>JAEBUS010000093.1:46294-136691 GCA_023014475.1 Amanita pallidorosea
GTTAAACCAAAGACAAGCACGCTGGGTATTATATCTCAGCAGGTTTAATTTTAAATTAATTCACAAAGCAGGTTCAACTATGGGAAGGCCGATTCTCTGTCCAGGAGGCCAGACCATGAAAAGGGGGTAGAAGATGATAACAAGGAAGTTACTTGTTAAACCGGAATTTGTCCGAATAGCAGCACTTCAACAAGGGCATGTGCTAGTCAACACATCGGAAAAGGAAATTTTAAATAAAATTAGAAAATCAGAAGCAAATGACGAGGAGGTTGTAAAAGCGGTGGAAGCCATGAAAAAAGCAGGAGTCAGGAGACTCAATGCAGGAGAATGGCAGATGGAACAAGGATTAATCCTCTGGCAAGGAAAGGTCTATGTTCCTAAAGATGAAAAATTACGAATGGAGATAGTCAGACTCCATCATGAACACCCATTGCTGGACATGGAGGACAATGGAAGATGTCGAACTTGTCACAAGAAATTATTGGTGGCCAGGTGTCACCAAATTTGTTAAAAAATATGTTGCTGGATATGACAAATGCCAAAGAAGCAAGAATTTCCCAGAACCACCAGCGGAAATTAATGCCTAATTCGGCACCGTCAAAGCCATGGACACATATCACTGCAGACTTTATCACAAAACTACCAGAATCGCATGGTCACAATGCAATTCTAGTAGTCTGCAATAGAATGTCCAAAATGGCACATTTCATCCCAACTTGGAGGAAACGTCAGCCCAAGGGTTGGCAACATTGTTCAGAGACCATATATGGAAACTCCATGGTCTCCCCGAGTCAATAATCTCGGATCGCAGACCTCAATTTGCCACTCAAATGACAAAGGAATTGAATCAAATGTTAGGCATTTCTACGGATTTGTCTACAGCTTTCCATCCACAAACGGATGGACAAATGGAATGAATGAATCAGCATCTAGAACAGTTCCTGAGGATTTTTGTAGATCACCGACCAGAAAATTGGTCGGGATGGCTCGCAATTGCTGAATTTAGTTACAATAACAAAATTCAAGCATCAACGAAACATACACCATTTTTCGTAAATTACGGAAAACACCCAAGAATGGGTATTGAACCTAGAAAAGAAGGAAGTCATCCAGCTGCGGCTGATTTTGCGCAAAAAATGAAGGAAATACATGAAGAAGCACAAGCAGCCTTAAAGAAGTTGCAGGATGATATGAAACTTTACACAGTTCTGAAGTGCCAGAATATAAAGTAGGAGATCAAGTTTGGTTATCAACCAAAGATCTTCAACTTTCTGGACGACCAACTAGAAAGTTAGCAGAACGATGGATAGGTCCTTACCCAATCAAAAGGATCATTTTGTCAAATGCAGTAGAGTTGAATTTACCCTTTTCACAACAAATTCACCCTGTTGTGAATGTTTCAAGAATACGTCCCTATGTTAAACCACTTAGGGGACAACGAATTGCACTGCCACCACCAGTAGAAATTGATGGTGAAAAGTCGAAGAAATCCTCGATGTACGATAAAAAAGAAACAAGATGGAATATCTGTCAGATGGAAAGGATATATGGCAGAACCAATTCGTGGGAGCCAAAAGAGAATTTGGGAAATGCTAAAAGAAAAATAAAGCATTTTTATGATAAAAACCCGACTAGATAAGATAGACACCAACCTGACTAAGATGTTTGGCTAACGCTATTGTAAAATACAAGAAAAAAGAATAAAAATGTCTTAGAGATTTTGACCATTGAGAACAGGTCATGACAATGTCCCTTGTAACTCATGATTAGATCTACTTCATGAGTAATCATACCACCTTCATTGTTAGATCCATCTACGTTT
The DNA here is from genome assembly GCA_023014475.1 of Amanita pallidorosea. NCBI lineage: Eukaryota > Fungi > Basidiomycota > Agaricomycetes > Agaricales > Amanitaceae > Amanita > Amanita pallidorosea. The sequence goes on from JAEBUS010000093.1 coordinate 48,117, forward strand.
CTAACTTGAATGGGTCGATCCAAAGGGATTAACCTATAGCCTTTTTCGTTAGCAAACTTAGTGTTCATAAACAAACCTGTTGCTCCTGAATCAAGCAATGCTGTTTCTGTTGTTTGGTCATGTGTATCTAGAGTTTCTAGACCTATTTCCATTAGTATCTCATCCTTCTGACCAATAGATCAAACAAGAAATTCCTTTTGTCCCTTTTTTAGTATTCTTTTACCTGATAAGGAAGAATTAAGCACAGGTTTATCCGCCCTGCCACACTCCTGTGCTTTGGCACTAGAGACCACTTCCTGCGGGGTGGTCTCAGAGACTGTTGAAGTCTCCAAGTCCTCCTTACCTACCTGTCCATCTTCTTTACCTAATACAGAATACCTATTTAGAGAGTTCAGTATGGGACTTACTGACTCTCATCTTCTTTTAAATTTTTGCCTTTTGTGAAATTCTCCTTCATTTCTTCGAAGGACATTGTTTGGATATCCAATCTGGATTGGCAATTTCTTGCGATGTGACCAATTCTTCCACATTTGTAGCAGTGCATTGGCAGGCGCTGTGTTCTATCGACATCCATAGCATTCAGATCTACAGGTCTTGATCTGGTGGTATTATTTCCCATGGAGGGCCCAGCTCCCAATCGGTTCTGACTCGCTGATCCCGTGGTTTGGTTGAAGTTCCAGCGGGGTTTAGGCTGGCCAGTTCCTACCATCTTCAATGTATCCAGGCCTTTGGTCCCTTCACTCCTATTGGCGGAGTTACTGTTCTGCAAGGAATAATATTTTTCCTCGTTCTTTGCCTGTCTCCATTGTCGGTCAAGTCAGACCGACCTCCTATACCATTTGTCTATGTTAGCTGGGACTTCATCAGCTTCCATGATCCATTTTCGGAGCCCTGCATTCAGACTCCTTTTAAATTCTTCAACTAGGGCCCTTCCCTGATACCCTGTTCCTCGTGGGACTTTTTTAAATTTCTGCATGTGTTCTTCACACATGTGTGCACCTTGCATTGTAGTGTGCAACTCTGATATTTTCGACAATTGTTCATTGGTATCACTGAAATCTGCCCTGATATCCCTATATAGTTGTTCTACAGATGTCGGTACATCCGTGTCATCATCTGCTATCATTTCTAGCAGATTATCCCTCCAATCTACTGCGAAACCTTCCGACATATATGACAGTACTAGAAGAATCTTATCTTCTTCTGCGCTTGTCATCTTCAGCTGTATGTACAGCCGGCATCCATTAATGAAGTTGGTGACTTCCGACATTTTGCTGGAGAACACTGGTGGCTTGGCTACATCAACTTTTGATGAGCTGTTTCCTGCAGGTGCAGGAATATTGAATACCATCCCTTCCAGTATATTGATTATTGGGGCCAGGGCGGCCGGTGGTAATGCTGCTTGTTGTGCCGCAGTAGCATTGTTTGTTTGGAGTAACAACAGCTGCTCCTGGAGTTGCTGAATGGTTTGGTTTTGATTATTCAGTAACTGCAACAGTTGCGCTGATGTGAGATCCTCTTCTCCTTGATCGGACATTGGGATATAGATGGGTGGTGGTGTAAATGGGGAAAGAGATCTTGATGGTTGTGATACCGACGGAGATCTGAATGCTGGTGGTGGTGGTGAGAATGGTGACGCTACTTCTCCGATGTATTGTGTGTTGGAATGGAAGAGGCTGTGGATATTTAAGGTTGCAGGGTTTGGGACAAGGATTTGGAATGGTGCAGGTTCCCACTGATGTTGTTCCTTGGTGATCAAGGGTGTGGAGTCGGATGACTCGGTTGGTGTGTGTAATGCAGGGACATCTGAAACTGGGTCGTTATCATCAAAGGGATCTGGCCCAAAAGGGTCATAATCAATATCAAAGTCTTCTAGACCATCCAGTGGTACACTGAATACTTCTATCCAGAAGTTATCAATTTCCCTATCTGTAAGCCCGTGTGATCTAAGAAGATCTCGTACTTCGTAGTTCTCTGTTACGTAAAAGTGAGGGAGGTCTTGGCCTGTCACTTATTTGGGAATGCACTCAGGGTCCACAACCCTCCCTGCAGTGCTAGTATGTAAACGGTATTTGACTTTTTGATAATTGATTTACACTAAACTGGATCTGAACAGTTGTCCAGTTAGCACTATACCCCTAATAGGTATGGCCTTTCTCAAGAGCGCGTGGTCAAGCAACGGCTACTCTCAAGGATTACAAAACAAGGTAATTATGTATATAAATGTATAGCCTTCAGGGGCCTAGACCAGGGCAATTTAACGTGTTCAGGGGCTGGTGAGGCTGGTCCTACAATGCGAGTGATGTTATGTGTCACTACTCTGGCACTGGTATCCTGTGCACAGGTAACCCTATCAACCGGGTTAGGTTCTTTGGTTTGCATAGACTGGGAACATAAGATGATACTTTTATAGATGTATCACAGAACTAGGGGTGATGGTTTTATAGTCCGACAACTAATAACACTTTATACTCTGCAGAAGAGTGTGTGAGCCCCCTGATATCAAGGGTTCCCTTAAGCCTGGGATCCAGGTTTGAGCATGATGCTCTAGTTATGAAGCGTTGGGGCAGTAAGGATAAGATTAGTTGAGTTCTACTATCAGGACTCTCTTGGTGTGACGCCTTAAGACCCCAACAATAGACTAGAGAAGAGAAGAGGAGGAGAGAGGAGTGGAAACCCAAGAGAACTCAACTGAGGACTCTGGGTGCTACTTTGCTCAGTTTATATACTACAAGGGTGGTCTGTGCACCACTCTAATAATAGTAGCTATGCTGAGTAAGTATGAGTAAAAGATATAACATAATTGGCCCCTGCTGCTGTGCAATGGTAAGCCTGAGTCACAGTCCATGAGTCATTGGTCCGGTAGTCCGTAATCTAATCTAATCTAATCGTAATCTAATCTAATCTTAGCGCTGACTAGATAAGATAGACGCCAACCTGACTAAGATGTTTGGCTACAGCTTTTGTAAAATACAAGAAAAAGAATAAAAATGTCTTAGAGATTTTGACCATTGAGAACAGGTCATGACAGGTGGAGATAAACTATCTGAAGTCTGGGGAGACTCCAGCTACAATGTACCTACTTATATACTATTCTATGAGGACCCCTTGCAACTCCCAGACCCACCAGCACTCCCCCACTCTGACTCACTCCTATTGTTCTTGGTGAGCATGTGCTTGGGCGCTGCTGCAGTTGCTGCGCATATGGGCACATATGGGTGTGGCTGCTATCAGGACTACCCCTTGATGTGACGTCTTAGGGCCCCAACAGCAGACTTAAGAGAAGAGGAGTAAGGGTAGAGTGGAAACCCAAGAGAACTCGACTGAGGACTCTGGGTGTTACTTGCTCAGTTTATATACTACAAGGGTGGTCTGTGCACCGTCGAGTTCTACTATCAGGACTACCCCTTGACGTGACGTCTTAGGGCCCCAACAGCAGACTTAAGAGAAGAGGAGTAAGGGTAGAGTGGAAACCCGAGAGAACTCGACTGAGGACTCTGGGTGTTACTTGCTCAGTTTATATACTACAAGGGTGGTCTGTGCACCACTCTAATAATAGTAGTTATGCTGAGTAAGTATGAGTAAAAGAGATAGCATAATCGGCCCCTGCTGCTGCGCATTGGTAAGCCTGAGTCATAGTCCATGAGTCATCGGTCCGGTAGTCCGTAATCTAATCTAATCGTTATCTAATCTAATCTAATCTTAGCGCTGACTAGATAAGATAGATGCCAACCTGACTAAGATGTTTGGCTACAGCTTTTGTAAAATACAAGAAAAAGAATAAAAATGTCTTAGAGATTTCGACCGTTAAGAACAGGTCATGACAGCTGCTCTGACTCCACTCATAGACCTCTTCTGGACTGCTCTAGACTCTGACCATAAGGGGCAATGCCTTGAGGCATTGTGTGTTCCCATTGCAATCCTTTATAGACATGCGCACTGTCTTGCGCCTTCGTCTGATGCATGATGGCTTGATGCGCTGATCCTCTTGATGCACTGATGCCGGGCATGATGCCATCAAGGTGGCGATCCACCTTCCTAGTCCAGCTGTCCTTCCATATATAGTATTGGATGGTTCCTCCAACCATCGTCTTGCCTCTGGTGAGCGCTCCCATGCGCTGACTCAACCATTGGTGTCCTATAGTGTCCTATAAGGCCCCTGGCCCATTGTAAAGTGTATAGCAGTCATCCCAGATGACTGTAGAGTAAACCAAAATTGAGGGGCTAGGATTGTGATCCTAACAATATCATAGAAGGAATATAAATAGATGAAGACTCAGAATGACTCATTTTAGGGACTGATATTATGTAATAGGTAGATTACACTGTAATTAGGTTAGGGTTTCTGAAACATATATAAGGAGGGCGTTCTGAGCAACTATCCCCTCAGTTTTACAACTAACATTGGTACTTTTACTAAGGCAGTAACAAACTAAACATGTAAGTAATTGAATCCTTACTTAGTTTGATTAGCTGCGCTGCTGTCATGTGATTCAATAGGTTATGGGCCCTGGCAACTGCCTTCAAATGCTCAAGGGTTGGGCGCTGTATGCTCAGAAGGGTAGTACAGTGTAGTATTAATAGTTTAAGTGTGTGATAAGATCAGCTGATGAGATCTATAGCTGATAAGATATGTGTGATCTGTGTTTTGATATTTCTCTCACACCTACAAATGTATGCTAACCCAACAATGGGATAAATAGTTGCTTAATGGTAGCAGGGATACCATTTCTGTCACACTTGTGACAGACTATCTGGGGAGATAGATTAAAAACCTGGTGTCACACATCGGAGTTGTGTGTTGTTGGGAAACAATGAAATCAAATTTCTCCCAGGATCAATGGATCTTAAAACACATTGTGGTTTTGTCACACCACTACTAAAAAAGACACGGGTTTTGGGCTGCTTATGCAGATATCAGGGTCAATCCCCTGTTAAGGCTTCACACACCCCCAATTGGTTGTTACATTAATGCATATATCATGATAACCATTTTTGTTGGTTTTCTTATTTGTAATTATTTAATATTTGTATAAAGGTTGTGCTGAGGCAGACTTGTTAGGATCGCAATCCTAGCCCTCAAATTTGGTTTACTCTACAGTCATCTGGGATGACTTCTATACATGTTATAACAGGCCTGGGGCCTTACGAGACACTATGGGACACCAACGGTCGAGTCAGCGCATGGAGCGCTCACCAGAGGCAAGACGATGGTTGGAGAAACCAACCATATACTATATACGGAAGGACAGCCAGACTAGGAAGGTGGATCGCCACCTTGATGGCATCACACTCGCATCAGTGCTCAGGAGGATCAGCGCATCAAGCCATCACGCATCAGACAAAGGCAAGACAGCGCGCATGTCTATAAAGGATCGCGATAGGAACGCACAATGCCTCAAGGCATTGCTCCTTATTCAGGTCTAGGCAGTCCAGAAGAGGTCTATGAGTGGAGTCAGAGCGGCGCCCATATGCGCTCATGTGCGCAGCAACTGCGCAGCCCCAAGCACATGCTCACCAAGAACAATAGGAGTGAGTCAGGCTGAGGGAGTGCCGGTGGGTCTGGAGTCGCAAGGGGTCCTCATAGAGTAGTATATAAGTAGGTACATTGTAGCTGAAGTCTCCCCAGACTTCAGATAGTTTCTCTCTACCCCAATACTATCCCTGTTCCGTCTCCTTTCTACTCTCTGGCCAGCGACGAGGCCTGTGGGCCCCCTAGGGGGGATTGTAAGGTTGTGGTTAGGGGCGTGAGCTCATAACAAGACTTCCATCATACACACAGACTATTGTTGGGCAGATGACTAGCACCCCAACTAGATTAGGATGTCTGAGGATGTCACTTACACAGATACATACACACATACATACATACATACTAGTTTGTACGCAGGGAATTTGAAGGAGCTCTGGTATGAGATTGGCATAACAACATCCATATAACCCCAATGAGTCATTTGTGTTGCCAGACAAGTCCATGACGTATTGTTTCAAAAATAGCACAGCCTGATAAGCACTCTTTTTTCTCATGTATCATTCAGGAAATAAGAATTAGGCTAATATATGTTTATTTTTAGAAACAATCAAAATGTTGTGCATATACCAAATTTGTCCTCTTTGCACTCAAATGTTCTATCATGTCTACCTTGATGGAGCTATTGGTTATGAAAATTACATCAATCAGGGCATCTTAGCTTGGGTCCTGATTAGGAACTGAAATTTGACCAAACAAGACGTTCTCAACATCATGAACAAATATGATGCAGATGATATGGCATCATGTGATCCATATGTCCATCTTGCTTGCCTCGTCCATCTGGCACATTCCTGTGCCAGATATAATAATATCAAAGATACTCCTGAGGTCAGGAATATATATCCAGTGATCCGATCTTATGATCTTCCATACGCCAAATTTCCCTTGCCCCTTGTATTGACACACCTTGCCCCTTGTATTGAGACATTTGGTTTCATTCTTGATTGTTTCCTGACTGAGGAAGTCAGGGACATCAGCAATAAACTGCACATCTTAGGTGTCAAATATAGATCAGATGATGGCATGGCCATCAGCAAGAACGAAGATCTTATCTTGTTGGATCTGTTTGAAAGGGCTGAGGAAGAAGATGGAGAAATTGAGATTGTCACATGTCAAGAAAAGTTATCTGACATCCCTGGATTTCCACAACATCTCAGTCCGAAATGTCACCACATGGGTTTTGATGGCCACCCTGCACTGCAATATGAGTCTTTGAAGAAGACCATAGATACAATGCTTCAAAGGGTTGATGACCCTTATGATCCTAGGGAGCTTTCTCAAGAACTGGCTAGAAAGAAACTAGCCAGAGAACATCCAATCTGGATACATGACGGTGTTGTTTATCATGATAAACAAGATTATGATGAAGTCGTTCATGCAGCCGAGATACAAAGGGAGGAGAAAGCCATCAAGAATTTAAGTTAGGGACAGATATGTGTCATTGGTAACCAATCTAAATCAGCTATTCAAATCAAAAGCTGATGTCTCTGTGACAGTGTATGTATTCAGGGGTTGTGAGAACCCCAGTAATTCAAAAAAGGGAGTTACATCACTCCCCATACAGTCACATGCGGCCTGGCAAGAGCCTATCACCAGTTGCAGGAGAGAGACCAGAGCAGATGCTCCAGAAAGATTCAAGCCTGTTGTCCCAATTGAGGACAAAATCAGGAAGTTCAGGGAGCTCAGTCATCTCTGAGGACAGCATAAACTACCTTGCTTGGTGGACTTTAGATGATTTCATTTCCTCTAAAAATAGATTGGCAAATTATTTATGTGGAGGAACAGATGATAAAGAATCACTTGAAAAATATGTTTTAATCTTCAATGGAATAATGGATTATAAAAAGTGGAAAAGGAAACTTTGATGGTATACTTAGCCATGAAAGGGTATACTAAATATGTAACCAGAGAAAAAGAAAACTATCCTCCCATCATTGATGAAAAATCCAGTACTATTGAGCAAAAAACATATTGGGAGTTGAAGTATAAATCTGTTTATGCTGAAAGACTCGATTGGGATGAAATTCTGCAAAGACAAATGCTATTATTAAAATGGCATTAGCACCTAATCTATGGTCTTATGTTAAAGATACTCCAGCTCAAACTATTGCTGAATTGGATAAAGTTTTTGGAACAACTGGAATAGCCAAATACTTTATTTTGTATAAAAACATATTCAGTTGGTCTATCAAACCAGGACAAGATCCCATTATAGCTATTTCTAAACTAATGAAAGCTGTTTCTGATCTAGGAACTGAAGACAAATACAAACTTCCAGACTTTGTATTGACATTCTTCATTTTACATGCTTTAAACCAACAATATGATACTTTGGTTACTAATATTGTTAATAGCAATATTGACAAATTCACGTCAGCAAAGATAGTTTCTAAGATTCAGAATGAATGGAATCTCATGCAATCAAAAGCAAGGACTGGCAGACAAACCATTCAAATTGCTAACATTGGATCTAACATTAACAAGTATCCAAACACTAAACCATCTTGGAATGATCAACAATCTAGTAATCAATTTCCAAACAACAGGTTCAGAGGAGGATCTTTTAGAGGCAGATTCAATAATAGATGATTGTTCACACCTCATCAAAGCAATAATAGATTTGCTAATAAAGCAAATGCATCTTCTTTATCTAAAGATGATAAGAAGAAATGGAATGCACAGAATTGTGATAACAAGAAGCTGAAGAATAAAGCTGTGCTTGCAGAGTTGAATAAGTATAAACATGAGAATAAGAAAGATTCTCATAACATTATTCACTTTACAAATAATATGACAATTGATGAACCAATTCAGACTATAGGAAATATTGAGGAGGAGATACCTGAAATCACATCTAATCATGATTTATTAGATAAAATAGGTTTCCATTATATAGAAACTGCAATGGCTGATCCTGCGGAATACATCCAAGATGAGGTAGTAGATTATGAACTTTCTCCTGAAGGGACAGAGTTCAAAAGAATCTTTATGATGCCTCAAACTCCACTTTCACATATAGCAGAAACTGATGATAGTTCAGTTCCAGATCTTAAATCGCAATCAGATAGTAGTGAGGGACACTACAATGATGCTGATGCTGGTTATAACAGTGGCATCAAGTATATTGATGAAGACATCAATAATAATGTCAGAAATATGGATATAACTAACTCTGAGAGTAACTCTGGAGGACCATCTGATGAGGATAATCCATTTGGGTATGTGACAAATTTAAACCATTCTAATTACTTATCTAATACTGTTTTAGTGCTTGATAATCTTACCAATGTAAATGTGTTGAACACATCAGACCAAGCCTTGAGTAACAGTAGATACAAATGTGTATATAGTAATTATGAATATAGAGTTCCTAGTGAACAAATTATGCTCTTAAATAAGAATGATAAGTGGATAATTGATGCTGGAGCTACCAGACATTGTACACCACTTATAAATGACTTTATGTCATATAAGAAATTTATCACACCAGTTAAAGTTACTACTGCAGACAAAAATGCAAAAACACTCATTGAAAGCCAAGGCCAAGTATGTTTCCGACATGGAAAACATATGTTATACTGGATTGTATGTTACAGTGACTCAAAAAAGTGATTCAATGTTTGGTGCTTTTGTACTGTTTGTAAAATAATTCAAGAACTAAGACAAACAAGGGTAAATTATTAGGGGCTGAGTAGGAGTGGCACATTAGGGCTACATGCTGATAAAAGTATTATGTAATGAGGCACAGTATCCATGGAGATATGGGCACTTTGATCTGACAACTCATTGAATCACTTTTTTGAGTGTGTATGAGAAATATAAGAAATGGTTATTCTAGTACTCTGTATTACCCCTCATTGCTTTTTTTTCTGCTTCCACCCTTCTAGGCATGGTTTCAATCAAGTTATGACACACCTCGAGCACTTTACTCTCCCCCCCCTCAAATCTCGGAATCCGAGTGGGTTACGAGGACTCCTCGTATTCCGATCGGATTCCGAGCTCCAATTCCGAGCTCAGAATTCTGGCTGAGAGCCCACTCAAAATGGAACTTGGACTACGAGTGCAGTCCGAGCCCATTGAGCCCATTCCAAGCCTAGCTAGGACAAATCCGACCAGTCCTAGGACTGGTCAAGCTTGGAGTGTGCTTGGACTACGAGTAGTCCGAGCACACTCCGAGGGGAACCAGTACACAAGCCTCAGATATATATAGCATCTGCTTACATCATGTGTGACACAAACGCGCATTGTTGATCATGACACCGACGTGTTGTTGATTGTCATGTGACACACCACGCGTGCAAATCACGTGATATGCCAGCACAGCTGTGCAGTGATCGATCTGATCAGCACAGCCCACCCACCCACCACCAGCATGAACACTCGCTCAACGCATCGCGCTAGCCCCCCCTGTCGCTCAACCAAGAGGAACAGAGCGGAGTCTGCGGCATCGAATGCCGCTGAGAAGAAACGGGCGAAGACGAAGGAAATTGGGAGGAAATCAGGAGCGGCGAAGAGGTGCGCCTGCCGCCAATATTTTTTTACTCACCAGCTGTTCTAATCCCTTCAAATAGGAAGACGTCCGCAGCTCGCATAGCCGAGGACGATGCAGCGGCGAATGACGACCCCAAACTCACCCCGTAAGTCATTTTTTCGCCAGTTTCCTCACTATCCCTCTTATTTTTCTTCTTCCCCTCCCTCTTCTACTCCTTCTGGACTCACAAACGAACATGATTCCTTCGGCGCCCATCCCTACACCAACGCGCTCATCCCCACACCAACGTGCCCTTTCCCTCCTCTGTTGCTTGCCCTCGCCCACCCTCTGTCGCTCCCCCACCCTCTGTCGCTCGCACACCCTTGCCCGCCCTCTGTCTCTCACTCCCCTCGCCCTCGCCCTCTCTCCGCTGCCCTCGCCCTCTCTCCGCTGCCGCCCGCCCTCTCTCCACCGCCGCCCGCCCTCTGTCGCTCACTCGCCCTTGCCCTTGCCCTCTCTCCACCGCTCTCTGCCTCCCTCACCCTCTCTCCGCTGCCACCGCCTCTGTCTCTCACTCCCCTCGCCCTCGCCCTCTCTCTGCTGCCCTCGCCCTCTCTCTGCTGCTGCCTGCCCTCTCTCCACCGCCACCCTCTCCACCGCCGCCCGCCCTCTGTCACTCGCTTGCCCTCGCCCTCGCCCTCGCCCTCTCTCCACCACCCTCACACTCTCTCTGTCGCTGCCCACCCTCTCTCCGCCGCCGCCCGCCCTCTCTCTGCCGCCGCCTGCCCTCGCCCTCACCCTCTCTTTACCGCCCTTGCCCTCTCTCCGCCGCCGCCCACCCTCTGTCGCTCGCTCACCCTTGCCTGCCCTCTGTCCATCGCCCTCTCTCCACCTCTCTGCTGCCCTTGCCTCTCTCCACCGCCCTCACCCTCTCTGTCCCTCGCTCCCCTCGCCTTTGCCCTCTCTCTGCCGCCCTTGCCCTCTCTCTGCCGCTGCCCACCTCTGTCGCTCGCTCACCTTTGCCTGCCCTCTGTCCATCGCCCTCTCTCCACTGCCCTTGCCCTCTCTGCTGCCCTTGCCCTCTGCTGCTGCCCACCTCCATCACGCCTCTCTCCACTGCCCTTGCCCTCTCTCTGTCACTCACTCCCTCACCCATGCCTTCACATTCTCTCTGTTGCCCCTACATTCTTCTTCACAAATGGATATTTAAACTAAATATAAATTAAATTAAATGACATTAATACATGTATTATTATATACTTAGTACGGAAACTGTATTAGAAGAGAGTGGCATCTCTGTCCATCCCCCAAAACGTAGTATATCCATTGTCACTAGTGCTGCCAACCAAAGCACAGTGACCCGTCTACGTCGCTCTGATATGGAGTTGAATGACAGTGGAGTCAGTATTTAACATTTATATTCACTCATAATTCATAACATTCTTCAAAAGGATGATGAGGATAGTCATGAAGATGGCAATAGTGAAGATGAGACTGACATTGGTGATAAAAGTGAAGGTGGTGACCATGAGGGAGAGGTGAGGTATCACAAATTATTTCTTGAGCCAAAGTCTAACCAAGCAACAGGAAATTCATGAAGATGAAGAAGCTGGGGATCATGAGGATAGGTAGAACATATGCATGTACAGTATATTGTGTCTATATATATTACTGACACTATGCAACCACCTTGACATTTGTGAAGGGTTTGACAGGTTCATATCTGTGTGCATCACCACCTCCAAAGTAATATGTGATGACACATATCTGTGTGAATCATCACCTCCAAAGTAATGTGACAACACATATCTGTGTGAATCATCACCTCCAAAGTAATATGTGACAACACATATCTTTGTGAATCATCACCTCCAAAGCAATATGTGACAACACATATTTGTGTGTATCATTGCCTCCAAAGTACACATATTTGAACAATATTGCATGTGTGCCCTGGAGGCTACTATTCATGCATCACTCATACAAACAAATATCCAGATGAGCATGGCTAATCCATGTTAAATTTTTACACTATAGCAACATCACCAATGAATGCAGAAACCCAGAAAACCCCAGTAAACATACCTGAAGTTCATCAAACCTCCACAGTGCTTGCAAGCTGGCAAAATGGTTAGAGCATGGCTTAGTGTGGTGGGTACTGATACTTGCAAGTCACACCCATGTTAGGAGACCTCAGAAGAGGTCTAAAGCAAAGGTGTACTCATATGTGTACTTGGACTATGTCATAATTGAAGATAATGCACTTTTAATGCAACTAAGAATGGACTTGGAGTGGGTCCATTCCAAGTCCATTCCAAGTCCATTCCGAGTCCATTCCGAGTCCATTCCGAGTTCCAAGTACACATATGAGTACACCTTTGCTTTAGACCTCTTCTGAGGTCTCCTAACATGGGTGTGACTTGCAAGTATCAGTACCCACCACACTAAGCCATGCTCTAACCATTTTGCCAGCTTGCAAGCACTGTGGAGGTTTGATGAACTTCAGGTATGTTTACTGGGGTTTTCTGGGTTTCTGCATTCATTGGTGATGTTGCTATAGTGTAAAAATTTAACATGGATTAGCCATGCTCATCTGGATATTTGTTTGTATGAGTGATGCATGAATAGTAGCCTCCAGGGCACACATGCAATATTGTTCAAATATGTGTACTTTGGAGGCAATGATACACACAAATATGTGTTGTCACATATTGCTTTGGAGGTGATGATTCACAAAGATATGTGTTGTCACATATTACTTTGGAGGTGATGATTCACACAGATATGTGTTGTCACATATTACTTTGGAGGTGATGATTCACACAGATATGTGTCATCACATATTACTTTGGAGGTGGTGATGCACACAGATATGAACCTGTCAAACCCTTCACAAATGTCAAGGTGGTTGCATAGTGTCAGTAATATATATAGACACAATATACTGTACATGCATATGTTCTACCTATCCTCAATCCTCCTCTGAGTCTTCTAAATTCTCCTCAACTGCCTTCTTTTCCTGCCTTTCAATAACATGTTTTGCATGATAGAAAAGCATAGTATGCAAAAACAAATGAAAGTTCCAAGATGTCATCCTCCTCAAAATATTGTCAAATCCACCTAACCAAGCATTCAACTGTTCACAAGCTTGTGTATTAAATGCACGCTTGTAATAAGGTCTTCCCCTCTCATCTCTCTCCACAATTACCAAGTTAGGGGCTGATCCATCCAAAGGAGCTGGATTGCACCATTTACGACACAATGTATCAGTTGCCCGATGATTAACATAGTGGTAAGAATCCACAATGAATCTACTGGTATTCTTCCACCTTTCCCATGATTCATTTGTGATACTTGTGCGAAGTACCAGGCAGGCCTTGTCAATACAAATGTAAGCAGGTTTACTCTCCTCAGTTGGATAAACATGCTCCAGAAATTCCAATATAGCTGTTGGAGATTCAGACTTTATGAACTTTCTCCATGCAATGACAACACCACAGGGTGCACAAATGGTTTCAACACAATAGGTTCTTGGAGGCCTGAAGAGTCCTGCTTGCCCTCCTTCAACATTCTCTTCAACACCATCTTCAACATCATGGGGTTGCTGTGCTTGATCAGCAGCAGGCATCCAAGGCCATGTCTCATCCAACCTTCTCATGGCCCTTCTGTAACCCCCCAGTACATTTGTTCTGTGATTGATGACATGCCCTTGCCAATTTCCTTGATGTTGTGCACATGCTTGTGTACCTTGTATTTTAACACTGTTGCAACCTGTGACATGACACAATCTGCCAACCAAGTTTTCATGAAATGCACAATATACCCCTCCTCGTGCATTCTGCAAGTCACTAGTACAATTCAAATAGCCACAATACTGAAACTCATGAATATAAATTAAGCAATAGTAATGTGTGGACTTACAGTATGTCCTGTGACAATTCCATCCACCACAACCATTTTTACAGGAGCACAATTTTCAACAATGTTTGTTTGAAATTGTGGTGCAATTAATCCATCCTCCATACCAATAATAGCTGATGGGTCTATGCCACCAGGATTGGCAGATCTTTCTCGATATTTTTGGGTACACTCATTACAGCTATGTTTCCTTGAAATGCTAATGATGCCACCATCCCCTAAAAGTTCATATGCTTGTCTTGTGACACTATCTATTGGTAGGCCATCTGCCATTGTCACATTCACTCCAGACTCAGCAGCCTGCATCCTTAATGACTCTTGAACAAAGGCTTGCCATATCTGCCTTCTTGCCACTTTTACAGACTCAAATGACATATTCCAAAACTTAGAATAAGTGGCAGGTGATGCATGAAAATTATAGATCCCACTCATCACAGCTGATGTGAACAGTCTATCAACCCATAGATTTTGCCCTATCTTCACATATTTGGCAGAATTCAAGTATACCCTGTCATATCTATCTTGAACTTGGGTAGTGACTCTTTCATGGTCAGCATAATAGACTGTCCTGCAATCTGGACAGAAACCACTTAACAGAGGCACTTGCTCATATGAAACAAAGCCTTTAACCAGAGTGACCAAAGGAATGTCTTTTGATTTAGTATGCTGCAGCAATGCCCTGGGATTACAGCTCATTGTCTCACAGACAACTGAGTCTGGACAAATGACATGTACTGGGGATATATCTTTATGTGAGACTGCCTTCAATTTCCCCTGGAATTTCCCTTTACTACTATAAGGATGCAGTTTCAGTAGTTTAGCAAGTGAATCAAGCTTCAAACATAATTTGGTGTTGAATCTTTCATGGTCATCATTCACTTCATCTCCTAGCAAAATTGGTTTGCCATCTAGTCTTTGGAGTATTGCATGTGACAGACATTTCATCCAACTGGTGATGGTAGTGGATACCTCCCCTCTATACTGTGGCCTTTGTTGGCGTGCATGGAGACTGATAAGGGTTGTATTTTCAGTGATGGAAAATAGAATCATGAGTACTGTTGATAGAGATATTGCAGAATCAAAATTAGATTCAACAAATTTGCAGAAGGTCTGGAATGGTATGTCTGGAAAAGCCTGCTCTGGTTTTGCTGAAACCATTGGAATCAAGGTAATCATCCACAGACACAGAAACCAACTGGATAGTCCATTCAAGAGCCATAAGACAAACATGGAGATACTACAAAATTTACAACTACACATGATCTTGGATGACAGAGAGCTTACTTCTTTGATTTCTTGCTCCCTTTCTTCTGCTTGGATCCTCCATCATCATCTGCTCCCTTTTGCTGCTTCTTCTTCCCTTTGCTAGCTGCCCTCTCATCCTGCTTCTCAAAATATCCTTTCAAATCCATAAAGTTGTATCCATTTTGCTTTGTGTAACCCCACACTGTCAAGTCATCAGGAGCTCCTTCTCCTCCTTCCAACCATTCCTGCATCATTGGATAATCAGGCACCTTTGCTAACTTTTTGACATGTGAGTGCCACATGGAAGGGGAGACAAACAATTTGACAATGTCTGTCAAATTGGGTTTCCTCTGTGCAGGCCATTGCCCCTTTGAAGTCATGTCATCCACTGTATGTTGTGCCTGCAAACAGGCCTTGTACTTTTGATAGTAAGCCTTTAAAGATGTGTCATCTTTATCAGTCAGATGACCAGGGATGTTCAATATGGCAACAAGTTCTGCAGGAGATAATTGAGCAGGAAATCCTCCAGAGGTCAAAGAGACACTGGAAGCTGCTGAAACACTGTGACTGGCAAGGTTAGTACCAAAGGTGGTTCCAGAAGGAATTTCCTCCTGCAGCATGTAAGTTCAAGTCAAACAGTGTGAAATGAAAGACTTACAGCACACAGAGAGATAACATGTCTACCTTCAACAACTGACCATTCTATCTTTTCCTCATCTGCAATGGCATCCTCATACCTACCTTTAATCACCCAATCCCCATCTTCACAGACATAAATCCTCTGGTTTAACTCTACACCATTGTTAATGTATGACAATAGAAAAATGGGACAGCAATGGCACTTACTGCCCACAGGAGAATATTTCCTGGACAAATGTTTGAGTACTGGTATAATGGATGGAGTCACCTCAGTTTTGAGGACCATGGTTGGCTTGGGGTCAGTGGCAATGTCAACACAGGACTTGTAGACTTTAACCAAGCCTTGAGCTTGGATCCTGTCCTCCATGATGTCTTCAGCATCAGCAAAATTAAAGAAATTTCCAGTTGCCCTGCCCCTGATGATTCCCCCAATGGTCCTAGAAGAACCTTCCAATGGTAGCTCCTCTCCTTCATTTGTCTTGTTCAAATCATCCTAGAAAAGGATGAGGACACTGTTGGCATGTCTTAATATTTACTTGCCTCCCCCACATTGCCAGATTCATTATCCTTCATCAGTCAGTGATTTGAAAATGGAATGAAGGAAAGGACAAACCTGATTTACCTCCTGATCTCCAGTCTCTTCACCTTCATTGACCTCTTGATCTCCAGCTTCTTCATCTTCATGAATTTCCTGTTGCTTGGTTAGACTTTGGCTCAAGAAATAATTTGTGATACCTCACCTCTCCCTCATGGTCACCACCTTCACTTTTATCACCAATGTCAGTCTCATCTTCACTATTGCCATCTTCATGACTATCCTCATCATCCTTTTGAAGAATGTTATGAATTATGAGTGAATATAAATGTTAAATACTGACTCCACTGTCATTCAACTCCATATCAGAGCGACGTAGACGGGTCACTGTGCTTTGGTTGGCAGCACTAGTGACAATGGATATACTACGTTTTGGGGGATGGACAGAGATGCCACTCTCTTCTAATACAGTTTCCGTACTAAGTAATATAATAATACATGTATTAATGTCATTTAATTTATATTATATTTAGTTTAAATATCCATTTGTGAAGAAGAATGTAGGGGCAACAGAGAGAATGTGAAGGCATGGGTGAGGGGAGTGAGTGACAGAGAGAGGGCAAGGGCAGTGGAGAGAGGGCGATGGAGGGTGGGCAGCAGCAGAGGGCAAGGGCAGCAGAGAGGGCAAGGGCAGTGGAGAGAGGGCGATGGACAGAGGGCAGGCAAGGTGAGCGAGCGACAGAGGGTGGCAGCGGCAGAGAGAGGCAAGCGCAGAGAGGGCAAGGGCAGTGGAGAGAGGGCGATGGACAGAGGGCAGGCAAAGGTGAGCGAGCGACAGAGGGTGGGCAGCGGCAGAGAGAGGGCAAGGGCGGCAGAGAGAGGGCAAAGGCGAGGGAGCGAGGGACAGAGAGGGTGAGGGCGGTGGAGAGAGGCAAGGGCAGCAGAGAGGTGGAGAGAGGGCGATGGACAGAGCAGGCAAGGTGACGAGCGACAGAGGTGGGCGGCGCGCGGAGAGAGGGCAAGGGCGGTAAAGAGAGGGTGAGGGGGAGGGCAGGGGCGGCAGAGAGAGGGCGGCGGCGGCGGAGAGAGGGGGGCAGCGACAGAGAGAGTGTGAGGGCGGTGGAGAGAGGGCGAGGGCGAGGCGAGGGCAAGCGAGTGACAGAGGGCGGCGGCAGCGGAGAGGGTGGCGGCGGAGAGAGGGCGGGCAGCAGCGGAGAGAGGGCGAGGCGGCGGGAGAGAGGGCGAGGGCGAGGTGAGTGAGCGACAGATGGCGGCGGCAGCGGAGAGAGGGCAAGCGAGCGACAGAGGTGGGCGGCGGTGGAGAGAGGGTGGGCGGCCAGTGGAGAGAGGGCAAGGGCGGCAGAGAGGAGAGGGTGAGGGCAAGGGTGAGCAAGTGACAGAGGCGGGCAGCAGCGGAGAGAGGCGAGCAAGCGACAGAGGGCGGGCGGCAGTGGAGAGAGGGCGGCGGCAGCGGAGAGAGGGCGAGGGGCGGAGAGGGCGAGGTGAGGGAGCAAGAGACAGAGGGCGGGCAAGGTGCGCGAGCGACAGAGGTGGGGGAGCGACAGAGGGCGGGCGAGGGCGAGCAACAGAGGAGGGAAAGGGCACGTTGGTGTGGGGATGAGCACGTTGGTGTAGGGATGGGCGCCGAAGGAATCATGTTCGTTTGCGAGTCCAGAAGGAGTAGAAGAGGGGAGGGAAGAAGAAAAATAAGAGGGATAGTGAGGAAACCAGCAAAAAAATGACTTACGGGGTGCTATGCGAGCTGCAGACGTCTTCCTATTTGAAGGGATTAGAACAGCTGGTGAGTAAAATAAATATTGGCGGTGGGCACACCTCTTCGCTGCTCCTGATTTCCTCCCAATTTCCTTGTCTTCGCCCGTTTCTTCTCAGCAGCATTTGATGCCGCAGACTCTGCTCTGTTCCTCTTGGTTGAGCGATGGGGGGGCTAGCGATGCGTTGAGCGAGTGTTCATGCTGGTGGTGGGTGGGTGGGCTGTGCTGATCAGATCGATCACTGCACAGCTGTGCTGGCATATCACGTGATTTGCACGCGTGGTGTGCAATACTTACCCTCCCCCCCCAGTCCAATTAGACTCGATAGGACTCCGATGACTCCTATAGGACTCCTATAGGACTCCGATGAAAAAATTCAAAAGACTTCAAATATTAAGAAACATGTTTTGCATTGTTTGTTGATGTTTGATTGATATATTTGTATAAGTTTCAAGCTGCATAGTACATATTCTCTCTAATATGATACAAATACAACTTCTACAAGTCATTTTCTTCACTACTACTGTCACTACTAGTGTGATATGTGCATATGTATGGTTGTTTACCAATTTTGTACATACATGATATGACTATAACCATTGTGCATATAATGTCTCATACCTTGTCAGCCACACACCCAAATTACCAGCCACCCTATCAGCCACCCTATCAGCCACCCTGTCAGTCACCCTGTCAGTCACCTTGCCAACCACCACCCAAATGACCAACTACTTCTTTCACTACTCTCACTACAAGTGTGATAACATATGTATGGTTGTTTACCATAGTTTGTACAAACATGATGACTATAACTATTGTGCATATGCTGTCCCACCTGTCAGCCACACAGCCAGATTACCAGCCACCCTGTCAGCCACACACCCAAATTACCAGCTACCTTGTCAACCACCAGCCAAAATGGCTAGCCACCCAGACAGCCACCTAGCACAATGACCATCCACCATCAGCCACCCTGTCAGCCATCAGTTAAGTAATGGAAGGCAAGCTAAAAATAGAGGGCAGGTGAGGAGGGAATGTGTGAGAGAAGTGAGCAGCAAGGAGGAAAGAGAGGAGGAGGAGTGAGTGAGTGAGCAGGTGCTGAGCAATGAGGAGGAATGAGTGGGAGAAGAGGAGAGAGAAGACAAGGAGGGAACAGGTAAGTGGGGAGGCAAGGAGGAAACAGGAGGGAGCAGAAAAGGGCAGCAGAGGAAAGAAATGGTAGCAGGAGCAAGTGTGTTGTAAAATATGGGAAAATGTCATATGCAGTACATAAGACACAGCACTTTGCACTCAGCCATGTGTCTGGTAGAGTCAAGTCCATGTAACATCCAGGTACATATAGTCCAGGTCTGTGCAAACCAGACCTGTACTCCCTGCCCAGCTCAGCTGCAGTCCATGTGGAGTCTGGTCATACATTGTTGATGCTGTGTGGCTCACAATTCATGTTTTTATCATGTTTGCTCCATGTTTGGGACATTTGGATGTTGTGGATGATACAGACAATGCCCTTGTCATGATTGGTTTCAAGTCAACAGCAACAAGCAGAGTCTTGGTCCACTCCCAGCCACTGGTCAAAGATTCTAGCTGCTAAGTCAAACAGTGACAAAGGTCCTGAGATGATGTGGAAGGGAGATGATGATATTAAGCACTGGAAATTCTACTGTACATCAGAGTTTTCTATACATGATGAGAGACATAGTGTCCAATATAGTACATATATTGCAGCAGTGATGTAAATATAATAGTCCATGATGAAAAGGAAGTGTAACAGTGGGTTGAGATGGGTGATGTGCCATGTGCCAATGTGCCATTCAAGTGAATTGAATAAATTCTATGACATCATTGGTAGGTCACAAGTGGTGGTTGAGGTGGTGCTGATGGCTAGGCAATGACAGGCAGTGGTGGACAAAGGAGCAGTGATGTAAGTCTGTTACAGTTTCCCTTTGTTGTCATGCTCCTGACTCAGTGGACCATTTTACTTTATCATCATTACTCATACAACTGCACATAGCACAGCCTGGACATTTATCTCCTTCTATAGCTTCCTTCACATTACCTTTTCAAGGTAGCTAATAAACCCTTTCCTTTTACAATTCCTTTGTTCTCCAAGTGTATACAAACCACATCATGTATTGTAGTTCTCTAGTTCCAACTTAGACAAGTATTGCTCTCAACCTTGTTTAATCTCAATGCTCTCCTCTTCCTCATTGTCTTCAGAACCTTCATCATTGTTTGACTTAGCATCTAGAACCTTTGTCCAGTGACTGGGAGCAGACTGAGACTCTGCTTGTCACTGTTGACTTAGAACAAACCACAATGAGGGCGCTGTCCATAACAAAGTCCAGCTGAGGTGTGGTATGACTTCACTGCTGAGACCTGACATATAAATAAAGGAAATACTGCATTGTGTATATTTGCTTACCATGTTTATGAAGATTTACCCCTGGATTCAGTGGCAATATTGTTGCACAAAGAATAAAAAAGTTACTGATAACTCAACACATTCTTTGTTTGCATATGTTTGAATATCACCACCAAGGCAAATTTGATTCCTCTACATTTTTGATTAATAGAAGATGTTATGAATCTGACAAGTGTGGTGTGTTGGCATTGTCACAAAAACTTGAAAGAAAGGGCTATATCTCATGAAGTTCTTTGTTTATTTATGTTTTTATACCATCAATAGAATTGGATTTCCCCCTCTACAACTTTTGTTAATAGAGCATGTCATGAATATGACTTTGGTACATTGGAGTGCAGTGGCTGTGCTAACAAATGCGGAATCCTGATAGTATATTGCAATTATCTCTGTGAATACCAGGTTTACACTTATCTGGTTTTCATATTCTTAGTCAGACTCATGCCCTCTACATTTTTTGTTAATAGGTCATGTGACAATTCTCACTTTTCTAACTGTGTGAAATTGTGACAAGTCTTGTGACATGTGAGAAACTTTAAAGTTGTGGGAAATTTGATATAGGCATGTGCTTACATATACAATCTTATCTACATTAATCTAATTATGTAATCAACTTATCTACTTATGCAATCTCCTTATCTACTTAGGCAATCTCCTTATCTACTTATGTAATCTACTTATCTACTTATGTAATCTACTTATCTACTTATGTAATCTACTTAAATACTTATGTAATCTACTTATCTCACATTACATGGCTTACTAATATGTATTACTAATCAGTTCTCGACGAGGGGAATGGGCATGGCTGGCTGTCCTTATATACCTTTCAGGTGTGCACAGACCATCTGCTCAATGGTCATGTGATATGCGACATGTGACATGTGACATATTCTTATCGGACTATTGTAATGGATTACAGTTATGTACATTTCTTAGAATAGTTTCTAATGTATGTGATATATTCCTATCAGACTCCAATTAGTCCGATTTGACTCCGCTCGGAGTCCATCGGACTGTGTCCGATATTGTCCGATTTAACTCCGATAAAATGGTCGGACTGGGATCGGAGTCAAATTGGAGTGGAATAGGAATTTTACTGCCATTCTATTAATGACTTTTTTTCATCGGAGTCCGATCGGACTCCAATAAGACTCCGTCGGACTCCATCGGACTCCGATCGGAATAGGGGGGTGACAGTAAAGAGCTCCGTGGTGTGTCACATGACAATCAACAACACGTCAGTGTCACAATCAACAATGCGCGTTTGTGTCACACGTGATGTAAGCAGATGCTATATATATCTGAGGCTTGTGTACTGGTTCCCCTTGGAGTGTGCTCGGACTACGAGTAGTCCAAGCACACTCCGAGCTTGACCAGTCCTAGGACTGGTCGGATTTGTCCTAGCTAGGCTCGGAATGGGCTCGGACTGCACTCATAGTCCAAGTTCCATTTTGAGTGGGCTCTCAGCCAGAATTCTGAGCTTGGAATTGGAGCTCGGAATCCGATCGGAATACGAGGAGTCCTCGTAACCCACTTGGATTCCGAGATTTGAGGGGGGGGGAGAGTAAAGTGCTCTTGATGTCGGCCATGCTGTAGGTAAAGCCTGCATCTTCTGGGGATCTATTTGAGTCTGATGATAAATCTCTGAGGGCAAATGAGAAATCCTTGTCGAATTCCTTGTATGCGCCACTTGGCAAATCACCTCCTTGATGCCACACGTGTCCGCCCTCCTGGCATTTCCCTCCATGGGTTTGGATATGCTGGGCACATCTTTGACGGTATTGCCCATATATTCTTGTAGGTACCTGCATAGGATTCGGAAAAATATGTGGTCGTCCACCCATTTTGAGATGGGGCCAATAGTCCATTACACAAATATGTACATACACTAAAAGTGTATATAAGACCTGTAGATATCCAATATACATTCAGTTGCTCTTTCCTGCTTACCAGCATGTGAGTATCTCCTCTCTATGAGAGTAAGACCTGGAGAGGTCTCTGGTCACTGTCTCTGACAGTGATACAATACTCAAAACACCTGAAGAGGTGTCTGGTCACTGTCTATGACAGTGATACAATACTCTTGTCATCATGGATGTATGACTCTATGTCTAACAGACATATGAGCTCATCGTTCATGACAGTGACGACCACTGAGACAAACTATGTCTGACGGACATATGATTGCTGCTCAACAGGTTATGGGCCCCGGTAAGCCCGTCATTGTTGTCAATGATGACAAAACATGTCTCAAGGACATGATCAACGACGACGAAAAAAATTTCATATTTTTCAAACATATATTCTTATGAAACAAAAATACTAATAAAATATGTTTATAGATAAGAACTATCATATACTATGTCGTCCTCCAAGACCTCCACTGGCATCGATTCTATCAACATCTTCACAGGCGTTGACTACTGTGTTGGGCAAAGGATGAAGTCCTACCTCCTTCATATCAGATCTTGGTCTATCATCAATCTATCATTTCCTAAACCATCTCCTCCCGCCAACTCTGCTACTGCTGCAGTAGCAGCAGAATATAGAAAAGAACTTTGTGAATGGCAAAAACTCAACAATTCCGGTCTGGGTGCATTACGTCTTAAAGTCTCTGATTCTATTAGGCGACATACAGTGACTCAAAAAAGTGATTCAATGTTTGGTGCTTTTGGACTGTTTGTAGAATAACTCAAGAGCAAAGACAAATAAGGGTAAATAATGAGGGGCTGAGTAAGAGCAGCACATTAGGGCTACATGATGGTAAATAGATTACGTAATTAGGCACAGTATCCATGGAGATATGGGCACTTTAATCTAATGACTCATTGAATCACTTATTTGAGTGTGCATCAGAAACACCAGAAACTGGTATAAATCAGTTGCTATGACCTGAAACTGATGAAGGATGGTTATCACAATGATGGTACCTTGACATTAATACTATGTAAGCAGTGCAAACATTCCAGGGCACCCCACTTGTGATATGCACCCCATCTCTGCTGCTCACAAGGAAAACATCATTTCCCTTGCCTCCTTGGCTACTTCACCTGCTATATTGCCTCTCACAT
Organism: Amanita pallidorosea; assembly: GCA_023014475.1. Taxonomy (NCBI): domain Eukaryota; kingdom Fungi; phylum Basidiomycota; class Agaricomycetes; order Agaricales; family Amanitaceae; genus Amanita; species Amanita pallidorosea. The sequence goes on from JAEBUS010000093.1 coordinate 71,723, forward strand.
TGGTATTAGCCAGCCTACTGTCTCCAGAGTACTCCAAAATCTTCTTCCTGATTGACAAACACCTCATCTTGGCTGTCCTTCCAAGCTCTTTACCACTCCTCTCACAGATCACCACTGGCAAGGCTGCAAATGCTGTCCAGGTTACCAGGCACATAATCACCATCATCCCCAACCCAGTATACACCCAGCCAGTCAGGAATGTTCTCAAGAAGCATCCATTCAAGGCTGGAACCAAGAAGAAAAAGACTGCTCACCACAATGCACAGTAGGAAATGTTTGGCATTTGCTCTGAAGCGCAAGGAGTGGACAGTGGAAGATCAGAAGAAGGTTATTTGGTTAGATGAGACTAAGATAAAAGATGGGAAGCAGGTAGAAAGTGGTGGATGGGCTGATTGAGAGGGAGGTCCAAGGAATGGTAAACTTTGGTTGTGGGAATATCATGGTATGGGAGTGTATGGGCTAGAACAGCATTGGAAAACTTGCTGAGGTTAAGGGGAGGATGGATGCTGACCTGTATGTGGACATTTTGAGCAATCCCTTACTGCCCAGCATAGAAGAATCTGGAGTTGCTGATGAGGAATGCATTTTTCAGCAGGACAATGACCCCAAACAGACCTCCAGAAAGGCTATGAACTGGATGGAAGAGAATAATATCTCTCTTCTGAACTAACCCTCACAGTCTCCAAACCTTAATCACCTCTGGCATCACATAAAATTATAGTTGTGCCCAGAAAATGGAGTTTTGAACTTTGGGAGAGAGCAGCAGGGGTGTGGAATGATATAGAGCCAGAGGTGTGTCATAACTTGATTGAAACCATGCCTAGAAGGGTGGAAGCAGAAAAAAAGCAATGAGGGGTAATACAGAGTACTAGAATAACCATTTCTTATATTTCTCATACACACTCAAAAAAGTGATTCAATGAGTTGTCAGATCAAAGTGCCCATATCTCCATGGATACTGTGCCTCATTACATAATACGTTTATCAGCATGTAGCCCTAATGTGCCACTCTTACTCAGCCCCTGATAATTTACCCTTGTTTGTCTTAGTTCTTGAGTTATTTTACAAACAGTACAAAAGCACCAAACATTGAATCACTTTTTTGAGTCACTGTATAGCTACCAACAATCAATTACTTTCAGCATGGAACACATTGGCTACTAGCTATAAAAAGACTACACCAGCGCTCATATTTGATTGTTTTCAGAAAACGGTCAAATTCCAACTCTCAGGAAAAGATCCCGTACCTGAGATCAAAAGACTGGGATCTTACTTCGTGCAGCTCACAGAGGACAAAGTAGAGATCCCCGATTTTATGCAAGCTCTTATACTTGCAGCCACTCTTCCCAAAGAATGGACCGCTGTCTCTACAGCTATGTTCCAGTTATATGGAACAGATAAATTTACCTTTGAGGCTATCTCCAATTCCATTATTGGAGAATTCCGCAGGAGTTATGCCATGAGACAACAACATAATTCTAGGGACAAGGTGAATAAAATAAGCGGAGTAAAAAGGAAGGAAAAAGATGCAACGTGGAACCATCAGAAAAAGGATGACGAAAATCAGCATCAGGGTTCTGACAAATCCAAAGATCAAAGACCTCGCCCTCGCAAGGGTTTCAGAGGCAAGGAAAAGAAATGTGCCCAAGAAGCAGATGTTCCTCCTGAATCTGATCAGGAGCATAACGCCATTGAGATCGTATCTCCGGCTCTTTCTATTATGGCATGAAACGTACAAGACCGCATGATGCCACCAGCTGCCCGATTCACGGGTCAGTCTCAAACCCGAAAGGGCATATGGCAAAGGTCTAATAAGACCAGATCACTAGCTGAACGCATCGGTGTCACACCCATGATGGAGACATTAAAAATACTTGATACCATCACAAAAGATGAAATATCTTTTGAACCGCCCCCGAAACAAAAAAGATCTGAGATAGATCTCGACTACTCAACTGTGGGAAATCCACAAGACGTTTTGGAAGAAACGTTATTTGAGGGCAGTGATAAAGATTATGACATCCCGATGGATTCTTTTGACAAACCAATGGATCCAGTCTTTGATGACAATGCTGTTAGCCTCGGTGACGAGTTAAGTCATTCATTTGTCAATAGAGAAACTACTAAATGCTTTTTACAGCAACATGGTAGTATAAATGTATATAATGAAAATATACATTATTTTTCTCATTGCAATAATTGTGAAATGTAAAGAAAATGAGTCGTCATGGATTCTTGATTCAGGAGCATCATTGCACTTTACACACAATCAAAATGACTTCTTATATTATTGACAATTGATCGATAAAAGGTTTGTACAAACCGCTGCTAAAGGAAAAACTTTACAGATACTAGGCGTAGGAGCCATTATGATCAAAATAACTGTTAATGGAAAAGCAGATATAAAATTGATCAGGCCAGTCTTTATATTCCCAATATGGATACGAGATTACTCTCCATGGGAACTTTCCTAAATCAAGGGTATTCCCTTTCAGGAAACAAAGATCATATCGATCTTATTAAAGAAACGTCAATTATAAGATTCTCACCACTTGAAAAAGGACAAACCATATATTGGTTAGATTCCAAAATTCATAATGAATCAATGAACGTTGTGACACAAAAACCTGATTTTCATATATGGCATAAAAGATTGGGACATCCACAAGATGAAGTAATCCGAAAAGGAAAACATTCATTTAGACGGATTCCCAAATATTCCAGTTCCAAAAAGGAAACAAATATGTTCAGGATGCGCAAAAGGAAAAATGCGAAGTAAATCATTTCCAGAATCACAAAGTAGAGCATCGTCTCCTTTTGATTTAATACATTCAGATCTCAAAGAAATCTCAATAATATCATATCACAAATATAAATATTTTGTGACATTTATTGATGATTTCTCTGGACATTTATGGATTGGTTTATTAAAAAAGAAATCCGATATGGAATCTTTGCTAAAACAATTTGTTGCATTAATAAAAAACAAATATGGAATATTGCCAAAGAAATGGCTGTTTGACGGAGGAAGTGAATTCACTAAAAGTGAAAAATATCTCAAAGATCTCGGTATTGAGATCCAGAAATCACTTCCATATACATCACAACAAAATGGCAGAGCTGAATGAATGAATCAAACTATTTGGGAAAAGTCACAATCCCTGAGATTCAACACATGCTTACCACAATCATGGTGGGAATTTGCACTAGAACATGCAGTATACCTATATAATAGGACTCCCATAGCTTGCAATAAATGGCAGACACCATATTTTCTTATTGAAAAGAAAAAACCGAATGTATCAGATTTGCAAGTATTTGATGCCAAGCTTATGTATATATTCCTGCTGAACGCAGACAAAATAAGCTTGAAGCCAGATCTAAGATGATGATCTTTCTGGGATATAAAAATGGAATGAAAGGATATAAATTTATGAATCCTGAAAATAATACCATTTTTATGGGAACAACTGGAGTTTTTGACAAAACAAAATTTCCAAAATGTCGAAACTCTGATTTAATTCCCACATTCGTCAATCCAGAGGAAGAGTTTGAGGATCTCATGCCAGAAATACCTCATGAAATGTCTAACAAACACAATACATCAGATGAAGAAGATTCATCAAAGTCAGAGAGTGATAGCAACTCATCTGATGAATCTAGTATATCTCCCAAAGGAAAGGGATCTGATAGTTCAGATGATGATTCAGGAAGTGAAGATTCAGATGATCAAAGAGAAATTGAAGAAGATTTATTTGCTCCTTCAAGACCCTCATCTCCAGGTCCATCAAGACCAACTAGAAATAGACGACCAGTTAATCGACCAGATAATGTCTATGGAGATAAAGATCCAGTTGAAATCGAAAAAATTGATAGAAGAACAAAACTAAATCGTTTCACGATTAATAAATTGTTATTATGTGCAATTCCTATCAACGAAACAGCAAACACAGCTGTACCTGAACATCATCATGAAATATTTCGCTTACCAATCAGTGAACAAGAAGATTGGATAAATGCCAAAAAGAAAGAATGGGATATGCTCATCAAAAGAGGCGTAATAATAAATCTACAACATCTCCCTGAAGGTCAAAAGGCCATAGGTTGCAGATGGGTTTATGTCCAAAAAGACAATGGACGTAAAAAAGCTCATCTAGTTGCCCAGGGTTTTTCCCAAATAGATGGAATTGATTACGATGAAATATTCTCACCAGTTGTAAGATATGAGACATGTCGTCTCATACTTGCACTTGCAGCACTAGAAAAACTATATGTATCATTTCTAGATGTGACTGCTGCATTCCTATATGGAAAACTGGACGAAGAAATATATATGAAACAACCACCAGGTTTTATAAATAAAGATAAAAAAGACATGGTATATAAATTATATCGTGCACTTTATGGATTAAAACAAGCTTCATTAGCTTGGTGGAAATCATTAGACGAATCAATGGAAAAAATGGGCTTTATACAAATACATTTGGATGCGGGTGTATTTGTTTTTAAACAAGGATCCGACATTGTCATAGCAATAATCTATGTTGATGACTCAATGTTCTTGGGATCTAACAAAATCATAACATTGCGTAAAAAGCAAGAATTTATGAATAGATGGGAATCTAGAGATTTAGGAGATCTCATCGATGGTCAAACAAAAAACTTTTATCATTCCAAATAAAGAAACAAGGCGATAAAATTACCATCGATCAAAAACCTTATTTGCATAAAGTAATCCAGAGATTAGGAATGAGTGATGCTACGCATATGAACACTCCGCTTCCAACTGGATATGAACCAATGACAAATGATCAACCACTAGATCATAAGATTAGATCACAATATCAATCAGTCATTGGATCATTACTATATTTAATGATCAGAACAAGACCAGACATATGTTTTACTGTGATAAAAATGTCTCAATTTTCAGCAAATCCATTGTCAGATCATTTAAAACATGCAATAGGAATGGCTAGATATCTAGCAAAAACTGCAGATCTCTTCATTAAATACAACGGATCATTAAGATCTGGCCTAATGAGCTATACTGACTCAGATTGGGCTTCAGATAAAAATGATCGACATTCCACATCTGGATTCTTTACTCTTTTATCAGGAGGAGTAGTATCTTGGACGTCAAGAAAACAGAAAACAGTGGCACTATCATCAACAGAGGCTGAATACATGGCCTTATCTGACTGTGCTAGAGAAAATAAATGGATTAGATCAATACTAAGTGAAATCCATTTTCCTATAACAATTGCGCCTATCTATGGTGATAATATGGGATCTCTATTCATTGCAAATAACCCTGTTACTGAAAAATGTTCAAAACACATTGATATTAAATATCATTTTATACGAAAACTCATAAGAAAGAAAGAGATAGAATTATGATTCATTCCAGGATCTGAAAATCCTGCTGATATTCTAACTAAAAATCTGGTCGAATATTATTCGAAAAATTCACACCAATGTTAGGTTTATCAGAATCATTAAATTGATTACTGATGGCCCTGGAGTAGGCCTTAAACTGCTTCATTTTACTGCAATAAAGAGACCAGCCTATCACTGTAGAGATTACTCCAGTTGATTAAAGAATGTCAAACAACTTTATCATTATGGGGCAAAAATAGGAAACCCTGCAGTAAAAACAACAACCTATTCTAACAATTGGAGGACATTCCAATGTTGGACACAAATGCGAGTGTCGTCTTGCTGCCATTTTGAGGAACCCCATCTCCACCACTAAAAAACCACAGCCTCGAATCACATATACTCTGGCTGTTGCTATATGGATGACCAAGCCCTTCAAGGCGAGATCCTTGGAAATTTTCTCCCAAAGCTTTTTGGGCTTGGCAACTAAAGGAAAGGTGGAGACGTGAGGGAATCTCTGGCCACATTTCTTTCGAAGATTTTGAAAGAATATATGCACCTCTCTTGCAGGCTGTGAGAAGATCTTTACTAATCAGTACATGACTGTACAGATTATGGGGGTGTTGAACAATCTTCACCCCAAATACCCTAAGTATAGCCTTCAACACGGCTATCACCGTTTGACCCTTAGAGGGTTTTTCTTTTTCTTTATTTCTTTTATTTACGTATATTAGATTACAAGTCCATTACACAAATATGTACATACACTAAAAGTGTATATAAGACCTGTAGATATCCAATATACATTCAGTTGCTCTTTCCTGCTTACCAGCATGTGAGTGTCTCTGTTAGGATGGATCCCACACAACCACAAGCCTCTACTGAGACGATGAAAGAAAAGAGAGATAGATTGACACAGTAGAGTAGTATACTGGGTGAGAGTAAACTATCTAGAGTCTTAGAGACCCCTACCTATAACGCACCACCTTATATACCCCAACCATGGTCTGTGCGCAGCAGCCTCATGCCCCTAGGGCTATGCGCGCGCAGCAACAGAACCATGGCAACTATCTATGCCTTCCCGCGATGCCTGTGTCCCCATCCGGCCCTTATTGTCTTCTTATCAGCACAGCCCCTGGCTGACTAACCGCTGACCTAATCCGATGGGCGCCTCGACATAGGGGTTGGCGCTTACAAGTCTTGTGTACCGATGCGTCCATAGGGCCCCAAAGAAAATAGATAAAAATAGGAAATAATTGTCAGAAATTCGTAAGGTCGTAACATGACCCCCCCCTTAAGACTTCATGTCCCGGGAAGTCAGTGCGAGGATATTGTCTTGGAATTTTGCAAGGTCTCTTGCAAACACCCGATCTGTATCTGGTTCATCATAAATCAACTTGCGGTCGCCTTTCCACCGCTGCCAGTTCCGTTTCAGCTTTTCGAGGTATTCCCGCTCGAATTTACCATTCTCCCATCCAAACAGTCATTTGGGCACATTCACCTGTGTATGATTTTGCCACCTTCGGTAGTCCAAATTGCGTACATTGACAAGCCAACACGGAGCGCTAGGGTTGGCCTTATGAAACTTTTGAACCTCCTTTTTAGCATTATCGAGGTTCTCCGCTGGTTCCCAAGTGGATTCCTCTACAGGGTAGTTCTTCCACTTGACTAGATATTCTAAATGTCCACCTCCACGTCCACTGACTCGACTGTCCATTACTTCTTCAACCTCGTATTCATTGTCCTGAGATTCTTCCACCATTTGTAACTCTTTGCGCTGAGCTACCTTATCCTTTTGGGTGGGGAAGACAGGTTCTTTATACGGTTTGAGGTGGATCTCATTGAACACGTTATAGACCTTCCAGTATGCAGGGATTTTCAACTGGTATGCAGATGCACCAACCTTCTTGACAATCTCCAGGGGACCGATGAACTTTGCCATCAAGCTTTTTTGTAGCGCGAATAGTAGGCAGATTTTCTGTGCTGAGATAAACCTTGTCACCAGGTTTGTATTCTCGTGCTGGTGCCTTATTCTCATCATACCGCTTTTTCATGGTTTCAGCGGTTTTGTTTAGCACCTCTATTGCTTTGGAATGTACTTCTTGGACTTGTTTGGCCAGTTCCTCTACTGCGATCACTTTAGGCGTATGAAGTGGGTTTACCCCTTTGTTGGGATGTTGTCCGTTGTTCATAAAAAATGGCGAATACCCCGTTGATGCGTGTACTTGGTCGTTGTGGCAAAAATTGTGCCAATGCCAGCCAGTCACTCCAGTTATCCTGTCAATGATTCACGAACATGGTGAGGAATTCCTTGACTTCTTGATTGACACGTTCCGTTTGTCTGTCCGTCTGCGGGTGATATGCAGTGGATCGGTTTGCCTTAACTCCCAGCATGCCATACAAGTCATCCATGAACTTGGAAACAAACTACAGTCCTCAGTCACTGATGACTTTCCAGGGGATTCCATGCTCTCGTCTTGAAATAGAACTGCTACCCCTTGGGACATGATGTTGGACATTGTAGGCAAGAAATATGCCTTCTTGGTAAATCAGTCCACTACCACCATGACCATGTCATTGCCTTTTGATTCCGGTAAGGGTCCGATTAAGTCCACAGATACAATTTCCCAAGGTTCTAAAGGAATCTCGTTTGGATGTAATGGAGCGGCCCTAGCCTGACAATCAGGTTTAGCACGTTGACAGGTTCACATCCAGAAATGTATTTTTCAATGTCCTTGCGCATGTTGGCCACCAGTAATCCCGAGTTATTAGTTCCAGTGTTTTGACGACTCCAGAATGTCCCCATGAGTGAATCAGGCCAATCAATTCCCCTCTAATTCGATTGTTGGCGGGTATATAAATGCGTCCTTTCCATTGCACTATTCCTTTGTCAATGGCATAGTCTGGGTCTCCTTTTTCAAATCCTTCGCGCACTTGAGATTCCCATTGTCGCTTTGGAATTTTCGCCACATCTTTTAACAATTCTTGACAGCCCGATCGTCATCCAGAAGTCTCACAAACAGGTGTTCTTTCAGGAGAATGACACTTCATTATCGTTTGCCCTCGGGCATGTCCTGCTCGTCTGGATAATAGGTCTGCCTTTGAGTTGGACTTTCCCAATTGATGCTTAATGATGAAGTTATACTCTTGCAGATCTGTAACCCATTGTGCCTGTCTTGGTTTAGATTCTGCGACTTTCAAAAGTACGTCAAATTTTGATGATCCGTCAGGACTTCCACTATTTCCTTGGCACCCTTGAGGTAATGAGACCATTCGTAAAATGCATGCATTACTGCTAGCATTTCCTTGTCATAGATCTCATAATTTCGTTCTGCATCATTGAGAGCCTTGGAAATAAAAGCCACCGGCCTCCATTGCTGGTCTTTTCCTTGTTTGGGACAAAATTCCACCAATCGCAAAATCTGAGGCATCCACTTCAACTCAAAATTGCCCTTCGTCATCAGAAATTTTGAGGACTACCTCCCTTGCCACAAGGTCTTTCAGTCCCTGAAAGGCCACAGATTGAAGTTCCGTCCACAACCAGTCCACTTTTCCAGTCAACTTAGTTAGTGTTTGGCCACCTGAGCAACCTTGCACAAAATGTTGGTAGAAATTGATAAATCCCAGGAATTGCTGTAACTCCTTTTTACATGTTGGCTCTGGCCAGGATGCAATTGCATCAACCTTGCCCTTTTCCATGCAAATGGAATCCGTACTAATCACCAAGCCTAAGAAATCAATTTGCGGCTGGTCAAACCAACACTTTTGCGGTTTAAGGGATAGTTGTGGTTTTCTAACTTGGCCAATATTCAATTTACGTGTTTAGTATGTTCATCCTGTGACTTTGAGAACACCAAAATGTCATCCATGTATATGACGACCCATCCTTCCGCGATTTTTGTCTGAAGATGTCATTCATCATTGTTTGGAATGTTGCCGGTGAATTTGTTAAACCAAAGAACATAACAAGTGGCTTGAATAATCCACAATTAGTCCGAAAGGCCACTTTCCATTCATCGCCTTGCTTAATACGGACATTGTTATAGCCCCACCAAATGTCCATTTTTGAGAAGACCTTGGCTTGTGACAATTTGTCCACTAACTCCCCAATTGTCATGACCTGTTCTTAACGGTCAAAATCTCTAAGACATTTTTATTCTTTTTCTTGTATTTTACAATAGCTGTAGCCAAACATCTTAGTCAGGTTGGCGTCTATCTTATCTAGTCAGCGCTAAGATTAGATTAGATTAGATAACGATTAGATTAGATTACGGACTACCGGACCGATGACTCATGGACTATGACTCAGGCTTACCAATGCGCAGCAGCGGGGGCCGATTATGTATTACTTTTACTCATACTTACTCAGCGTAGCTACTATTATTAGAGTGGTGCACAGACCACCCTTGTAGTATATAAACTGAGCAAGATAGCACCCAGAGTCCTCAGTCGAGTTCTCTCGGGTTTCTCTCTACCCTCATCTCCTCTCATTCCTAAGTCTATTGTTGGGGCCCTAAGCCGTCACGGCAAGGGTAGTCCTGATAGTAGAACTCGACTGAACACCTCCTTACTGCCCCAACGCTTGTAACTAGAGCATCACGCTCGAACCCGGATCCCAGGGTAAAGGGAACTTCTTGATATCGGGGGCTCATACACTCTTCCGCAGAGTATAAAGCGTCATTTGTTGTCGGACAAAAAAACCGTCACCCCTGGTTCTTTAGAGCATCCATAAAAGCTCTATCTTACGTTCCCGGTCTACGCAAACCGAAGAACCTAACCCGGTTGATAGGGTTACCTGTGCACAGGATACCAGTGCCGGAGTAGTGACACGTTACATCACTCGCATCGTAGGATCAGCCTCACAGCCCCTGCGCACGTTAAATTGCCCTGGTCTAGGCCTCTGAAGGCTAACATTTATATACGTAATTACCTCGTTTCGTAATCCTTGGAAGTAGCCGTCGCTTGATCACGCGCTTCTGAGAAAGGCCGTACCTATTAGGGGTATAGTGCTAACTGGACAACCGTTCGGACCCAGTTTAGTATAGTCAATTTATCAAAAAGTCAAATACCGTACTATACCGTTTACGTACTAGCACTGCAGGGAGGGTTGTGGACCCTGAGTGCATTCCCAAGAAAGTGACAGGCCAAGACCTCCCTCACTTTACGTAACGGAGAATTACGAAGTACGAGATCTTCTTAGATCGCACGGGCTTACAGATAGGGAAATCGATAACTTCTGGATAGAGGTATTCGGTGTACCACTGGACGGTCTAGAAGACTTTGATATTGATTACGACCCTTTCGGGCCAGATCCATTTGACGATAACGATCCCGTTCCCGCATTACATACACCAACCGAGTCATCTGACTCCACACCCTCAATCACCGAGGTACAACATCAGTGGGAACCTGCACCGTTCCAAATCCTAGTCCCGAACCCCGCAACCCTTAATATCCAAAGTCTATTCCACTCCGACGCTCAATATATCGGAGAAGTAGCACCACCGTTCTCACCACCGCCACCATCATTCAGATCTCCATCGGTATCACAACCATCGAGATCCCTTTCCCCATTTACACCGCCCCCTCGATACATAAATATGTCGGATCAAGGAGAAGAAGATCTGACATCTGCGCAGTTGTTACAACTGCTGAATAATCAAAACAATACCATTCAGCAGCTACAAGCACAGCTTCTAGTGCTTCAAAACAACAATGCCGCTGCGGCACAACAAGCAGCAATACCATCGGCCGTCCTGGCCCCAATCATTAATATACCGGAAGGGACGGTATTCAATATTCCCACACCAGCAGGAGGGAACGGCTCGTCAAAAGTAGACATAGCCAAACCACCGGTGTTCTCCGGCAAAATGTAGGAGGTCACAAACTTTATTAATGGATGCCGGCTATACATACAGCTGAAGATGGCAAGCGCCGAGGAAGAGGACAAAATTCTCCTGGTGTTGTCATATATGTTGGAAGGATTTGCGGTAGATTGGCGAGACAATCTATTGGAATTAATTGCCGATGAAGATGATGTTGTTCCGGACACAGTGGAACAACTATATAGACAAATACGTAGGGATTTTGGCTACACCGATGAACAGTCGTCAAAAATACCAGAATTGCGCACGATGTCACAGGGCGCACACACGTGAGGAACACGTGCAAAAGTTTAAAAAGGTCGCACGAGGAACAGGGTACCAGGGAAGGGCCCTGAAGTTGAATTCAAAAGAAGTTTGAATGCCGGTCTCCGAAAAAGGATAATGGAGGCTGATGAAGTACCGGAAACCATCGAAGAATGGTACCGAAGATCGGTTCGTCTCGACCGACAATGGAGACAAGCAAAGGCCGAAGAACAATATTATTCTTCGAGGAACAGTAACTCCGCTAAGAGGAGTGAAGGGACCAAAGGCCCGGATATGGCAAAGCGGTAGGAACTGGCCAGCCTAAACCCCGATGGAGATTCAATACAGCATCGGGATCAGCGAGCCAGAACCGATCGGGAGCTGGGCCCTCCTCGAGTAATAATACGGCAACACGCTCAAGATCCAAACGCGATGGACGTGGATCAAACTCAGCGCCACCAATGTGCTGCTACAAATGTGGAAGGATCGGCCACATAGCAAGAAATTGCCGATCAGGTTTGGACATCCGAACCATGTCCTTCGAAGAAATGAAGGAATACTTCGCAAAGGGCGAAGCTTTAAAAGAAGACGAGAGTCAGTAAGTCCGTACTGAACTCTCTAAATAGGTATTCTGTATTAGGTAAGGAAGATGAACTGGTAGGTACGGAGGACTCGGAGACTTCAACAGTCTCTGAGACCACCCCGCAGGAAGCGGTCTCTAGTGCCAAAGCACAGGAGCGCGGCAGGGCGGATAAACCTGTGCTTGATTCTTCCTTATCAGGTAAAAGGATACTTAAAAGGGACAAAAGGAATTTCTCGTTCGTTCTATTGGTCAAAAGGACGAGATACTAATGGAAATAGGTCTAGAAACTCTAGACACACATGACCAAACAACCGAAACTGCGTTGCTTGATTCCGGAGCAACAGGTTTGTTTATGAACGCCAAGTTCGCTAATGAAAAAGGCTATAGGTTAATTCCTTTGGATCGACCCATTCAAGTTAGAAACGTAGATGGATCTAACAATGAAGGCGGTATGATCACTCATGAAGTAGATCTGCTCATGAGTTACAAGGGACATCAAGAACGAGCCACATTCGAAATATGCGAATTAGGCAAGACAAACGTAATCATAGGGTCTACATGGTTACGACGACATAATCCGGATGTCAACTGGATCACCGGAAAATAGAGTTGACAAGATGCCCACGATCATGTGGACATAAACAAAGAGAATGGACAAAGGAGAGACAGAAGCGGACGAAACAGGCGGAACATTGGGAAACCAATATGTACGTCTGGGAAAAAGAGAGGAATTGGACTTTGCCTACTGGCTAGAGCAAAAGGAGAAAGAGGAGCAGAATTTGGATTTCCTGGATCAATGGAAACACCCAAAATTCTATAAAAAAGGAGAAAAATACGAATTTCTCCCGTCTGGAATCAAATCAGACGACCCAAAATGGATTAGGAGTTGAAGAAACAGGAACCAAAAGAGTTGGTACCATCGCAGTATCACAAGTATTTGCACTTGTTTGAAAAAAACTGCGTCAGAAAAGAATGCCGGTTAGAAAACCATGGATCACGCTATTGATCTCAAACAAGGTTATCAACCCAGAAAAGGAAAGGTGTATCCTTTGTCACCGGACGAACTCAGAGAAGTCCGAGATTTTGTCAATGATCAATTAAAAAAGGGGTACATCAGACCTTCAAAATCACCGCAAACGTCGCCGGTGTTCTTTGTAAAGAAAAAAGATGGGAAAAGAGAATGGTACAGGATTACCGTTACCTAAATGAATGGACGGTTAAAATAACTATCCACTACCGTTGATATCAGAGCTTGTGGATCGAGCAGGACAAGCAAAGCACTTCACCAGGTTGGACCTTAGGTGGGGTTACAATAACGTACGGATCAAAGAAGGAGACGAATGGAAGGCCGCCTTTTACTATGCCAGAAGGTTCTTTTGAACCAGTAGTAATGTACTTTGGGCTTACCAATTCTCCGGCAACCTTTCAAGCTATGATGAACGATATCTTTTCGGGATATGATAAATGAAGGAAAAGTCATTGTTTACATAGATGACATACTCATTTATACAAAAACCGAAAAAGAGCATAATAATATAGTGCTCGAAGTTCTCCGGTGCTTGGAAGAAAACGATTTATACGTCAAACCAGAAAAATGCGTATGGAACGTGCAAGAAGTAGAATTCCTAGGAGTCATTATTGGACCCAATGGAATTAAAATGGATCCGAAGAAAGTTGATGCTATCCTCAACTGGCAACACCTGCTAGTGTCAAGGATGTTCAACGCTTTCTAGGATTGGCAAATTACTATCGACGATTTGTCAAAGACTTTGCCAAATAGCACGACCATTACATAATCTGGTCAGAAAAGACAAAACATGGGAATGGAAAGAAGGAGAAGAAAAAGCTTTTAAAACATTAAAAAAAACTTTTACGGAACAACCTCTTCTTGTCGCTCCAGACTCCGACAAGAAATTCAGGATAGAGTCTGACGCCTCGGACTACGCAACGGGAGGAGTGTTATCAATGGAATGTGATGATAACAAATGGAGACCAGTAGCTTACCTCTCCAAATCCTCAACGAAACCGAGAGGAATTATGATGTCCACAATAAGAAATGTTGGGCATTATTAGATGTCTCGAAGCCTGGAGACATTATCTGGAAGGAGCAAGGCAAGAATTCGAGATATGGACGGACCATAAAAATCTCGAATACTTTATGAATGCAAAAAAAATTAAATCGAAGACAAGCACGCTGGGCATTATACCTCAGCAGATTTAATTTTAAATTAATTCATAAAGCTGGTTCAACTATGGGAAAGGCCGATTCTCTGTCCAGGAGGCCAGACCATAAAAGGGGGTAGAAGATGATAACAAGGAAGTTACCTTGTTAAAACTGGAATTTTTCCGAATTGCAGCACTTCAACAAGGACATGTGCTAGTCAATACATCGGAAAAAGAGATTTTAAATAAAATCAGAAAATCAGAAACAAATGATGAGGAGGTTGTAAAAGCAGTGGAAGCTATGAAAAAGGCAGGAGTCAGGAGACTCAATGCAGGAGAATGGCAGATGGAACAAGGATTAATCCTCTGGCAAGGAAAGGTCTACGTTCCTAAAGATGAAAAATTACGAATGGAGATAGTTAGACTCCATCACGATACACCCATTGCTGGACATGGAGGACAATGGAAGACGGTTGAACTCGTCACAAGAAATTATTGGTGGCCAGGTGTCACCAAATTCGTTAAAAAATACGTTGCTGGATGTGACAAGTGCCAAAGAAGCAAAAACTTCCCAGAACCACCAGCGGGAAAGTTAATGCCTAATTCAGCACCGTCAAAGCCATGGACTCATATCACTGCAGATTTTATTACAAAGTTACCGGAATCGCATGGTCATAATGCAATTCTAGTAGTCTGTGATAGAATGTCCAAAATGGCGCATTTTATTCCAACTTCGGAAGAAACGTCAGCCCAAGGACTGGCAACATTGTTCAGAGACCATATATGGAAACTCCATGGTCTTCCCGAGTCAATAATCTCGGATCGCGGACCTCAATTCGCTGCTCAAATGATGAAAGAGCTGAACCAAATGTTAGGCATTTCTACAGATTTGTCTACAGCTTTCCATCCACAGACGGATGGACAAACAGAACGAATGAATCAGGATCTAGAACAGTTCCTGAGGATTTTTGTAGATCACTGACAAGAAAATTGGTCGGGATGGCTTGCAATAGCTGAATTTAGTTACAATAACAAAATTCAGGCTTCAACGAAACATACACCATTTTTCGTAAATTACGGAAAACATCCAAGGATGGGTATTGAACCCAGAAAGGAAGGAAGTCATCCAGCTGCGGCTGACTTTGCGCAAAAAATGAAGGAAATTCATGAAGAAGTGCAGGCCGCATTAAGGAAATCACAAGATGACATGAAACTTTACGCAGATAGACGACGTTCCGAAGCACCAGAATACAAAATAGGAGATCGAGTTTGGTTGTCAACCAAAGATCTTCAATTATCTGGACGACCAACTAGGAAATTGGCTGAACAATGGATAGGTCCTTATCCAATAAAAAAGATCATTTCGTACTGTCATGACCTGTTCTTAACGGTCAAAATCTCTAAGACATTTTTATTCTTTTTCTTGTATTTTACAATAGTTGTAGCCAAACATCTTAGTCAGGTTGGCGTCTATCTTATCTAGTCAGCGCTAAGATTAGATTAGATTAGATAACGATTAGATTAGATTACGGACTACCGGACCGATGACTCATGGACTATGACTCAGGCTTACCAATGCACAGCAGCGGGGCCATTATGTTATTACTTTTACTCATACTTACTCAGCGTAGCTACTATTATTAGAGTGGTGCACAGACCACCCTTGTAGTATATAAACTGAGCAAGATAGCACCCAGAGTCCTCAGTCGAGTTCTCTCGGGTTTCTCTCTACCCTCATCTCCTCTCATTCCTAAGTCTATTGTTGGGGCCCTAAGCCGTCACGGCAAGGGTAGTCCTGATACTTAGAGCACAGCTGAAGCGATACAAACCATTACACCAAACTGGCATTGTTATGTTGGTCTCAAAAAGACATATATCCTACATCCTATCCAGTGGACTTAGTCTTGCCACTGCTCTCACTCTACTAAATCCTATTTTCTGAGTCAAGATCTACAAATCCAGGCTTGAGTGTGTGACAAGAGTTGTAGTATGGAAGAAGGCGCACAACTTTTGTTCCTGGCAAAAACGGTTCCAACCAGTGGTTCATAAGTTATTCATGTTTAGCCAATTGACAAGTCATTGCAGACAGCTGCAGTGCTGATACAGAGTCCCACAGAGTCCCATAGAGTCCCACAGAGTCTTGCAGAGTCTGAGAGCACTGCAGGTCTCTGCAGATCTCTGCAGATCACTGTGGATTCACTGCAGGTCTCTGCAGAATTACTGCAGGCCACTACAGGCCACTGCAGGTCACTGCAGAATTACTGCAGATCACTGTGGATTCATTGCAGGTCACTGTGGATTCACTGTAGGTCTCTGCAGAATTACTGCAGGCCACTACAGGTCACTGCAGGTCACTGTAGAATACTGCAGGTCACTGCAGGTCTCTGCAGAATTACTGCAGGTCACTGTGGATTCACTGCAGGTCTCTGCAGAATTACTGCAGATCACTGTGGATTCACTGCAGCCCACTACAGGTCACTGCAGGTCTCTACAGAATTACTGCAGATCACTGTGGATTCACTGCAGATTGCTGTGGATTAACTGCAGGTCACTACAGGTCACTGCAGGTCACTGCAAAATTACTGCAGGCCACTGCAGGTTACTGCAGAATTACTGCAGATCACTGTGGATTCACTGCAGGTCTCTGCAGGTCTCTGCAGAATTGCTGCAGAATTACTGCAGATCACCGTGGATTCACTGCAGGTCTCTGCAGGTCTCTGCAGAATTACTGCAGAATTACTGCAGATCACTGTGGATTCACTGCAGGTCACTGCAGGTCTCTGCAGAATCACTGTGGATTCACTGCAGGTCTCTGCAGGCTTGCTGCAGAATCACTGCAGGTTCACTGCAGGTCACTGTGGATTCACTGCAGATTCACTGTGGATTCACTGTCAGCACTGTCAGTACTGTGGCACTGTGGGCACTGCAGCTGTCTGCAAACATTCTGCCAATTCACTGCCAGGTTACTACAAAATCACTGCAGATTCACTGTGGGCACTGTGGGCACTGCAGGTTTCTGCAAACATTCTACTTGAAGTCTGTGACTTGTCTGCCAGTCCTGCAACACTGTGGGCACTGTGGGGAAACCCCAAGTTTGCTGATGGATATCCCACCCACCGCTGCACTTGATGTTTTACTGCTTGGACAGCACCATCAGCTGCCGCCGCTCAAATGCGCATGCAGTAGGTTGAGCTGGACAGCGAAGACGCTGAGCATGTGGTGCCAAATCAAAGCGAGGCACTGGATGTCGTGTTCGACTTGTTTGATTTTCTTGCAGCCTGTCAGGGGATAAGATTCGATACCGAGTATATGTGGGGGAGTTGCACCCACCTTGACTGGTTGTGTAGTAGTGCATGTCAAACATCACCACCAATAACTCGAGAGGAAGGGTCGTGTTCACATCGTCGCACACCGGTTCAGCGAGATAGACGGTTCCTAGGCCCTCTATATATGCATTCATCCCCATTTAATGACCACTCTTGTTTGTTTCAAGGGGACGGCTCTGTTGAGCAGCAATCATATGTCCGTCAGACATAGTTTGTCTCAGTGGTCATCACTGTCATGAACGATGAGCTCATATGTCCGTGATGACGAGAGTATTGTATCACTGTCATAGACAGTGACCAGACACCTCTTCAGGTGTTTTGAGTATTGTATCACTGTCAGAGACAGTGACCAGAGACCTCTCCAGGTCTTACTCTCATAGAGAGGAGACTGTTACGACCTTACGATTTTCTGACGATTATTTCCTATTTTTATCTATTTTCTTTGGGGCCCTATGGACGCATCGGTACACAAGACTTGTAAGCGCCAACCCCTATGTCGAGGCGCCCATCGGATTAGGTCAGTGGTTAGTCAGCCAGGGCTGTGCTGATAAGAAGACAATAAGGGCCGGATGGGACACGGGCATCGCGGGAAGGCATAGATAGTTGCCATGGTTCCGTTGCTGTGCGTGCATAGCCCTAGGGGCATGAGGCTGCTGCGCACAGACCATGGTTGGGGTATATAAGGTGGTGCGTTATAGGTAGGGGTCTCTAAGACTCTAGATAGTTTACTCTCACCCAGTATACTACTCTACTGTGTCAATCTATCTCTCTTTTCTTTCATCGTCTCAGTAGAGGCTTGTGGTTGTGTGGGATCCGTCCTAACATAATCTAGAGTCTTTTCAACCACACCCTTCGTCGTTTGACACAGTGCCGAGCACGTCTTGCTTGTTGTCGCTCACAGCATTGAAGCGATCCACCAAAACTTTTTCGTCTGACAAGGCGCTCGTTACACCACAAGACTGTCTTCAGCCTCGATCCGACATAGTCAACAACTGGGTCACGACTGACTCAGGGACCACTCTGTCAACAAAACAGTTCTAGACGAGAGTAGTCGCATCGCTGGGTTGTGGACCAGGCAGGGTCGCCCTGGGTAACTACACTAGGACTGCAGAAAAGCTGTTGGAACTGGCAAAGACAATCATCTGTGGTGACCTGTATCAAGGCATACAGTCTCTGAATACCAATTACGTATCGGATCTATTGATCTGAGCATGAGGACATCAGAGTGAAGCACCAGGCAGCACTGCTTTTGGTCTATTGGTGGAATTAAATCGAAGAATCGTGTGCGGGTGTGTTATTGACCGCAACGTAGAGTGACTGTATTAGGAAGTACGGTTACTGAAGAAGAGGCGACATCTCCCTACTTGGGACGTCTTACCAATTTTGGAACACACTTGGATCTGGGATCCGGAACAATGGAGTCATTGTTCAACTATGTTTTGCCAAGGGCAGCAATGTCCTTGATGGAGATCGAAATCGCTTTCGATCTAGAATGGGCGGCAGGGTGCCCTTTGCCCCAACAACGAACCGAGTCGGCCAAGCCGGTCGACTACCGACAAAGTGATGTGCACGTTCACGCATGGTATTTTTGGCACAAGGAGCAGCGCTGTTTGGAAAAGATCAAGCTGCGCAGAGCAGCGTATGAACGACAAAAGCTCGAGGAGGCTGCTTTCCGAGAGCAGGAAGAGGCATGGGAAATCCTCATGCAAGAGAAGCGCGAGGTGCTTAGGCAGCAAAAGAAGTTCCATCAGATGGAACAAGAATTGGAAGCAGATCACCAAGTGCTTGAGCAGGTGCTTGAGCAGCTCGTTGACCAACCAGACGTTAGGGAGGTGGTCTTCGATTCCCCTTCCAACATGTTATTACTACTACAAGGGTTCAATGTGTTTACTCTGAAACACAATGGCTTGGTTCTGACAGCAAAAGAGCGGAACAAGTTGATGCACGCCTCAAACAGCAATATCAAAGCCAAGCACTCAGGCCGCATGACGCGGTATGCCCCTTACATGTACGAATGGAGGAAGCAGCCATCAAGCTCAGCACCAGTCACAGAGCCCAACTCGTTGGAGGGTCACACCGGACCAGATAATGATGGAGTCATGCTCCCAGAATGGGATGACTTCATGGACCTACACTTGGCCGATTGGGGAATTCGGACCAAGAAGGAATATACTGATCATTGGGTAGAGAACCAGGAACGGGTCATACTGCCAGGGGTCCCGACGATTGAGGACCGCCCAAATTATCATTGGCGCAAACCCAGGTACTGCTACATGTACCTGTTCAAACCTGAATACTATGATTTGTATCATTGGCCAGAGTGGCCCACCGTTACGGAAATCGCCTCATGGAACACTGAGCTCAGAAATCCTTTTGCACGGTTCAGCCTACAGGACAATTGTCAACGGGACCGATTCCATGTCCTGGAAGAATTCATGATCCGGATCAAAGACGGCGATGATATCTGGGACTGGGGTAGCATAGACGAAATGGTTGCTAGGGGGACCTACAACAAGCGAGCTCGCTGGGGTGGCAAGGGCTTCTTTTGCCGAAACAAGAAAAAGAAGAAAGCCTGATCCTACACTGGGTCAACCCTGTCTATCAAATGTGAGGGCGGTGACGCGGAGTTATCCAGCGTCCCTGTACGCGTCAGCAAACCTAATCCGGTCTTGTACCTGATTACTGGATCCACACCGCCCAGGACTTCAAAACAGTCCACGCCACCCCCGGTACTGCCGAAGGTTCCCACGTATGCCGAAGCAATTAAAGCCAAGAAGGCAGAGTTCAACGCAATCATGCGTACCCGCGGCGGAGATTGGAACTGGCATGATGGACCGGTCACAACGGCAGAGGATTGGATGATCAAAGCAGGACCCAGCAATTTGGATCAGGCGCAGAAACGACAAGAAATAGACCATTGGCGTCGGACAGTAGCCAATGAAGTAGAACATGCGTATCCATACCCTGTAGCCAAATTGAGTAGTGAAATTCTACACCCAGACATTCCGGGATTTTGCTATTTGGTGATGTTTAAGAAACAACACTGGAATAAGTTTGAGTGGCTGGCATACCCGCAGATTCAGGAAATCTATCAGTTTGACTGTTGTATGAGGGACTTGCAGGCAAATGTAAGAGCCCGAAAGACTTATGAACGTGAAGGATGCATCCATGTGGAGCGCGTTGATGCGCTGTGCGGCGGGCAAACCCAAAAGAAACCCAATTTCTCGGTGCTCGAGCACACCTTCAGTGATCGACCGAGGCGACGTTCGAAACAAATAGGAGGTAACGAAGGGGAGATTGGCACGCAACATGTACGACAGGGGGGCGAGTCCTAGGAGGTTCTCAGACTTGGCTGAAGGTATGAGGCACACAGGTACCTGGTTATGTGATAAATGAAGTGCAAGTGGTACTGAGTTACTTTGAAGGGGGCAATGAGGATCGAAGACTGATTGAATCTTGACGGGTGAGGCAATGAGGACAAGTGTGGCTGGTGAGGAAACACGTCAAAGGCTACGCAAGATACTGGGGCAAAGGTCGAGACAAGGCGAGCACAGACTGAGACGAAACAACGCTGGGGACCTTGGCAAGACTCGGAGACGGCCAAAGTTTGAACCGTGAACTCGGAGGGGAGGGAAGAAAGGTCAGGACTTCTCTGTCATTCGTCTAAGACAGGTACATATATATATGTAAAACAAAGTATCAAAAGGGGTAATTCGGAACAATGTCCAGCATCAGCAACATAGTAAAAGTCCACTTTCTACCATTTTCTCGAAGTCCAATCGAAGCACGACGATGGGAATAGGTCCATGACAACAGAAACGAGCATGTGCACCAGGCACAAACCGGGAATACTTCTCCACCGACATCGCCGACGTTCACAACACCCAACAAGCACTCCACAGATCCTCAGGTACCTTGGTCGAAGCTGCCTGTAACTGGATAGCAACGCACAGCCTACGTTGCAATGCCTTCGTGGTTTCTAGGCTTCGTATTCGTGACAGAGTAGGTCCTCGAGCTGGGGATGTGTGTCAATTCCGCTGGAAGTCGCGCTACGTGCCAGGTTGAATAATATGGCATCAGCTGGTGCGCTGGAACGAGCCTCGAATGCAGCACACCTTCTCGATTGATGACCGCATATCGTCCAGGGGTTCGTCCGACAATGATTAGTGGTCCTCCGGATGCTATCTCTCTTCGGTAGCCCTCCTGTACTGTGACTGTGATAATCCTCCATACAACTTGACCACAACAAACGTGGCACTTCCTGCAGGCGAGCTCTTCTAATTGAACCGAGCTGTTGATTAGTTCGAGGTGGAACCGACTTCGACTGTATGGGTCCCTGGGCGTACGCAAGGCAGATGCCTCGTCCGGGTCATGGAACATTGGCTCTAAGCCTCCTCGAGCACTGATCTGACACGTCAACGTGGTTCGTCTCTCCTCCATCACCGTCCTCGAGTCTCCAAATTGTATTCCTATCGAGTCCGAGATGGATATACTGGCTCGCTCGGATACTGGTAGCCGCAAGAAGGCTGCCCCTGGGGTGAACGAAACGAAGTTGTCGTGCGTTGGCGATTTGACTGGGCTGGGAGGTACGTCTATCATGGAAGAGTCCGGATCTATTGTCGGAGGTTCGGCGCGATCGGATATCCTTGACGCAAGCAACGAACGGGCTGGCGCCGCGAGTCGTTCGAGTAGGGTCAATGACTGTATGGTCGAGGGCGTTCCACTCTGCATCGGTCGAGTCATAGAAGCTTCGGCTGGTTTGACGTGCACGAGTCTGGGGCTATGGAGGGGGTGGTGATCGTCCTGTCCTTATGTTGGTGAGGCACCAGGCACCCATTTTGCTGAATTTGCAATGTGGTGGGGCCCTAGTGACTGAACTGAGGTCGTCGCAATGTGGCCGGGTAGCGCGGAACGGGGACTGTCTAGGGACTGAAAGATGTTTTGGATATCCGCTAAGACCGAGGAGGCCGGATCGAAGACTTTGTCTGATCTCGAGCTTCGACCTTCATTCGGCGGGGCACTGCTGGAACTACGGACTTCGATTTGTGAGCAGGATGCTTCGACTTGGCTCGAACTCGGCTCGAATGGCTTCCTCAGGAGCTGAATAGGACTAGCGCAGGTACTGACACGTTCCAGGCGTATCAGCGTGTCACAGGGACTCAACGCCTGGACTCAGATGGAGGATTGGATCCTCAAGGGGTATGGACAATACCACATCGGTGCTTTCCAATGGACAGTCCAAATGGCTGTAGGACTTAGGGACTTCTTAATTGGATACACGCAAGTCATGCCGCACCCCTTGCCACCGCAAATTCCTTTGACCGGGACAAACCAAGATGCTGTAGCCGAAAGGCAACAGCAGATTGACGACATTGAGGAATCCAGAATGGCAACAGTCAACGGCTTTGGGCAACTCCTTACCAATGTGCTCGACAAATGGCAGCACACACACCCTCATCCGTCGCCGGCTCCATTAACAAAAGCGGAGATGCCAGATCATTTTGAAGGCGATCTGAGTCAAGTGGACAACTGGTTGCGGACAATGGAGGTCTATTTCACATTGGCATGGGAAACAACGGTCCGAAGGCAAATTGTCATTTGTTTATACCATACTAGGAAGGGCAAAGGAAACCGTGCAGGAGAATGGGCTGGTGTTAAGCTCCAGGAAATCCAAAAAGCGGATGAGGAATATGAGGGAAAGCACGCGCGCGCCCCCACACGCTATCCATTGGATCTAACATGGGCAGAAGTAAATAATGGACATCGAGCTCCGTTACAACCCAAAGATCAGCCAATGCAATGGACGCGCCCACCTAATACAAATAAATATCCATGGACAACCTGGGCGGCATTCAAAACGGAGATGCATGAATTCTTCATGTCCACAGAAACCAAGCAACACGCAATGGACGATTTAATGAAATTGGAACAACGAAATACTCCAATAGAAGACTATATCATTAAATTCAACGCATTATCACCATTGGTTGGATGGGGGGAGAATGCGCTCAAGGATCACTTCTTGAATAGAATCAATCCTGCCCTGGGTGCGGAATTGATCAGGCATGGGAATTTAGCGGATGATGCGTCCCTAAAAACGATTCAGGATCGAGCAGTGCAATTGGCGCGGGTATATCGCAGGGCGAAAGAGGCATACAGTGAAAAGAAAAGCCGTAATGAGTACAAAGAAACACCGGTGGCCAAAGAAAGTAAGGCACCAATTCAGCACAGCATGCCCACCATGGCGACGTCTAGCAGGGATCCTAATGCAATGGACGTTGACAAGGCGAAACGATGAACAGGGGCATGTTACAATTGCGGCAAAGAAGGTCACTTTGCCAGGGACTGTCCCAAACCTAAACAGTTCAACAAGAAAGAAAAAGGGAAAGGACGTATTCGGGAATTGAAAATAGAGGAGCTCACTGAGGAGCAATGGAAGGAATATGGCAAGGAAAAGGGTTTTGGCGACAGCCAGTAGGCAAGTGCTCCGCACTGCTGGCCGATAGAGTTTCGATCTTGGACACAGATTCTTGTATTAGTATACCTGAATTATTATATGAATGTTCGTCATATGTCCATCAGATTCGAAACCTAAGTGTGAGCGCAAAACCCAGAATAAAAACATGGTCACCCACATGGGTGCTGAGAAGGATTTGGCAACAAGATAAAGATACCGCGGTGCGGTGTCTAAAAGAATGGGTTCACAACAAACATCTCAACGAAGCAACTGAAAGCTTGGTTAATGAGTTGAACAAACAATCGGAAGCTGAGGCGCTATGGAACCTAACAAAGTTAAGACAGAATGTCATCAAAGCTACAGGGCAACAAGAAATGAATTTGAAAGGAACTATCACAACAATGGACACTGGGGCGCAAATCAACATTATCGCACTAGTGGACTTAGGATGCACAGGGTCCTGTGTTAGTACAGAGTTTGTGGAACAACACAAACTCAATAAACAAAAGCTTCTTCAACCAATGCCAGTTTACAATGCGGATGGAACCCGAAACGCACTAGGGAGCCTAGAATATATGGTCCAGTTCAAATTGCGGATAGGGAGCCATGAAGAAATTATTGAATGCGGGGTTGCCAGACTGGGGAAAACGGACATCTTCCTAGGACACGATTGGTTGCAGCATCACAATCCAGTGATGGACTGGAAGAAGCAAGAAGTACGGTTTACCAGATGTCCAGGAACATGTTGGGATCGTTCTCACGTTGAAAATCCAGAGGATGAAGTGGATCCCATGGAACCACTTGGAGATGGTGAAAAGCTTCTTGCAGTACACATTGGGGAACCAGAGTTGAAAACTCAGTCCGTAGCTACGGACATAGCGGCAAAAGAGGAAAAGGCGGCGATGAAGCATTCATTGGAAGAGGTAGTGCCAAAACATTATTTGGGACATTGCAAGGTTTTTGAGAAAGAAATGTTTGATGAGTTGCCACCGCGGCGCCCTTGGGATCATGCAATTGAGCTAGTGCCTGGTTCGAAGGCAGTGGATTGTAAAATATATCCACTAAATAGGGACGAGCAAGCGCAATTGGATGAATTTCTTAAGGAGAACTTAGAATCAGGACGTATTCAACCTAGTAAATCTCCGATGGCATCACCATTCTTTTTCGTCAAAAAGAAAGATGGGAAATTGCGACCGGTGCAAGATTACCAACAGTTGAATGAGATGACAATTAAAAACCGATATCCCCTACCACTTATTGGTATCAGGACTACCCTTGCCGTGACGGCTTAGGGCCCCAACAATAGACTTAGGAATGAGAGGAGATGAGGGTAGAGAGAAACCCGAGAGAACTCGACTGAGGACTCTGGGTGCTATCTTGCTCAGTTTATATACTACAAGGGTGGTCTGTGCACCACTCTAATAATAGTAGCTATGCTGAGTAAGTATGAGTAAAAGTAATAACATAATCGGCCCCCGCTGCTGCGCATTGGTAAGCCTGAGTCATAGTCCATGAGTCATCGTCCGGTAGTCCGTAATCTAATCTAATCGTTATCTAATCTAATCTAATCTTAGCGCTGACTAGATAAGATAGACGCAACCTGACTAAGATGTTTGGCTACAGCTATTGTAAAATACAAGAAAAAGAATAAAAATGTCTTAGAGATTTTGACCATTAAGAACAGGTCATGACAATTGGGGAGTTAGTGGACAAATTGTCACAAGCCAAGGTCTTCTCAAAAATGGACATTTGGTGGGGCTATAACAATGTCCGTATTAAGCAAGGCAATGAATGGAAAGCGGCCTTTCGGACTAATTGTGGATTATTCAAGCCACTTGTTATGTTCTTTGGTTTAACAAATTCACCGGCAACATTCCAAACAATGATGAATGACATCTTCAGACAAGAAATCGCGGAAGGATGGGTCGTCATATACATGGATGACATTTTGGTGTTCTCAAAGTCACAGGATGAACATACTAAACACGTAAATTGAATATTGGCCAAGTTAGAAAACCACAAACTATCCCTTAAACCGCAAAAGTGTTGGTTTGACCAGCCGCAAATTGATTTCTTAGGCTTGGTGATTAGTACGGATTCCATTTGCATGGAAAAGGGCAAGGTTGATGCAATTGCATCCTGGTCAGAGCCAACATGTAAAAAGGAGTTACAGCAATTCCTGGGATTTATCAATTTCTACCAACATTTTGTGCAAGGTTGCTCAGGTGGCCAAACCACTAACTAAGTTGACTGGAAAAGTGGACTGGTTGTGGACGGAACTTCAATCTGTGGCCTTTCAGGGACTGAAAGACCTTGTGGCAAGGGAGGTAGTCCTCAAAATTTCTGATGACGAAGGGCAATTTTGAGTTGAAGTGGATGCCTCAGATTTTGCGATTGGTGGAATTTTGTCCCAACAAGGAAAAGACCAGCAATGGAGGCCGGTGGCTTTTATTTCCAAGGCTCTCAATGATGCAGAACGAAATTATGAGATCTATGACAAGGAAATGCTAGCAGTAATGCATGCATTTTACGAATGGTCTCATTACCTCAAGGGTGCCAAGGAAATAGTGGAAGTCCTGACGGATCATCAAAATTTGACGTACTTTTGAAAGTCGCAGAATCTAAACCGAAGACAGGCACAATGGGTTACAGATCTGCAAGAGTATAACTTCATCATTAAGCATCA
Source organism: Amanita pallidorosea (assembly GCA_023014475.1). NCBI lineage: Eukaryota > Fungi > Basidiomycota > Agaricomycetes > Agaricales > Amanitaceae > Amanita > Amanita pallidorosea. Next base: position 98,445 of record JAEBUS010000093.1, read on the forward strand.
ATTGGGAAAGTCCAACTCAAAGGCAGACCTATTATCCAGACGAGCAGGACATGCCCGAGGGCAAAACGATAATGAAGGTGTCATTCTCCTGAAAGAACACCTGTTTGTGAGACTTCTGGATGACGATCGGGCTGTCAAGGAATTGTTAAAAGATGTGGCGAAAATTCCAAAGCGACAATGGGAATCTCAAGTGCGCAAAGGATTTGAAAAAGGAGACCCAGACTATGCCATTGACAAAGGAATAGTGCAATGGAAAGGACGCATTTATATACCCGCCAACAATCGAATTAGAGGGGAATTGATTGGCCTGATTCACTCATGGGGACATTCTGGAGTCGTCAAAACACTGGAACTAATAACTCGGGATTACTGGTGGCCAAACATGCGCAAGGACATTGAAAAATACATTTCTGGATGTGAAACCTGTCAACGTGCTAAACCTGATTGTCAGGCTAGGGCCGCTCCATTACATCCAAACGAGATTCCTTTAGAACCTTGGGAAATTGTATCTGTGGACTTAATCGGACCCTTACCGGAATCAAAAGGCAATGACATGGTCATGGTGGTAGTGGACTGATTTACCAAGAAGGCATATTTCTTGCCTACAATGTCCAACATCATGTCCCAAGGGGTAGCAGTTCTATTTCAAGACAATGTATTTCGAGAGCATGGAATCCCCTGGAAAGTCATCAGTGACTGAGGACTGTAGTTTGTTTCCAAGTTCATGGATGACTTGTATGGCATGCTGGGAGTTAAGGCAAACCGATCCACTGCATATCACCCGCAGACGGACAGACAAACGGAACGTGTCAATCAAGAAGTCAAGGAATTCCTCACCATGTTCGTGAATCATTGACAGGATAACTGGAGTGACTGGCTGGCATTGGCACAATTTTGCCACAACGACCAAGTACACGCATCAATGGGGTATTCGCCATTTTTTATGAACAACGGACAACATCCCAACAAAGGGGTAAACCCACTTCATACGCCTAAAGTGATCGCAGTAGAGGAACTGGCCAAACAAGTCCAAGAAGTACATTCCAAAGCAATAGAGGTGCTAAACAAAACCGCTGAAACCATGAAAAAGCGGTATGATGAGAATAAGGCACCAGCACGAGAATACAAACCTGGTGACAAGGTTTATCTCAGCACAGAAAATCTGCCTACTATTCGCGCTACAAAAAAGCTTGATGGCAAGTTCATCGGTCCCCTGGAGATTGTCAAGAAGGTTGGTGCATCTGCATACCAGTTGAAAATCCCTGCATCCTGGAAGGTCTATAACGTGTTCAATGAGATCCACCTCAAACCGTATAAAGAACCTGTCTTCCCCACCCAAAAGGATAAGGTAGCTCAGTGCAAAGAGTTACAAATGGTGGAAGAATCTCAGGACAATGAATACGAGGTTGAAGAAGTAATGGACAGTCGAGTCAGTGGACGTGGAGGTGGACATTTAGAATATCTAGTCAAGTGGAAGAACTACCCTGTAGAGGAATCCACTTGGGAACCAGCGGAGAACCTCGATAATGCTAAAAGGAGGTTTCAAAAGTTTCATAAGGCCAACCTAGCGCTCCGTGTTGGCTTGTCAATGTACGCAATTTGGACTACCGAAGGTGGCAAAATCATACACAGGTGAATGTGCCCAAATGACTGTTTGGATGGGAGAATGGTAAATTCGAGCGGGAATACCTCGAAAAGCTGAAACGGAACTGGCAGCGGTGGAAAGGTGACCGCAAGTTGATTTATGATGAACCAGATACAGATCGGGTGTTTGCAAGAGACCTTGCAAAAATTCCCAAGACAATATCCTCGCACTGACTTCCCGGGACATGAAGTCTTAAGGGGGGGGGTCATGTTACGACCTTACAAATTTCTGACGATTATTTCCTATTTTTATCTATTTTCTTTGGGGCCCTATGGACGCATCGGTACACAAGACTTGTAAGCGCCAACCCCTATGTCGAGGCGCCCATCGGATTAGGTCAGCGGTTAGTCAGCCAGGGGCTGTGCTGATAAGAAGACAATAAGGGCCGGATGGGACACAGGCATCGCGGGAAGGCATAGATAGTTGCCATGGTTCTGTTGCTGCGCGCGCATAGCCCTAGGGGCATGAGGCTGCTGCGCACAGACCATGGTTGGGTATAAAGGTGGTGCGTTATAGGTAGGGGTCTCTAAGACTCTAGATAGTTTACTCTCACCCAGTATACTACTCTACTGTGTCAATCTATCTCTTTTCTTTCATCGTCTCAGTAGAGGCTTGTGGTTGTGTGGGATCCATCCTAACAGAGACACTCACATGCTGGTAAGCAGGAAAGAGCAACTGAATGTATATTGGATATCTACAGGTCTCTTATAACACTTTTAGTGTATGTACATATTTGTGTAATGGACTTGTAACTAATATACGTAAATAAAAGAAATAAAAGAAAAAGAAAAACCCTCTAAGGTCAAACCGGTATAGCCGTGTTGAAGGCTATACTTAGGGTATTTGGGGTGAAGATTGTTCAACACCCCCCATAATCTGTACAGTCATGTACTGATTAGTAAAGATCTTCTCACAGGCCTGCAAGAAGAGGTGCGTATATTTTTCAAAAATCTTCGAAAGAAATGTGGCCAGAGATTCCCTCACGTCTCCACCTTTCCTTTAGTTGCCAAGCCCAAAAAGCTTTGGGAGAAAATTTCCAAGGATCTCGCTTGAAGGGCTTGGTCCATCCATATAGCAACAGCCAGAGTATATGTGATTCGAGGCTGTGGTTTTTAGGTGGTGGAGATGGGGTTCCTCAAAATGGCAGCAAGACGACCACTCGCATTTGTGTCCAACATTGGAATGTCCTCCAATTGTTAGAATGGTTGTTGTTTTTTACTGCAGGTTTCCTATTTTTGCCCATAATGATAAAGTTGTTTGACATTCTTTAATCAACTGGAGTAATCTCTACAGTGATAGGCTGGTCTCTTTATCGCAGTAAATGAAGCAGTTTAAGGCCCTACTCCAGGGCCATCAGTAATCAATTTAATGATTCTGATAAACCTAACATTGGTGTGAATTTTTCGAATAATATTCGACCAAGATTTTTAGTTAGAATATCAGCAGGATTTTCAGATCCTGGAATGAATCATAATTCTATCTCTTTCTTTCTTATGAGTTTTCGTATAAAATGATATTAATATCAATGTGTTTTGAACATTTTTCAGTAACAGGGTTATTTGCAATGAATAGAGATCCCATATTATCACCATAGATAGGCGCAATTGTTTATAGGAAAATGGATTTCACTTAGTATTGATCTAATCCATTTATTTTCTCTAGCACAGTCAGATAAGGCCATGTATTCAGCCTCTGTTGATGATAGTGCCACTGTTTTCTGTTTTTGACGTCCAAGATACTACTCCTCCTGATAAAAGAGTAAAGAATCCAGATGTGGAATGTCAATCATTTTTATCTGAAGCCCAATCTGATCAGTATAGCTCATTAGGCCAGATCTTAATGATCCGTTGTATTTAATGAAGATCTGCAGTTTTTGCTAGATATCTAGCCATTCCTATTGCATGTTTTAAATGATCTGACATGGATTTGCTGAAAATTGAGACATTTTTATCACAGTAAAACATATGTCTGGTCTTGTTCTGATCATTAAATATAGTAATGATCCAATGACTGATTGATATTGTGATCTAATCTTATGATCTAGTGGTTGATCATTTGTCATTGGTTCATATCCAGTTGGAAGCGGAGTGTTCATATGCGTAGCATCACTCATTCCTAATCTCTGGATTACTTTATGCAAATAAGGTTTTTGATCGATGGTAATTTTATTGCCTTGTTTCTTTATTTGGAATGAAAAAAGTTTTTTGTTTGACCATCGATGAGATCTCCTAAATCTCTAGATTCCCATCTATTCATAAATTCTTGCTTTTTACGCAATGTTATGATTTTGTTAGATCCCAAGAACATTGAGTCATCAACAAGATTATTGCTATGACAATGTCGGATCCTTGTTTAAAAACAAATACACCCGCATCCAAATGTATTTGTATAAAGCCCATTTTTTCCATTGATTTTCTAATGATTTCCACCAAGCTAATGAAGCTTGTTTTAATCCATAAAGTGCACGATATAATTTATATACCATGTCTTTTTTATCTTTATTTATAAAACCTGGTGGTTGTTTCATATATATTTCTTCGTCCAGTTTTCCATATAGGAATGCAGCAGTCACATCTAGAAATGATACATATAGTTTTTCTAGTGCTGCAAGTGCAAGTATGAGACAACATGTCTCATATCTTACAACTGGTGAGAATATTTCATCGTAATCAATTCCATCTATTTGGGAAAAACCCTGGGCAACTAGATGAGCTTTTTTACGTCCATTGTCTTTTGGACATAAACCCATCTGCAACCTATGGCCTTTTGACCTTCAGGGAGATGTTGTAGATTTTATTACGCCTCTTTTGATGAGCATATCCCATTCTTTCTTTTTGGCATTTATCCAATCTTCTTGTTCACTGATTGGTAAGCGAAATATTTCATGATGATGTTCAGGTACAGCTGTGTTGCTGTTTCGTTGATAGGAATTGCACATAATAACAATTTATTAATCGTGAAACGATTTAGTTTTGTTCTTCTATCAATTTTTTCGATTTCAACTGGATCTTTATCTCCATAGACATTATCTGGTCGATTAACTGGTCGTCTATTTCTAGTTGGTCTTGATGGACCTGGAGATGAGGGTCTTGAAGGAGCAAATAAATCTTCTTCAATTTCTCTTTGATCATCTGAATCTTCACTTCCTGAATCGTCATCTGAACTATCAGATCCCTTTCCTTTGGAGATATACTAGATTCATCAGATGAGTTGCTATCACTCTCTGACTTTGATGAATCTTCTTCATCTGATGTATTGTGTTTGTTAGACATTTCATGAGGTATTTCTGGCATGAGATCCTCAAACTCTTCCTCTGGATTGAGGAATGTGGGAATTAAATCAGAGTTTCGACATTTTGGAAATTTTGTTTCGTCAAAAACTCCAGTTGTTCCCATAAAAATGGTATTATTTTCAGGATTCATAAATTTATATCCTTTCATTCCATTTTTATATCCCAGAAGATCATCATCTTAGATCTGGCTTCAAGCTTATTTTGTCTGCGTTCAGCAGGAATATATACATAAGCTTGGCATCCAAATACTTGCAAATCTGATACATTCAGTTTTTTCTTTTCAATAAGAAAATATGGTGTCTGCCATTTATTGCAAGCTATGGGAGTCCTATTATATAGGTATACTGCATGTTCTAGTGCAAATTCCCACCATGATTGTGGTAAGCATGTGTTGAATCTCAGGGATTGTGACTTTTCCCAAATAGTTTGATTCATTCATTCAGCTCTGCCATTTTTGTTAGGACTAATCCCACCACAATCACAAGCTTCCGAGAAGATAGTTTATAGAGACGAAACTATAGACACAGTAGAAGTAGTAACCTGGTAAGAGGAAACTATCTAGAGTCTTAGAGACTCCTACCTACGACGCTTCTTCTTATATACCCCAACCATGGTCTGTGCGCAGCAGCCTCATGCCCCAAGGGCTATGCGCGCGCAGCAACGGAACCATGGTGACTATCTACGCCTTCCCGCAATCCCCGTGTCCCCATCCGGTCCTTATTGTATCCTTATCGGCACAGCCCCTGGCTGACTAACCGCTAACCTAACCGATGGGCGCCTTGACATAGGGGTTGGCGCCTACGAGTCTTGTATACCTATGCGTCCATAGGGCCCCAGAGAAAATAGATAAAAATAGAGAAAAACCGCCAGAAAATCGTAACGTCGTAACATGACCCCCCCCTTAAGACTTCACGTCCCGTGAAGTCAGTGCGAGGATATCGTCCTAGGAACTTTTGCAAGGTCTCTTGCAAACGCCTTGTCCAGGTCCGGTTCATCATAAATCAATTTGCGGTCACCTTTCCACCGCTGCCAATTCCGTTGGAGTCGTTCGAGGTAGTCCCTTTCGAACTTGCCATTTTCCCATCCAAACAAGCGTTTGGGCACATGCACCTGAGTATGGTTCTGCCACCGTCTGTAATCCAAATCGCGTACGTTGACGAGCCGACGCGGAGCACTTGGATTGGCCTTGTGAAACTTTTGAACCTCCTTCTTAGCGTTATTGAGGTTTTCAGCAGGTTCCCACGTAGATTCTTCTACAGGATAATTTTTCCACTTGACCAGATACTCCAAGCGTCCTCCGCCACGTCCACTGACCCGACTGTCCATGACTTCTTCCACCTCGTACTCGTCATCTTGTGACTCTTCGACCATTTGTAGCTCTTTGCGCTGAGCTACTTTTTCCCTTTGAGTAGGAAAAACTGGGTCCTTGTACGGCTTGAGGTGGATTTTGTTGAATACGTTATAGACCTTCCAGGACGCTGGTATTTTCAACTGGTACGCAGATGCGCCAACCTTCTTGACGATTTCCAAAGGACCGACGAACTTGCCATCAAGCTTTTTTGTAGCGCGGATGGTAGGCAGATTTTCCGTGCTGAGATAAACCTTGTCGCCAGGCTTGTACTCTCGTGCTGGTGCCTTATTTTTGTCATACCGCTTTTTCATTGTTTCAGCGGTCTTGTTCAGCACTTCCGTGGCTTTGGAATGGACCTCCTCAACCTGTTTGGCCAGTTCTTCAACTGCGACTACCTTTGGCGTGTGAAGTGGATTCACCCCTTTATTGGGATGACGGCCGTTGTTCATGAAAAACGGCGAGTACCCTGTTGACGCATGTACACGATCGTTATGGCAAAATTGCGCCACTGCCAGCCAGTCACTCCAATTGTCCTGACGATGGTTTACAAACATGGTCAGGAATTCCTTGACTTCCTGATTGACTCTTTCCGTTTGTTGTCCGTCTCCGTTGTGGATGATACGCGGTGGATCGGTTTGCCTTAATGCCCAGCATCCCATATAGATCGTCCATGAACTTTGAAACGAATTGAGGTCCTCGATCGCTGATGACTTTTCGGGGAATTCCATGCTCTCGGAACACGTTGTCTCGGAATAGGACTGCTACTCCTTGCGATGTGATTGTTGATGTTGTTGGAAGGAAGTAAGCCTTCTTGGTGAATCGGTCCACTACCACCATAACCATGTCATTGCCTTTTGATTCTGGCAAGGGTCCAATCAAATCAACAGAAACAATTTCCCAAGGTTCCGAAGGAATCTCATTCGGATGAAGTGGTGCCGCCCTAGCCTGTCGATCCGGTTTAGCGCGTTGACAAGTTTCACATCCAGGGATGTATTTTTCAATGTCTTTTCGCATGTTCGGCCACCAATAGTCCCGCGTTAGTAATTCTAGTGTTTTGACGACTCCCGAATGTCCCCATGAATGGATTAAGCTGATCAATTCTCCTCGTAATCGGTCGTTGGCAGGAATGTAAATTCGCCCCTTCCATTGCACTATTCCTTTGTCAACGGCATAGTCCGGGTCTCCCTTTTCTAATCCTTCTCGCACTTGTGACTCCCATTGCCTCTTTGTCATTTTTGCAACGTCCTTCAGAAGTTCCTCAATGGCCCGGTCGTCATCCAGAAGCTGTACGAACAGATGTTCTTTAAGGAGTATAACACCCTCATTGTCATTCTGTCCTCGTGCATGTCCGGCCCGTCGAGACAGTAAGTCCGCCTTAGAGTTGGACTTTCCAGATCGGTGTTTAATGACAAAATTGTATTCTTGTAGATCTGTGACCCATCGTGCCTGTCTTCGGTTCAGATTTTGTGCCTTCCGGAAGTATGTAAGGTTTTGATGATCCGTTAAAACTTCTACAATTTCCTTTGCTCCTTTAAGATAATGAGACCATTCATAGAATGCATGCATGACTGCTAGCATTTCTTTATCGTAAATCTCATAATTTCGTTCTGCGTCGTTTAAGGCCTTAGAAATGAACGCCCACGGTCTCCAAAGTTGGTCCTTGCCTTGTTGAGACAAAATTCCTCCAATTGCAAAGTCTGACGCGTCTACTTCAACTCGGAATTGTCCCTCATCATCTGGAATTTTGAGGACAACCTCCTCGCCACAAGGTCTTTCAGTCCCTGAAAGGCCACAGATTGGACCTCGGTCCACATCCAGTCAACTTTGCCAGTTAATTTTGTCAATGGTTTAGCCACTTGAGCAAAACCCTGCACAAATCGTCGATAAAAGTTGATGAAGCCCAAGAACTGCTGTAATTCCTTTTTGCAAGTTGGATCCGGCCAGGATGCGATGGCGTCCACTTTGCCTTTTTCCATCCAAATGGAATCGGTACTTATAACCAGACCCAAAAAATCGATTTGTGGCTGATCAAACCAACATTTCTCGGGTTTGAGGGACAACTTATGTTCACCCAGCTTGGCCAGAATACGGTTAACATGCCTTGTATGTTCCTTTTGAGATTTTGAGAAAACCAAGATGTCGTCCATGTAAATGACAACCCATCCTTCTGCAATTTCCTGCCTGAAGATGTCGTTCATCATTGTCTGGAATGTTGCTGGTGAATTGGTTAATCCAAAGAACATGACCAATGGTTCAAATAGTCCTCGATTTGTTCGAAAGGCAGCTTTCCATTCGTCTCCTTCCTTAATGCGAACGTTGTTATACCCCCAGCGGATATCCATCTTGGAGAACACCTTTGCCTGAGACAGTTTGTCTACCAATTCCCCAATCAGCGGGAGCGGGTATCGGTTTTTTATCATCATTTCATTCAGTCGTCGGTAGTCCTGAACCGGTCTCAATTTTCCATCTTTCTTTTTAACGAAAAAGAACGGCGACGCCATGGGTGATTTACTAGGCTGAATACGACCTGAGTCCAAGTTTTCCTTTAGGAACTCATCTAGTTGGGCCTGTTCATCTCGACTCAGTGGATAAATTTTACAATCCACTGCCTTAGATCCGGGTATTAATTCAATCGCATGGTCCCACGGACGTCTGGGCGGTAGTTCATCAAAGGTTTCCTTTTCAAAGACCTTCCGGTGTCCAAGGTAATGTTCCGGAACCACTTCTTCCAGTGAACGCCTTTTTGCTACCTCAGCTTCCTTAGCTGCAATATCCGTTGCAACAGATCGAGTTCTCAACTCGGGTTCTCCGATATGTACTGCTAGAAGTTTTTCTCCGTCCTCGAGCGGTTCCATGGAATCTACTTCGTCTTCCGGGTTTTCAACATGAGAAACATCCCAGCACGTCCCTGGACACCTGGTGAATCTTACTTCCTGTTTCTTCCAGTCCATCACCGGATTATGATGTTGTAACCAGTCGTGTCCCAGGAAGATATCTGTTTTTCCTAATCCGGCAACTCCACATTCAATGACCTCCTCATGGGTGCCTATCCGCAATTTGAACTGGACCATGTATTCCAGGCTTCCTAATGCGTTCCTTGTTCCATCCGCGTTATATACCGGCATGGGTCGAAGAAGCTTTCGTTTATTGAGTTTGTGTCGTTCCACAAACTCTGTACTAACACAGGACCCTGTGCAACCCGAATCTACTAGCGCAACAACGTTGATTTGTGCCCCAGTATCCATAGTTGTAACTGTTCCTTTTAAATTCATCTCCTGTCGTCCCGTAGCTTTGACGACACTTTGTCTTAACCGTGTTAAGTTCCACAATGCTTCCGCTTCCGACTGTTGGTTTAACTCTTAACCAAACTTTCAGTTGCTTCGGTTAAGATGTTTTTATGAACCCATTCTTTTAGACACCGCACTGCAGTATCTTTATCTTGTTGCCATATTCTTCTGAGTACCCAAGCAGGAGACCAAGTCTTTATCCGGGGTTTGCGCTCACACTCAAGTTTCTGATCCGGTGACATATGTGAAACATTCATATAATAATTCCGTACACTAATACAGGAATCCTTGTCGAGATCGAAACTTTATCAGCCAGCAGCGCGGAACGCTTGCCTACTGGCTGTCGCCAAAACCCTTCTCTTTGCCGTATTCTTTCCATTGCTCCTCAGTGAGCTTCTCCACTTTTAATTCCCGAATACGGCCTTTTTCTTTGTCTTTCTGATTGAACCGCTTTGGTTCTGGACAGTCTCTGGCAAAGTGACCTTCCTTGCCGCAGTTTATAGCACGCCCCTGTGCGTCGTTTCGCCTTGTTCAACGTCCCATAGCGTTGGGATCCCTGCTAGACGTTGCCATTGTGGGCATACTATGCTGAATCGGTGCCTTGCTTTCTTTGGCCACCGGTGTTTCTTTGTATTCATTACGGCTTTTCTTTCGCCGTATGCTTCCTTCGCCCTGCGATATTATCCGCGCCAACTGCACGGCCGATCCTGAATTGCTTCAGAGTTGCATCATCTGCCAGAGATTGCCACGTGCTAATCAACTCCCCGCCTAATGCAGGATTGATCTTATTGAGGAAATGGTCTTTGAGTGCATTTTCACCCCATCCAACCAATGGTGACAGCGCATTGAACTTGATGATATAGTCCTCAATTGGAGTATCCGTTGCTCCAATTTCATCAAATCATCTGCTGTGGTGTGCTTGGTCTCCGTAGACATGAAAATTCGTGCATCTCTGCTTTGATGCCGCCCATGGACCCATGGATATTTTTGACGTTGGGTGGACGCGTCCATTGCAGAGGTTCGTCTTCGGTTGCAGAGGGTAGTCGATGTCCGTTGTTAAATTTCTCTCCACGTTAAATCTAAAGGGTATTCGAGTTGGAATGCGTGCATGTTTTCCCTCGATCCTCTGTCCGCCTTTTGGATTTCTTGGAGTTAACTCCCGCCCATTCTCCTGCACGGTTTCCTTTCAAATCATACATAGACAAATGCACATAGAAACAGAGTTGTTAGATGATGAAGACAAACTAGAAAAACATCCAGAGACTGATCACCTTTGGATTCAATCAAAGTTAACTGCTGCTCAAGATTTCACACAGAAACATACCTCAAAAGAAGATAAATCCATGCTTCCAGCAGATTATCATAAATGGAAAGATGTATTTGACAAACAAGCATCAGAAGGGTTCCCATCTTTGAGACCATGGGATTATGCAATTGACTTGAAGGAAGGTTTCAAGCCTAAAATTGGCAAAATCTATATGTTGTCAATCATTGAACAAGAACTCCTTGACAAATGGTTGGACGAACATCTTGCTAAAGGATATATCTGTCCATCCCAATCCTCACAAGCTCACCTTTTTTCTTCATCCCAAGAAAGAAAAGGTGAGTTTAGACCTTGTCAGGACTATGTTGGATTGCATAAAAGTGACCTGACCAGGGATTGAACCTGGGACCTCATCCACTATCCAGGTGGCACGCTCTAACCACTGAGCTACCAGGTCTTAGTAGTAGAGCTCACTAACTAAGACCTGTACAGATGGCCCTTACCTGTTAGGACTAATCCCACACAACCCACAAGCCTCGTTGAGACGAGATAGAGAAAAGAGGTTTATTGACACAGTAGATAAGTAAGCTGGGTGAGAGCAAACTATCTAGAGTCTTAGAGACTCCTACCTACGACGCACCATTATATACCCAACCATGGTCTGTGCGCAGCAGCCTCATGCCCCTAGGGCTATGCGCGCGCAGGCAACGAAACCATGGCGACTATCTATGCCTTCCGCAATGCCCGTGTCCCATCCGGTCCTTATTGTCTTCTTATCGGCACAGCCCCTGACTGACTAACCGCTAACCTAACCGATGGGCGCCTTGACATAGGGGTTGGCGCTATGAGTCCTGTATACCTATGCGTCCATAGGCCCCAGAGAAAATAGATAAAAATATGGAAAAGTTGCCAGAAAATCGTAAGGTCATAACATGACCCCCCTTAGACTTCACATCCTAGGATGTCAATGCGAGGATATCGTCTTGGGAATTTTTGCAAGGTCTCTTGCAAACACCCGATCCATGTCTGGTTCATCAATAACCAACTTGCGGTCACCTTCCACCGCTGCCAGTTCCGTTTCAGCTTTTCGAGGTATTCCCGCTCGAATTTGCCGTTTTCCCATCCAAACAGTCATTTGGGCACATTCACCTGTGTATGATTCTGCCACTGCCAGTATTCCATATCCCGTACATTAATGAGCCTTCGCGGAGCGCTAGGATTTGCCTTGTGAAATTTCTGAACCCCTTTTTAGCGTTATTGAGGTTCTCTGCGGGTTCCCAAGTGGATTCTTCCACGGGATAATTTTTCCACTTAACAAGGTATTCTAAGCGTCCACTGCCACGTCCACTGACTCGACTGTCCATGACTTCTTCAACCTCGTATTCGTCGTCCTGCGATTCTTCCACCATTTGTAACTCTTTTTGTTGAGCTACCTTTCCTTTTGAGTGGGAAAACAGGTTCCTTATACGGTTTGAGGTGAATCTTGTTGAACACGTTATACACCTTCCATGAAGCCGGATTTTCAACTGGTACGTGGATGCACAAACCTTCTTGACAATCTCCAGGGGACCGAAATTTGCCATCAAGCTTCTTTGTAGCGCGGATAGTAGGTAGGTTTTCTGTATTGAGATAACCTTATCACCGGGCTTGTATTCCCGTGCTGGCGCCTTGCTTTCATCATACCGCTTTTTCATAATTTCAGCAGTTTTATTTAGCGCCTCTGTTGCCTTGACATGTGCATTCTTAACCTGTTTGGCGAGATCTTCGACTGTGACTACCGTGGGTATATGCAATGGATTTAAACCTTTGTTGGGGTGACGTCCATTGTTCATGAAGAATGGCGAATATCCCGTTGACGCATGTACTCGATCATTGTGACAAAACTGTTCCACTGCCAGCCAGTTACTCCAGTTATCTTGACGGTGGTTCAGACATAGTCAGGAATTCCTTAACTTCCTGATAACTCTTTCAGTTTGTCCACCGTCTGTGGGTGTACGCTGTGGAACAGTTCGCCTTGATGCCCGCATTCCATATAAGTCGTCCATGAACTTAGAACAAATGAGGTCCTCGATCACTGATGACCTTTCGGGGAATTCCATGCTCTCGGAATACGTTATCTCAGAACAAGATTGCCACACCTTGTGATGTGATGGTGGATGTTGTCGGGAGAAATAGCCTTTTTAGTGAATCTATCCACCACTACCATGACCATGTCGTTGCCCTTTGATTCCGGTAAAATTCTGATCAAGTCAAGGATATGATTTCCCATGGTTCTGAAGGAATCTCATTCGGGTGAAGTGTGCGGCTCTAGCCTGCCAATCCGGTTTAGCGTGTTGACACGTTTCGCATCCAGGGATGTATTTTTCAATGTCTTTGCACATGTTCGGCCACCAATACCCCGAGTTATCAACTCAGTGTTTGACTACTCCCGAATGTCCCCACGAGTGAATTAATCCGATCAGTTCTCCTCTAAGTCTATTGTGGCAGGTATGTAGATTCGTCCCTTCCATTGTACCTTCCTTATCAATGATGTAGTCCGGATTTCCTGCTTCAAACCCTCTTGCACTTGTGACTCCCATTGTCATTTTGGAATTTTTGCCACGTCCCTTAGCAGTTCCTCAATAGCTCGGTCATCATCTAACAGTCGTACAAATAGGTGTTCTTTAGGAGGATGACACCTTCATTGTTATTTGCCCCCGTTCATGCCAGCTCTTCATGACAGTAAAATCAGCCTTGGAGTTAGATTTGCCTGAACGATGCTTAATGACAAGTTGTACTCCTGCAAGTCTGTAACCCATCGTGCTTGTCTTCGGTTTAGGTCTGCGCTTTTCGGAAGTATGTCAGATTTTGTGATCCATTAGGACTTCTACTATCTCCTTTGCACCTTAAGATAATGGGACCATTCATAAAATGCGTGCATCACCGCTAGCATTTCCTTGTCGTAGATCTCATAATTCCGTTCTGCATCATTGAGGCCTTGGAAATGAAAAGCACCGGCCCCATTGCTGGTCTTTTCCTTGTGAGGACAAATTCCCCCAATCGCAAAATCGGGCATCCACTTCGACCCAAAACTGTCCTCGTCATCCGGAATTTTAAGCACAACCTCCCTCGCCACAAGGTCTTCAGTCCCTGAAAGGCCAGAGACTGAATTTCCATCCACAACCAGTCAACTTTGCTGTTAACTTAGTGAGTGGCTTAGCCACCTGTGCAAAACCTGCACAAAACGTCAGTAAAAGTTGATGAAGCCCAAAAATTGCTGCAGCTCCTTTTTACAGGTTGGTTCCGGCCAGGATGCAATTGCCTTGACCTTGCCTTTTCCATATGAATCGAATCAGTACTGATAACCAATCCTAGAAGTCGATCTGTGGTTGGTCAAACCAACACTTTTCCAGTTTCAGGAAAGCTTGTGGATTTTCCAACTTTGCCAAGATGCGGGTTGACGTGACCCGTGAGAACATCCCAGACAACAAATTCTACGCACCCCAGCATGCAGGTAGACCACCAAACAGAGCAGTAGCGTTCAAAGGAGAATTCAATTACAGGGAACAGTGTTGGAAATACTGAATTACAGACACTCTATCACAAAGAGTAGACAAACAAGATTTTGAAGGCTTATGCAATGCAGGAGATCCAGAGGAAGAGATTCCAGTCAACATTTTAGCAGATTGGATAGCAAAGAATTGCCCAGAACAATCTGATATACAGCATACTCCTATCCCATCATCATTGCATCACATCCTCCCACTAGAGCTTGGATCGCATAGGCAAAAGGAAGAAGAATCTTCAGGAGAGTCAGAAAAAGAAAGAGAAGGATATACAAGTGAATGATCTGCAGGAGAAAGTGAACATCAACTTGAATATTTCAACATAGCAACCGATCCTTTGTCCTTAGGACTAGCCCAACTTGATATCAGCACACCAGTACCAGAGCTTCATATCCCAGAAGTGCCCAAAGCAGAAGAAACAAAAATCCCTTCTAGACAACGAACACCAACTCCTCCACCACCTCCACCACTGATAAATCCGCCCACAAATATGGCAGGAAACACAGCAAAAGATAAAACTTGTCCAAAGATTGATCCTCCAGAATACTTCACAGGAAAATGATCCCAATTATGCAATTTTCTTGCCCAAAGCAATCTATATTTCCGACATTATAAGGATACATATGAAGACAGTCCTAAAGACAAGATCCTCTTATTGTTAACTTGGATGAATGGCTTAGCAGTTGAATGGCAAAATAATAAGATGGATGAATTCAACAAAACTCCAGCCCAATGTACAGGCTATGATGGATTCATTAAAACGTTGGAAAAAGATTGGGGAGAAATAGATAAACCAACCACAGCCCTTAGTTGGTTAATGACAGCCAAGAAAAGCAAGGGAAACTGCTTAATCAATGGATCGCAGAAGTAGATTGGAAAATCAGCAAAGCAAAGATAACTGATGAAGGAATGAAGAATTGGATTATGACAAGAACTTTGCCACCTCAGACACAGATCAGAGTACAATCAGGTGCAGCTATCACCACCTATAACAACCTAAAGGAGCGATTACTTGGATTCAAAGTAACTGATGCCCTTTTAGGTTCCACAAGTGGACATACACATGGATCTAGTTCTCATAGATCTTATTGAGATAGCAATGCTATGGATGTAGATTGGATCAATCTGAGACAAGCATCAACGTCAAATAACCCTGCTTCATCAGCAAAATGCTATGGCTGCAGACAGATCAGACATTTATAGCAAATTGTCCAAATAAAGCACAAAGAGGACCAACTAAAGGATGTAGAGGAAAGCCTAGATGCCAAGGGAACTTTGAAAGGGGAAAACACCGAAATTGGAAACACAAAGGATGCTGAATTAGGGCTATGGATAACGAAGAAGAAGAAGAAGAAGAAGAAGAAGAAGAAGAAGAAGAAGAAGAAGAAGAAGAAGAAGAAGAAGAAGAAGAAGAAGAGAGAAGAAGAAGAAGAAGAAGAAGAAGAAGAAGAAGAAGAAGAAGAAGAAGAAGAAGAAGAAGAAGAAGAAGAAGAAGAAGAAGAGAACAGGATCAAGATGAAGAAATAGAAGAAATAGAGGAAGAAACTGGCTACAGTAATGGTGAAGTGCAGTACAGAATAATCAGAGAAATGAGCAAATCACTCCCAAAACATATTTGCAATTGACTCAATCATGAGGGTTTTTAGAAGGAGATGAGTGTAAAAAGGTGTCACCCATCTCAGACAACAAATTAGAACAAGAACTAGCTATCAGAGGTGTACAAGTATATTCTACAAGTCAATACAAGATCTCTGTACCAATCTCTGAATGTTCTAACCTGAAAACTGCCAAAACAACTGCTCTCATCGATTGTGGAGCAGAAGGAAAATTCATCGATAGCTCAATAGTTGATTGGACACAAGTACAAAAGCTATTGAAACCATTACCAGTCAGGAACGTAGATGGAATGCTCAACAAAGCAGGATCCTTAAGATACAAAATCCAAATGTGATACAATTTTATAAATATCTGCTCTATGGAGCATGAGGGCTGCCTTGGGTCATACCAAGGGTTACTGAACCACGGTTCAGGACTTGGGTCAGAAGTGCCTAGGTGCTATCTGTATGCTGACAGCTAGGTCTATGACCAAGAGGGGGTTTTAGTCAGTAGGGTTGTAAGTGAGTCTGAAACTACCACAATAAGGTCATCAAACCTTTGTGGTGCTCATAAAGAGAGTTTCCCTCTTAACTCACCAAAAAAAAAAAAAAAAAAAAAATCCAAATGTGATACACAATTAAAGGCCAAAGTTTTGAAGATTGGTTCTATGTAACCAAGTTAGGCAATCAGAAGGTGATCTTAGGATTACCATGGCTTCATAGAGTCAACCCTAGAATCAATTGGGCTACAGGTGCCGTTGATTTTGTCAATTGGAAAGATAACGACACTACCATTAAAGATGAACACATCAAATCATACATCAGACAAATGCACATAGAAACAGAGTTGTTAGATGATGAAGACAAACTAGAAAAACATCCAGAGACTGATCACCTTTGGATTCAATCAAAGTTAACTGCTGCTCAAGATTTCACACAGAAACATACCTCAAAAGAAGATAAATCCATGCTTCCAGCAGATTATCATAAATGGAAAGATGTATTTGACAAACAAGCATCAGAAGGGTTCCCATCTTTGAGACCATGGGATTATGCAATTGACTTGAAGGAAGGTTTCAAGCCTAAAATTGGCAAAATCTATATGTTGTCAATCATTGAACAAGAACTCCTTGACAAATGGTTGGACGAACATCTTGCTAAAGGATATATCTGTCCATCCCAATCCTCACAAGCTCACCTTTTTTCTTCATCCCAAAGAAAGAAAAAGGTGAGTTTAGACCTTGTCAGGACTATGTTGGATTGCATAAAAGTGACCTGACCAGGGATTGAACCTGGGACCTCATCCACTATCCAGGTGGCACGCTCTAACCACTGAGCTACCAGGTCTTAGTAGTAGAGCTCACTAACTAAGACCTGTACAGATGGCCCTTACCTGTTAGGACTAATCCCACACAACCCACAAGCCTCGTTGAGACGAGATAGAGAAAAGAGGTTTATTGACACAGTAGATAAGTAAGCTGGGTGAGAGCAAACTATCTAGAGTCTTAGAGACTCCTACCTACGACGCACCACCTTATATACCCCAACCATGGTCTGTGCGCAGCAGCCTCATGCCCCTAGGGCTATGCGCGCGCAGCAACGAAACCATGGCGACTATCTATGCCTTCCGCAATGCCCGTGTCCCATCCGGTCCTTATTGTCTTCTTATCGGCACAGCCCCTGACTGACTAACGCTAACCTAACCGATGGGCGCCTTGACATAGGGGTTGGCGCCTATGAGTCCTGTATACCTATGCGTCCATAGGCCCCAGAGAAAATAGATAAAAATATGGAAAAGTTGCCAGAAAATCGTAAGGTCATAACATGACCCCCCCCTTAAGACTTCACATCCTAGGATGTCAATGCGAGGATATCGTCTTGGGAATTTTTGCAAGGTCTCTTGCAAACACCCGATCCATGTCTGGTTCATCATAAACCAACTTGCGGTCACCTTTCCACCGCTGCCAGTTCCGTTTCAGCTTTTCGAGGTATTCCCGCTCGAATTTGCCGTTTTCCCATCCAAACAGTCATTTGGGCACATTCACCTGTGTATGATTCTGCCACTGCCAGTATTCCATATCCCGTACATTAATGAGCCTTCGCGGAGCGCTAGGATTTGCCTTGTGAAATTTCTGAACCCCCTTTTTAGCGTTATTGAGGTTCTCTGCGGGTTCCCAAGTGGATTCTTCCACGGGATAATTTTTCCACTTAACAAGGTATTCTAAGCGTCCACTGCCACGTCCACTGACTCGACTGTCCATGACTTCTTCAACCTCGTATTCGTCGTCCTGCGATTCTTCCACCATTTGTAACTCTTTTTTAGCTACCTTATCCTTTTGAGTGGGAAAACAGGTTCCTTATACGGTTTGAGGTGAATCTTGTTGAACACGTTATACACCTTCCATGAAGCCGGGATTTTCAACTGGTACGTGGATGCACCAACCTTCTTGACAATCTCCAGGGGACCGACAAATTTGCCATCAAGCTTCTTTGTAGCGCGGATAGTAGGTAGGTTTTCTGTATTGAGATAAACCTTATCACCGGGCTTGTATTCCCGTGCTGGCGCCTTGCTTTCATCATACCGCTTTTTCATAATTTCAGCAGTTTTATTTAGCGCCTCTGTTGCCTTGACATGTGCATCCTTAACCTGTTTGGCGAGATCTTCGACTGTGACTACCGTGGGTATATGCAATGGATTTAAACCTTTGTTGGGGTGACGTCCATTGTTCATGAAGAATGGCGAATATCCCGTTGACGCATGTACTCGATCATTGTGACAAAACTGTTCCACTGCCAGCCAGTTACTCCAGTTATCTTGACGGTGGTTCACGAACATAGTCAGGAATTCCTTAACTTCCTGATTAACTCTTTCAGTTTGTCCATCCGTCTGTGGGTGGTACGCTGTGGAACAGTTCGCCTTGATGCCCAGCATTCCATATAAGTCGTCCATGAACTTAGAAACAAACTGAGGTCCTCGATCACTGATGACCTTTCGGGGAATTCCATGCTCTCGGAATACGTTATCTCAGAACAAGATTGCCACACCTTGTGATGTGATGGTGGATGTTGTCGGGAGAAAATAGGCCTTTTTAGTGAATCTATCCACCACTACCATGACCATGTCGTTGCCCTTTGATTCCGGTAAAATTCTGATCAAGTCAACGGATATGATTTCCCATGGTTCTGAAGGAATCTCATTCGGGTGAAGTGGTGCCGCTCTAGCCTGCCAATCCGGTTTAGCGTGTTGACACGTTTCGCATCCAGGGATGTATTTTTCAATGTCTTTGCACATGTTCGGCCACCAATAACCCCGAGTTATCAACTCCAGTGTTTTGACTACTCCCGAATGTCCCCACGAGTGAATTAATCCGATCAGTTCTCCTCTAAGTCTATTGTTGGCAGGTATGTAGATTCGTCCCTTCCATTGTACCATTCCTTATCAATGATGTAGTCCGGATTTCCTGCTTCCAAACCCTCTTGCACTTGTGACTCCCATTGTCATTTTGGAATTTTTGCCACGTCCTTAGCAGTTCCTCAATAGCTCGGTCATCATCTAACAGTCGTACAAATAGGTGTTCTTTTAGGAGGATGACACCTTCATTGTTATTTGCCCCCGTTCATGCCAGCTCTTCATGACAGTAAATCAGCCTTGGAGTTAGATTTGCCTGAACGATGCTTAATGACAAAGTTGTACTCCTGCAAGTCTGTAACCCATCGTGCTTGTCTTCGGTTTAGGTTCTGCGCTTTTCGGAAGTATGTCAGATTTTGGTGATCCATTAGGACTTCTACTATCTCCTTTGCACCCTTAAGATAATGGGACCATTCATAAAATGCGTGCATCACCGCTAGCATTTCCTTGTCGTAGATCTCATAATTCCGTTCTGCATCATTGAGGGCCTTGGAAATGAAAGCCACCGGCCTCCATTGCTGGTCTTTTCCTTGTTGAGACAAATTCCCCCAATCGCAAAATCAGAGGCATCCACTTCGACCCAAAACTGTCCCTCGTCATCCGGAATTTTAAGCACAACCTCCCTCGCCACAAGGTCTTTCAGTCCCTGAAAGGCCAGAGACTGAATTTCCATCCACAACCAGTCAACTTTGCCTGTTAACTTAGTGAGTGGCTTAGCCACCTGTGCAAAAACCTTGCACAAAACGTCAGTAAAAGTTGATGAAGCCCAAAAATTGCTGCAGCTCCTTTTTACAGGTTGGTTCCGGCCAGGATGCAATTGCCTTGACCTTGCCCTTTTCCATATGAATCGAATCAGTACTGATAACCAATCCTAAGAAGTCGATCTGTGGTTGGTCAAACCAACACTTTTCCAGTTTCAGGGAAAGCTTGTGATTTTCCAACTTTGCCAAGATGCGGTTGACGTGACCCGTGTGTTCCTTTTGAGACTTTGAGAAAACCAGAATGTCATCCATGTAAATAACAACCCATCCTTCGGCAATTTCCTGTCGGAATATATCATTCATCATGGTCTGGAATGTTGCTGGTGAGTTTGTTAATCCAAAGAACATGACCAGCGGTTCAAACAATCCGCGATTGGTTCGAAATGCCGCTTTCCATTTGTCACCTTCCTTAATTTGGACATTGTTGTACCCCCAACGAATATCCATTTTCGAGAATACTTTTGCTTGTGACAACTTATCGACCAATTCTCCAATGAGTGGTAGTGGATACCGATTTTTGATTGTCATTTCATTGAGCCGCCAGTAGTCCTGAACTGGCCGTAGTTTTCCATCTTTTTTCTTGACAAAAAAGAACGGAGAGGCCATGGGTGATTTGCTGGGTTGAATTCGTCCCGATTCCAAGTTTTCCTTTAAGAACTCATCCAACTGGGCCTGCTCATCCCGATTGAGTGGATAAATTTTACAATCCACTGCCTTGGATCCAGGTATCAATTCGATTGCATGATCCCATGGGCGTCTGGGTGGTAGTTCATCAAAAGTTTCTTTTTCAAAAACCTTCCGGTGTCCAAGATAGTGCTCTGGAACTACTTCTTCTAGGGAACGCTTTTTTGCCACAACAGCTTCCTTAGCTGCAATATCTGTTGCTACTGACTGTAACTTGAATTCAGGTTCCTCGATATGGACTGCAAGGAGTTTTTCGCCTTCCTCCAGTGGTTCCATAGAGTCCACCTCGTCTTCCGGATTGTCAACATATGAACGATCCCAACACGTTCCTGGACATCTGGTAAACCGTACTTCTTGTTTTTTCCAGTCCATCACAGGATTATGGTGTTGCAACCAGTCGTGTCCCAGGAAAATGTCCGTTTTCCCTAATCCTGCTACACCACATTCAATGACCTCCTCGTGGTTCCCTATTCGCAGCTTGAACTGGACCATGTATTCTAGGCTCCCCAGTGCATTTCTTGTCCCATCTGCATTGTACACCGGCATGGGTCTAAGGAGTTTCCATTTGTTGAGTTTATGTCTTTCGACAAACTCGGTACTAACACAAGACCCTGTACAACCCGAGTCTACTAGTGCAACAACATTGATTTGCGCTCCCATATCCATAGTTGTAATCGTCCCCTTTAAATTCATTTCTTGCCGTCCTGTAGCTTTAACGACACTCTGCCTTAGCCTTGTTAAGTTCCACAATGCCTCTGCTTCTGATTGTTGATTTAACTCGTTAACCAAACTTTCAGTTACCTCGTCGAGGCGTTTATTGTGAACCCATTCTTTTAGACACCACACCGCAGTGTCTTTATCTTGTTGCCAGATCCTCCTGAGTACCCAAGCAGGAGACCACGTCTTTATCCGGGGTTTTGCGCTCACACTTAAGTTTCGAATTCGATGAACATAGGAAGAACATTCATATAACAGTTCTGGTACACTAATACATGAGTCCTTGTTCGAAATGGAAACTCTATCAGCCAGCAGCGCGGAGCGCTTGCCTACTGGCTGTCGCCAAAACCCTTCTCTTTGCCGTACTCCTTCCATTGCTCCTCGGTGAGCTCTTCCACTTTCAATTCCCGAATACGGCCTTTCCCTTTTTCTTTCCTGTTGAACCGCTTTGGTTCTGGACAATCCCTGGCAAAATGTCCTTCTTTGCCGCAATTATAGCACACCCCCGTGCATCGTTTCGCTTTGTCTACATCCATAGCGTTCGGGTCTCTGCTGGATGTTGCCATGGTGGGCATGCTGTGCTGTATTGGTGCCTTGTTTTCCTTAGCCACCAGTGTTTCTTTATACTCATTACGACTTTTCTTCTTGCCGTATGCTTCCTTCGCCCTGCGGTATATCCGTGCTAACTGCACAGCCCTATCCTGAATTGCTTTCAGGGACGCGTCATCTGCCAAGTTTCCATGTCTGATTAACTCTCCACCCAGTGCAGGGTTAATCCTGTTGAGAAAATGATCCTTGAGAGCGTTCTCCCCCCAGCCCACCAACGGAGATAATGCATTGAATTTAATGATGTAGTCTTCAATGGGAGTACTGCGTTGCTCCAACTTCATCAAATCATCCGTCGCATGCTGCTTGGTTTCCGTGGACATGAAGAATTCATGCATTTCCGTTTTGAATGCCACCCAGGTAACCCATGGATATTTATTGATATTGGGTGGACGCGTCCATTGCAAAGGTTGGTCTTCCGGTTGCAGAGGTAGTCTATGTCCATTGTTTATTTCCCTCCATGTCAAATCCAAAGGGTAGCGGGTAGGGATACGTGCGTGCTTTGCCTCGTATTCCTCGTCTGCTTTCTGGATTTCCTGAAGTTTCACTCCAGCCCATTCTCCAGCACGGTTTCCTTTTCCCTTTCTGGTGCGATACAAACAGATGACAATGCGCCTCCGGACCATTGTTTCCCGTGCCAACGTGAAATAGACCTCCATCGTACGTAACCAGTTATCAACCTGGCTGGGATCACCTTTGAAATGATCGGGCATCTCGGCTTTTGTTAAAGGGGCCGGTGTTGGATGCGGATGTGTATGCTGCCATTCTTCCAATGCGCTAGTAAGAAGTTGCCCGAAGCCGTTGACCGTTGCCATCCGGGACTCCTCAATATCATTGATCTGCTGTTGCCATTCTGCTACGTCATCCTGGTTTGTCCCGGTCAAGGGAATTTGCGGCGGCAAGGGGTGCGGCATAACTTGCGTATATCCGATTCAGAAATCCCTAAGTCCTACGGCCATCTGGACTGTCCATCGGAAAGCGCCGACATGATATCGTCCATACCCTTTGAGGATCCAATCCTCCATCTGAGTCCAGGCATTTAGACCTTGAGACACACGTTCCACATGGATGCATCCTTTGCGTCCATATGTCTTTCATGCTCTTACATTTGCCTGTAAATCTCTCATCCGCAGGTCGAACTGGTAGATTTCTTGGATTTGCGGGTATGCCGGCCACTCGAACTTATTCCAGTGTTGTTTTTTGAACATGACCAAATAGCAGAATCCCAGGATATCTGGGTGTAAAATTTCACTACTGGATTTGGCTACAGGGTATGGATACGTGTGTTCTACTTCATGGCTACTGTCCGACGCCAATGATCTATTTCTCGCCGTTTCTGCGCCTGATCCAAATTGCTGGGTCCTGCTTCGATCATCCAATCTTCTGCGTTGTGACCGGTCCATCATGCCAGTTCCAATCTCCGCCACGGGTACACATGATTGCGTTGAACTCCACCTTCTTGTCAAACTCGTGAAGTAAGTCTGGCACCAGCATTGAAAAGAAGTTGAAACCGTGTTCAGACAGTTGCGAAGAAAAGGCGCTCTGTGATTAATCAGTTGCTTAACATTGTACAGACAGAAATGGACTTGCCCTGTTGGTACCAATGATTCCACACCTAGAATCATATCAACCCATTCACCATTGATGTACCCACCATTCTCATAGATATAGCCTCTTGCATTTTGTATCTTCCTTCGGTACTCTTCATCATCAATGCGGGACTTTCTTGTATGAGTAAGTATGTCACGTTTAGTCCCTAAGTTTCGAATATCCTCTTTCAACACAAGGCATGTGGGACAGGGACGCTTTGCGAGGAATTTGACACAACCAATTAATACTCTGTGAGTCAAAATAATCAACTATGCAGCTGTCTCGACAAAAGCTCCAAATTACTTCTCTGGATAATCGGCCGAATAGGTGAATATTCGTGGAAACACCTTGCGAGTAACACTGTCAAAAAACTCCATATCCATTCCGTTCACATAAGCATCAATGAACTCGGGCTGAGTAAGATTTTCCAGACACCATGCATCAATTCACGACGAATGTGAGCAATGACATGTTTCGTAGCTGACTTTTGAAACTGATCATTGCAGAATTTCTGGAATTTGTCAGGTAGCTGGTCCGCAAACTTCAGTGAGGTCAGTTATAAGGTAAATGACATGCGGAACCTTTGGAATATATGCAATATGATTTGCTGAGAAGTTCCCAAGCTTACAACGCATGTATTTCGACTGATTGCCCAGGAAATGATATATAGGCCAGAGAGATGCGGTCCCAAAATTTGCGAGATGTGTCGAATCTGACCATAGCATGATGGAGACAATAATGGCCTCCTCTCTGGAGTACTATGAGCCTTTCGAATAGACTCGTGCTCCTCTATGTACACATCAGAGTTGTACATCTCGGAAAAGATGCGCTGGGGTCTTTGGTTCTCGTCTGGATGCCAGTAAGTTTTAAAGGGATAAAAATGGAACTTTGCGCATCAGAATCCTTCAGAATCCCTTTGATGACCTCAACTATTGGCCGATAATAGAGCGGGTCAACCTCAAACATTGGAGCTGCGCTTTCCGATGCATGCCTGACCCGCTCAAATGGGACAGGCAGTTTCACACTTGTCTTGCGCCAGCCACTGGAGGAAGCAAATAATGCTTTTGCTAAATTGGGTCCTTGATGTTGTCAAGACGCTGAGCCTCGCGCGATGCATTGAAGTCGAGAAGGTGATTGTGATTGAAATCCTTGTCGAGAGTTATCCGTTTGACGAGACTATCGAGCTCCTGCAGTGACTTGGTTCCAGAACCAGAATAAAACCAGTACATGAGTAGAAAACGTGGTTGCATTTGGAATGGTCGAAAGTAGCTGTTCCTGAGATCATCAAAACTTGGAGTATCTTCTTTTTCAGAAGGGTCCGATCTGCCATCCGAATCCGAATCCGAATCCAAAGGTGCTGTGCAAGAGATACCTGACCACCATCTTTGTTTCATCTTTGCAACATCAAAGTTGGGGGAATCACAAAGCGAGTCAAGTGTTCCATGAGGAGTGAAACGAGGTATATCTCCGAGAAATGAGTGGAAGATCCCATATGAATTTGTCATCGAGTCATAATATGGAACGGTTGAAGCGTCCGAGTCTGAATTGTCATCTGGCTCATCACCATGATCAATATCCATCAGTTGAGGATCATCAACTGGGTCGTCAGGTGCTGGTACATCAGTCTGTGGTTGGAAGATGGGTCCTGAATGGTTGGTGGCTCATCGCAATAACGAGCAGGAAGCTGACGAGCACAGTTGGATCGTTTGGGGCGCCCAGATGGGTATGCTCCTTGCTCCTCAGGCTCTAAAGATGGGGCTTGTCCAAGAATGTATATTAGAACATGTAAAGATGAATACAATGTAGCGAATACCGGCTGTATACTGCCACCAACGTCATCAATTGTGTTTGGCAGCAAGTCAACATCCATATCCATCTGCGGCGGCTCCTGGTCTATAAAACGAGCATTCCTATACCCCCTTATCATCAAATGCCATGGGATCTTCATCTACATGGTCCACAAATGCGCTAACTGCTTGTCTGCAGTTTTCGGTACTCTGCGCATCGGTAATAATGAGAAGAATAGGATCGGTCGCTCTGGAATGACCTCTTGCAACCTGGACATGTTGGCATATCAGCAATATGAGGTGGGCGCAAACGTACCTGTGCCTGCGTCTTATAGCATATGCAGCAGGTGTGAGAAGACGGTGGACTTCAATGCAGAGGTCGGAAAGGTCATGTGACTTGCATTCAATCAGGAAGGCCCGGACGTGTCACGTCAAATATCCCCATCTTTCCTTTCCCTATGTCAGAGAGCTCAGATACTGCCTCAGATACTGCCAGTCAGGCCCCCCCCCAAGTATCTGTGACTGTAACCACAATCTCCAACTACCTGAATCGCAAGAAACCCAAGAAGGGGAAGAAGAATGGCAAGAACTCAGAGTCAAAGTGCGTACTATTTACAGCATATACTCACACTTAACCTTCTGGAGCTAGAGAGGGCAATGATGATGGCCCAATGACACCTTTTTTGGCCGCTGCCCGCTGGATTCCCCTGTCTATTGACCCATTCATCAACTTGCGCGACGTTTTCATGGAAGGATTGAAAGCGCGCTCTTGTCCTCCATCACAGCGTGGTCAGATGTCAGAGTAAGTGCCACATATGCGCTATTAAGCCCAAGCTGAGTATCTGATAGCGATCAACTCTATAAATGTGTTCTTTTCCAGAAGGTTATGGACCTCGTGCCAAACTTCCTATCACTCATATTAGAATTTCGAACCGACATGGTTGCATATGATCAGTTCATCAAAGAAGTGCCACGGAGACAATTATATGCGCATATATATATGCTGATGGTATCACTAGATGACCAGTACAATGTCGACGGCTCGCAGCAATGTCATGTCATCTCTTAAAAGTCATATCGCAAACCATATCCCACCGGATGAAGAAAGTAGACCTGCGTTTGTACTTCCGGATGTTCGATCAAAAAGCAAATGGGGGTGGAACCATCCTGTCACAGCACGTTTACTATGTCCCATGCGCATGGTAGCGAATTTGATCAAAATCCTGCGTGCGTTAAACTATGAATACGATCAGATTTTGACTCCTTCTACAGTGCATTCCAAGCCCGTGTACAGGAAGGAACTAAACGTTGTACTGCTGGTGATCACCTGTTTTCCTCTACGACGAAACCAAGTACGATCCCAATGATTTTTGGAGCGGTCTATTTCAAGGTTACGTCCTCTTGCGTGGCTATCGTCATATCTTTACTGGTCCAGCTAGCTCGCTCAGCGGCGAAGGAGAAGGTGGAAAAATAGGAAGAGGTATCATCAATAAGCTCAAGGCTCCAACGCCCCAAACAATAGCATATGCAGCTGTTATGGTGCGATTTGCAACATTTCAAGGCCCATACTGATCATATACTCGCAGATTCGATGGGCTTTGAGCTCGGCAGACAAGTGGGAGACGAGCAACTTTTCATTTGAGTACAACAATTTTTTTCAAGCTCTCCTCGTTGCGATGAACGCGGATATTGAGGTGGACATGGGGATGGGAGACATTGATGACGAGACCACTCAGTGGCTTACAGAGACCTTACGCTGGTGGAAAACGTGAGCGTATCTTCTCAATATATGCATTTACTCATCTATCCTAGAAATGTTCCGGCCCTTCGTCAGAACAACACTACCAATGTTACGTCGGACGATCTTGAAGACAAAGAAAGTGATCTATTCAAGCTCAAAGCTGCGCGGAAGGAAGATTCAACAGAGCGAATGAAACGGCTCAAACAGATCAACGCGCGCAATTTCCTCCCACTGGCCCCCATCCCGCAACACCAGATGAACGTCCACAAAGGCCACACCACGTTCTATTTGCACGACCCGCAACGTCAATGCCACCTGAGGGGCCTCAACATGAACCATCACTAGCATACCTCAATCCGGGTCCGATCTACATGCGCCTTCACTGTATCCACCTGTTGGAGCCAACAATCACGGGCAACCTCCCCATCAACCCCCAGGACCTTGTTTCCCAGCGCCAAGTTTGACGCCTCCAAGAAGAGGTCATGCGCTGGCAGCGAGAAGGTACCAGCAGTGCCTCAAACTCAGTCGGAGGCCCCTGCGTTCAATCCCGTATTCGAAGGTGAACTATCCCCCAACGTCTCCTGAGCCGCCGAAGAAGAAGCACTCGAAAGCAAAAGAGCAGCCGCGGTGGACACCACCCCTTTGAACAAGCCTCAGACTCGTAATCAAGTCAGGAAATCGACTCGCAGGAACTTCTAGCTTCGACAACGGGACTTAGTTCTCAGCTTCTTGGGCGTGCACCGTCGCATATGGACTTCAAGAGAAAAAATAAAATGGTTTGTAGTAATCGGTTAGAATGCATTGTAATTAGGAATTGGAATTGCAATAAAAATGTGTCGTTTGAATGCTCGAAAGTGGTTGTATTGAAATTGAGGAGCCGTAAATCAAAGGGAGATTCTATAGCATTACAATGGCTTGGAATATGAGGTTGCATTGCAATGAATTACAGCGTATCTACTGTTGTAGGATTTTGCAGTCTCGTATTGTCCCGCCGGCGTTGCAATGCATTGCAGCGGCTTTTCGGCCGCTACAATCGATTACATCAGTGCAGCGGTTTTGTTTATGTTCCAAGCGACGCCAACGTCCACGCCGCCCGTCGAAGCATTAGGACCGTCGCACGTCCAGTAGTCAACGCCGTCCAGTGGTCAACGCCTCGACCGTTCCCCGACGACACCTCGTGTCGATCAACGAGCCCACGCCGTACCTCGACCGCTACGTCACCAGGACGCGTTCCGCGCTGGCAGCCAACACCTCGGCCGTTTTCAAGCGACGCCCACGTCCACGCCGTCACTCAACGACTCGGCTACTGCCCGTTCCTAAGACGATCCCCACCGAGCCCACGCATCCACGTCACCGACGTCCGCGTCGTCAACTATACGACAAAACGCCGTCAGTGACGCCAGCCACTGTTAACGCACCCAACGCGTCCACGCCGTCCGTCTCGACCGTTGCCCTCCATTGTCAGCCAGCCGACACCCGTCTCTCAACGCCGGCCTGCCGCCGTTCCCAGACGGTCTCCACGACGTTTCCTCCTTCACACGGCCGCCGTACCTGACCACGTAGCAACGCCCGCGCCCACGCCGTCCGTCAGTCCACGCCGCGACCTCGACCGCCCACCTCTATGCCACATCCGTCGTACGCCCAACACATCCACCGCCCACTTCGTTCGCCGCCGCGCCACTTTCAGCCGCTTTCGACGACCCGTTCACGCGCCCAGACGACGCTCTCGCCACGCCGCACGCTGCTGCGCTCGTTTATCGGTTTCGTCTTCAAGTACTCAACCATCGGCCCTCATCAGCTGACCACGGGATGGTCAGATTTCAAATATTGGGGGATGATTGAGCTTTGGCTCTGTACACCAGTGGACAGGGGCTCTGCCTAAGGAGTAGCTTAGTTATAGTTAGTTATATTAGTGCTGTCACAGTAGTCACAAGCAATACACATTTCTCCCTCCCTCCTTGTAATTGGCTGGTTTTACTCTCGTTTTCCCTTGTTGGGCTCTCCCTCTCTCTCGCGCTTGCCTGCCACCGTTCATCTAATCACCCAATGCCACACGCCATCACATGCGCACACGTCGAATTCATGCCCACTCGAAAGAGGTGCCGGGAATCTTCAGCGGCTTCACAACCCCCCCCCAACTACACAGCTGCTTTAGCAGTGTTGTAACCTATCAACGCACAGTGTCACAAGCCCAGTGTAAGTGATTGCAATGGATTGGATTGGGGATTCTAGCTCGCAACGTAGGAATTCGAAGTATTACAATACATTCCAACGTCGCTTGTAACTTGTTGTAATAGTATCACATATAGCTATTATATAGTATACACTGTACTGCCCGTTGGATACAATACTTGACAGCAATCAGGGCTTCGGTGGAAAGGTGCTGTGTGGGGTGAGTACGGCCGGTGGAACTGTTGGTGCTGTCTGCTTTGTTGTCTTATTGGATGTCGCAATGGGCGCATTGCTTTTGCGGTGCATAGTAGGTAAACCGTTAGCAACTGTAATAGTCAGATTTCGTGGTCAATGGAGAAGTAAAAAAAAAAGCCGTACACTCATAGCTCAGCATATCCCCCATTTGATTCATTATCCTCCTCTTCCTCCGAGTTCGCGTCCACGTCTTCTTTATCAGCTTCTTGATTGTCTTCTTCCTCTTCCTCGTCATCGGAAATCTCTCTGTCGTCATCCATGTTTCTGCCACTAGACTGTGGCTCTTCTGTAGCTTGTTCTGCTTCTTCCAGTGTTTCGTCATCTTCAATGTTCAAGTCCACATTGTCGTTGGGGAATCTGTCTTGAAGGAAATAGTTGGTAGCATTGCGTACAGATTTGTGACCGACACCACCGCCTCGGAAACGCATCATCATGTCGCGGTCAACAAATCTGTGGAATTAGGCTGGGTGAATGTATCAGATTTGTGAAACATACATGTTTATGTAGTACATAGCCCAATCTTCATCCTTATCTTCTGCGAGACGTGCAACGGAGTGACAAGGCAGCAATGAATCTGTGCGGCCCAAAGAAAATGCTGGGATTGCGTGAATAGCTCGAACAATGAGACCGGGGTCGAGGAAGCCAAATGCGCCAGTGTCATCATGTGGCACAAAACCTATACGAGGTAAGTGGCGTGCGCACCAGCCCTCGCGGTAGCCGCTGGATAGATCCCGACCAAACCACCGGACCCATAAAAATTCCATCTTTTGAGGTTTATCAGAACGGTCCAGTGATCCAGCGCCATTGTAAATGACATTAGCATGGAATATTCCAATGATCCTTCCATACCAGTAGGGGTAGTTGGTGAGATCTTCACTTGCCAGGATCATAAAATCGGCGTGATTGTAGGGTTTGAGAGTATCTTGGTCTCTGCGCATGTCGTATGTCGTATAGTTGATGCGAAGGGCATGGTGCTTGAAGATCTCATCTCCAGAAATGATTACTTCGTTTCTCTGTTGTGCTGAGTATTCCTGTTCATCACCACTGTATTGTAGGCCTTGGAGACGTGATAGAAGGTGAGTCTTCAATTTTATGACAAAGTCCTGTCATATTAGACTTGTTAGCGGTCATGACACATTTCAATATAACTTACCATGCACGCAACGTCGCCTTCATTCTGGTTGAGCCATGTAGCCAGCTTGACCTTCTGTCTGGTTTCTGACGACATGTGGTGATGGACTTCTGGCGCAGTGTATGGGAGTGTTTCCTGATCGTCATTTATAGGGTCCGGTCCCCCCTGAGCTAATTGTGTTACCCTCGCCGACCGCCCTGTCCACAAAGGACTGCTAGTGCCCAAGCTTTCTGCCTCTAGCTCGTCCAAGTGCTCTTTCTGCTTCCACATCTTTTGCAGCACCTCTTCCCGGTGATTTTGCTGTGTTATTCCCTTGGTAAAGTTTGACTTTGATACGCGCTTGTAGTGTTTTTTGACCCTCTTGTGCTCAGCTTCGCCCTGGTCATGCATAAGATTCTATTCCACGTAGCTTGAAGCAGAACTTTACTCACCGTTTGAGTGGAATAACCATCACAAGGTCCATATCTCCGGATTGCGTTTGGGTAATGACCAAGAGAATGTAGCTTGTATGTTGACAAATTCAATTTTCGAACCTTTCGTGCACCCGTAGTACCGCTCATGGTTGTAGGAACATTCCGCTTCCGTTTTGCACGTGGCGCATCATCAGAAGGCAGATCTGAAACATATGTCGGTATTTCTGTACATGTTCGTGATTCAAATTCACGGATTGCCTTCCCCAGTCGTCTTGTTGAGTTCTCTAGTGCTGTGATGGTGGACTCCGTATGTAGTCGTAGTTTTGCAAGTGAATGCCATGTTGCTAGTTCAAAGAGGAGCGCCTTAACAATGCTGTCATGTGGAGGGTCCAGCAAACTATCAAATACGGGTATAGCACACTATCCAAGGAAGTCATATACTAAAACATGTTACACCATGCATTCAACTTACTTGTAGTAAGTCTTCAAAGTCACGCCCGGCCAACTTTTTCATAGAAGAAGCGTTGGAGTGAAAACGGCGTATTGTCCCCCGTCCAAAAGTGGAAATTTGACGATATCTGAACAGTACATCAGCAAACTTCTGCTAAAAACCAAAAATACACACCGGTCATTCAATAACTGGATGCTATTGTCACCTTTTGCATTCAAAATCCTCATAAGATGGGTAAATATTGCTTTCCACACTCCCAACTCAAACTCGTGAAGTAAGTCTGGCACCAGCATTGAAAAGAAGTTGAAACCGTGTTCAGACAGTTGCGAAGAAAAGGCGCTCTGTGATTAATCAGTTGCTTAACATTGTACAGACAGAAATGGACTTGCCCTTGTTGGTACCAATGATTCCACACCTAGAATCATATCAACCCATTCACCATTGATGTACCCACCATTCTCATAGATATAGCCTCTTGCATTTTGTATCTTCCTTCGGTACTCTTCATCATCAATGCGGGACTTTCTTGAGAGAGATAAATGGCAGACGAAAAGGAAACATCCCGAAAGGGATAAGGGAATCTCCATTGAGAAATTCAAAGGACAACGATCCAAAGCGAAACATTTCATCTACGCGTTTGATGACACCTTCGATCTAGATGAGGAACGATTTACACTGCTAAGAAGAAAATCAAATACGTTTCCTACACTTAGGGAGGAATTAGACGATGGAAAATCCAATATCCGAGAGGAATTGGATGAAACGACTACTGATAAAGGAAAGAAAAAGGAAGAAGGAACGACGCTCTCTTGGGATAGCTACAGTCATTTAAAAAGCGATTCTTAGCCGATTGGGGCGAATCAGACACCGAGCCAGGACCCTGAATGATCTAGATAAAGTAAAAGTGGGCGGAGACATTGATATCCCCACTTATATTCAGAAGTTCCGATCCTTATTCAGTCAACCGGAATCACAGGTTCATGGCGCAGCGATCTATTTTTGTAAAGGACTCCCAGCATCAGTCGCAGCAAAAATCATCGAAAACCCTGCAGTTATCAACATGGAAACAGCCTATGATGCTGCGGAACATTACACAATGCTTGGGAAACCCTGAAACTGATGAACCGATCTTCCGGATCAGGAAACACGGAGAGACGTTTCAAATTTAACCGAACTCGAGGAACTCAGCATCAGGATCAAAAGGGGTCAATGCCATAACTACTGGACGCCTTTCAGATGCCCAAAAGAGGAATATCGGAAAACCGGCAAGTGTTTCCGTGCGGAACCCAGGGACACATATCCAAGGATTGCCCAAACAAAGGGAACGCCCAGACGACGCCCAACAAATCACCTCCTCCTCAGAATCGCACTATTAGAGCTATAGAGGAAACGACCTCAGAAGAATCACTGCCCAACGCATTAGGGCACTATTGAAAGCACTCCCAGACAAGGAGCGCGAGAATACCTCCAAGAATTGAAACAGAGGTTTTTAAGAAGGAGACGCCAGAAAGCGGTTGACGCCTCCCATAAAGTTGAACAGTTAGCACTCGATTCTGTAATCGTACAATCCATGATAATTAACGGATTTCAATCACTGTGCAAACAAACGATAAACCCGCTGAAATATCTGCCCTCATTGATTGTGGAGCAGAAGGAAACTTCATTGACGAACGCATATCGAAAAAATTGGCAAAAGAAAAAACTAAAACAACAATTAAAGTCAAAAACGCCGACAGAACTATTAATCAAAATGGCATGATCACGCATCGAACTCATCTTATCTATTCCATCAACGAAAACCATATGATAATTGGTTATGGATCCGAAACTTAGGGGATCAAGAAATCATCTTCGGAATACCATGGCTGGAAAAACATAACCCAACTATTGACTGGCGAAAGAAAACCCTCCAAATAGACGATAATTCAAAAGATGACAAACCTATTTGGCGCATAGCGCTAGATACTCAACAATGGGGAGAAGACAAATATTGATAAGAGTAAAACATCGCATCACAAGCGTTGAACACCAAGCAAAACGCGACGGAACGCCGACCGTCTTACCACCTGAGTACTTTCCCTTGGCAGTCTACCTTGAGAAAAAAGCATCGGAGCATTTCCCATCATCACGTCCATGGGACCATGCATTGAACTCAAAACGGGATTTACGCCGAAAGTTAGCAAATCTACCCACTATCACTGAAAGAAACAGTCCAATGCTCGACGAATGGATTAAGGAACAATTAGATAAAGGATTATATTCGGCCATCCAAATCGCCACAGGCATCACCATCTTCTTCGTCTCAAAGAAAGAGAGTGGCGCCCTTAGACCTGTCAAGACTATCGTTACCTTAACGAGTGG
Organism: Amanita pallidorosea; assembly: GCA_023014475.1. Taxonomy (NCBI): domain Eukaryota; kingdom Fungi; phylum Basidiomycota; class Agaricomycetes; order Agaricales; family Amanitaceae; genus Amanita; species Amanita pallidorosea. Next base: position 132,503 of record JAEBUS010000093.1, read on the forward strand.
ACGATCAAAAACGCCTATCCGTTACCCTAGTCTCAGACCTAATGACAAAATTAGAAGGTGCAAACTATTTCACTAAACTTGATTTGCCTGGGGATATAACAACGTTCGAAATTAAAGAAGGCGATGAATGGAAAGCAGCTTTTATCACAAACCGAGGGTTGTATGAACCAACAGTAATGTTCTTCGGCCTCTGCAATTCGCCCTCGACGTTCCAGACCATGATGAACGAATAACTTCCAGGACATGATTAATGAAGGATGGCTCATTATCTATATGGACGATATTCTATATCTGTGGGAAAACGAAAAGACGAAATACAGAAACGGAACCGAAAGAGTCTTAGAACGTTTACAGAAGAAAGACCTATTTTTGAAGCTAGAAAAGTGCAAATTTTGCGTCAAGAAGTCGAATTTCTAGGTATGGTCATTACGCCCGGTCATATTCAAATGGACCCGTAAAACTCGCCGGTATCAGAGACTGGCCAACCCCCACAACGGTCAAACAAGTTAGATCCTTCCTTGGTTCGAAAATTTCTATAGACGATTCATCGGCAACTTTGCTGCTATAGCAAAACCGTTGACGGACTTAATAAGAAAAGCTTAACCTTCAGTTGGACGCTTGATGTCAGACGGCTTTCGATGAATTAAAAAGAAAATTTTCGTCAATGCAGTCCTACGCATGCCAGACCCCACAAGCCTTTTATCCTCCAGACGGACGCTTCCAATAAGGCCACTGGAGCAGTATTGAAACAAGCCGAAGCCTCCGGATCCCTTCATCCTTGTGGCTTCATATCACACGCCTTAACCGCGACGGAACAGAATTACCAATTTATGACCGAGAACTACTGGCTATTATTAAAGGATTACAAGCATGGCGACATTTGCTACATGGATCCCGCATCCAATTATAGTCCATTGCGATCACAAGAACTTTCATTCTATAGAACCCCGGCAACGGTTAAACACCTCGACAAGTCGTTGGTCTATGATGCTTCGGAATTTGACCTGAAAATAGAGCACAGTACAGGGACGAAAATGTTTGAAGCAGATGCATTATCCCCGCGTCCTGATCATATGAAAAAGATGACGACATACTGGACGATGTTATCATGTTACCCAATAATAAGTTCATTCGCCTTATTGCCACAGACTTGCTCAGAAAATCCGAGATGCTACATCACTTGACAGTTTTGGAAAAACCATCATTGAAGTCATAGAAACGCAACGCGCCCCACCTATTAAATCCAAACTCCAGGATTGGGCGTTTGTCGACGGCATCATTCGATACATTGACAGAGCATATATCCCTGATCTTGGACACTCTGCACCAAGTATTATCAAAGCGGTCCATGAATCACCCACTTCTGGGCATCCCGGACGATTGAAAACGCTGGAATTGCTACAACGAGATTACTGGTGGCCAGGAATGTATAAACAGTCAAGGAATGGATCACTGGATGCGCCACATGTCAGCAAATGAAGGTGAACACTCACCCCAATCCCCAGCCCTCCTACCAATCAGATCGAAGGCGACTCGACCATTTCAACAAGTACCTTGGATTTTATTACCGATCTTCCCATTTCTGACGGATTTGACTCGATTTTGGTCACGGTGGACCATGGTCTTACGAAGGGGGTAATTTTTACTCCTTGCAAGAAAACCATCGAGCACTAGAACGGCAGACCTCTACGTTTCCGAAATATTCAAGCGCTTCGGTCTACCAGACGTACTTATTTCAGATCGAGGACCGCAATTCTCAGCCAAGGTCTTCCAAGAAATCAGGAAACATTAGGAATCGATCATAGAATGAAGCACGCCTATCACCCGCAAACCGATGAGAAAACGGAACGAGTTAATCAAGATATTAGAAGTATACCTTCGAATATTCTGTGCAAATGAAGCGCACACTTGGAAACAACTATTACCAATCGCCGAATTCCCCATAATAACCGCCATCATGATTCAGTTAAAGCATCGCCTTTCCAACTTATATATGGAACAAACCCTGTTGCACTACCATACTGCGGCGCAGAAAATGAACGACACCAGCAGCAGAAGAACGGCTACAGTTACTACAAGGCTAGAGGAAGAGGCCCTTGCTGCGCATGAATTAGCTAGACAAATGGTGGCTAGACGAATCAGAGACAAGTCAATCAAATTCGAAATAGGAGACAAAGTCTGGCTCGAAAACAGAAACCTTAATATCCCATACCATTCCCAGGAAGCTAGCGCCGAAACGAGAAGGACCCTTCCCCATCGAGCAAGTCTTAGGACCAGTAACATATAAGCCTCAAACTTCCGAACAATGGCGCATTCATCCAGTCTTTCACACGTCACTCCTTATGCCATATAGGGAGACTGAAACACACGGACCAAATTACACAGCTCCACCTCCTGATCTCGTAAATGGACAAGAAGAGTTTGAAGTCGAAGCAGTTCTTGCACACCGAAAGCGTGGAGCAGGATATCAGTATTTGGTTAAATGGAAGAACTACGGTCCGAACGACAATTCTTGGGAACCTGAACGTAATTTAGGCAACGCTGGCGATATTCTGCAAGCATAAAAACAGAGAAAGACAATTGTAAAACAACTATGTCTCGTACCGTAACCGCCGAATCCTTAAACAAAATCCGATCACAAAGAAATATTGTTCTACTCAAGGACAATATTCCCCAAAACTCTATGAAAGTTCCAAGGACGAATCATTACATTTCCTAATATATGCCCTCCAACTTCCCCACTAGGATTACCTCGACTAACAAAAATTATCCGAACTCAAGCAGCTTCGACAGATCGCACCTAGAGTCTCAAGGCTAACCGCTGGACATTTAAAAACACCCACAGGGACATGTGGAATTCCCATTCAACGCTCGTCTCCACTACCTTCCAAAGTATATGGATCTTACATTCGATCCAGAAGAGTTACCTTACTACCCAGACGCCAGATCACCATACCTTCCCTCGCCTAACAGACCTTTAAATCACACATATAATGTGTATACCGAAACAGCCTTCGTCGAGAGGATCCCTATTACCTATGCTTTCATTCAAAGTCTGAAGCGCGCCGGAAAGAGATTGAAATTTATCGATGGATTAACAACCGACATATTCCAAGGCAATCGCCAACTTCAACAATGCGTTGGAGAGTCTAGATTTCCTCGATGCGTTGACGATGCAAATGGACCTACCATACCAATTCACCCGATCAGATCACCTCGTCCCGTAACTCCTCAGACATAAATCTCGAACAAGGGAACGAGGTTTCCACCGTTACAAGGAACGAATTAAGCGAATCAGAAGAATCTGATGGAGAACTTGAATACGTTCCCACCAGCGGACGCCCATGTCCTCCTATCAGTTTTCGGAGAAAGAACTCCGGACTGTCATTATGATGACGAGGTGTTCAATTGAACATAAAAGGACGCCTTGAAGTGCATCGGATTCCCCAAACTATCTGTCATAACCATGCCCGCTTTCTTCATCACCATCGCCTACCTCGTCGCTTTCGCCTTTGCCCTCCTGGTCACAGCATGTGGCCATTGTTACGTTGATGAGCTTTGGCTCTGTACACCAGTGGACAGGGGCTCTGCCTAAAGGAGTAGCTTAGTAATAGTTAGTTTATAGTAGTGCTGTCACAGTAGTCACAAGCAATACACTATTCTCCCTCCCTCCTCGTAATTGCCGTTTTACTCTCGTTTTCCCTTGTTGGGCTCTCCCTCTCTCTCGGCCTTGCTGCCACGTTCATCTAATCACCCAATGCCACACGCCATCACATGCGCACACGTCGAATTCATGCCCACTCGAAAAGAGGTGCCGGGAATCTTCCAGCGGTCTCACAACCCCCCCCCAACTACACAGCTGCTTTAGCAGTGTAGTAACCTATCATAATGGCTGCCCCAGTGAGGCCATGTGAAGACAACCACCGGCACCTCCCAACCTCACCTTGACGAGCCTCACCCCCACCTCGTGTTCCTTCGTTTGCGATGCCCACAGTCCTCTGACGACCACCACATTCGTTTATGACCCCCTCGGACTAGTCTAGCTACGAGCGCCCGTCACATTGCGTGACAAGCCCGCCTTCCGACGTTCGCGCCCACCACCATGCTCGTCGCCCGACGCTCGCCTCTAGCCGAACCCTACAGCCAGTGACACCCCTCGCCACGACCACTCCGACCCATCCCCAAGAGC
>JAEBUS010000093.1:136716-191208 GCA_023014475.1 Amanita pallidorosea
TGTTTCGTAACGAATGACTGGAGTGCTGACAAGCGGCGGGGTCTGTAAACGAGGGCGAGCGTAACGAGAGCGCGTCGAGCGCTGCGCGAGCTGAACGGTCTTGCGAGGAAGTTACTTGGGCTGACGGCGAGGCGTCGCAGTTGAAACGGTTGGCCGATTAACGAGTCGGGGCTTGCAGAGACGGTTGACGATGGTGGTGACGGACTGGACTAGGGCATCGGGAGCCGCTGAGATGTCGTGAACTGGGCGCGGGTGAAACTTTACTGTAAAGGTTATCTTGCGCAGACTGAAGAAGGGCGGCTATCGCCCGCGGGGGGATAGACGCTGAGATGTCGACTAGCGGGCGCGGTGCATGACACTTAAAACGCGGTTGCGCAGACTTCACGAAGGGCGGCTGTCCGGAAACTGGTAGTACGTTAACAATGGCTTTCCGTGGGCTACGAGGGTAAGACATGCGGTGGGCGACGAAACGGATGGCGTGCGGGCGTCGACGTCGTGAGGTGGGCGCAAATGTCGCTGGTGGGCGCATTACACGGGAAAATGAGCTAGAGTAAGTATGTCACGTTTAGTCCCTAAGTTTCGAATATCCTCTTTCAACACAAGGCATGTGGGACAGGGACGCTTTGCGAGGAATTTGACACAACCAATTAATACTCTGTGAGTCAAAATAATCAACTATGCAGCTGTCTCGACAAAAGCTCCAAATTACTTCTCTGGATAATCGGCCGAATAGGTGAATATTCGTGGAAACACCTTGCGAGTAACACTGTCAAAAAACTCCATATCCATTCCGTTCACATAAGCATCAATGAACTCGGGGCTGAGTAAGATTTTCCAGACACCATGCATCAATTCACGACGAATGTGAGCAATGACATGTTTCGTAGCTGACTTTTGAAACTGATCATTGCAGAATTTCTGGAATTTGTCAGGTAGCTGGTCCGCAAACTTCAGTGAGGTCAGTTATAAGGTAAATGACATGCGGAACCTTTGGAATATATGCAATATGATTTGCTGAGAAGTTCCCAAGCTTACAACGCATTATTTCGACTGATTGCCCAGGAATAGATATAGGCCAGAGAGATGCGGTCCCAAAATTTGCGAGATGTGTCGAATCTGACCATAGCATGATGGAGACAATAATGGCCTCCTTCTCTGGAGTATCATGAGCCTTTCGAATAGACTCGTGCTCCTCTATGTACACATCAGAGTTGTACATCTCGGAAAAGATGCGCTGGGGTCTTTGGTTCTCGTCTGGATGCCAGTAAGTTTTAAAGGGATAAAAATGGAACTTTTGCGCATCAGAATCCTTCAGAATCCCTTTGATGACCTCAACTATTGGCCGATAATAGAGCGGGTCAACCTCAAACATTGGAGCTGCGCTTTCCGATGCATGCCTGACCCGCTCAAATGGGACAGGCAGTTTCACACTTGTCTTGCGCCAGCCACTGGAGGAAGCAAATAATGCTTTTGCTAAATTGGGGTCCTTGATGTTGTCAAGACGCTGAGCCTCGCGCGATGCATTGAAGTCGAGAAGGTGATTGTGATTGAAATCCTTGTCGAGGATTATCCGTTTGACGAGACTATCGAGCTCCTGCAGTGACTTGGTTCCAGAACCAGAATAAAACCAGTACATGAGTAGAAACGTGGTTGCATTTGGAAATGGTCGAAAGTAGCTGTTCCTGAGATCATCAAAACTTGGAGTATCTTCTTTTTCAGAAGGGTCCGATCTGCCATCCGAATCCGAATCCGAATCCAAAGGTGCTGTGCAAGAGATACCTGACCACCATCTTTGTTTCATCTTTGCAACATCAAAGTTGGGGAATCACAAAGCGAGTCAAGTGTTCCATGAGGAGTGAAACGAGGTATATCTCCGAGAAATGAGTGGAAGATCCCATATGAATTTGTCATCGAGTCATAATATGGACGGTTGAAGCGTCCGAGTCTGAATTGTCATCTGGCTCATCACCATGATCAATATCCATCAGTTGAGGATCTCAACTGGGTCGTCAGGTGCTGGTACATCAGTCTGTGGTTGGAAGATTGGGTCCTGAATTGGTGGTGGCTCATCGCAATAACGAGCAGGAAGCTGACGAGCACAGTTGGATCGTTTGGGGCGCCCAGATGGGTATGCTCCTTGCTCCTCAGGCTCTAAAGATGGGGGCTTGTCCAAGAATGTATATTAGAACATGTAAAGATGAATACAATGTAGCGAATACCAGCTGTATACTGCCACCAACGTCATAAATTGTGTTTGGCAGCAAGTCAACATCCATATCCATCTGCGGCGGCTCCTGGTCTATAAAACGAGCATTCCCTATACCCCCTTGATCATCAAATGCCATGGGATCTTCATCTACATGGTCCACAAATGCGCTAACTGCTTGTTCCTGCAGTTTTCGGTACTCTGCGCATCGGTAATAATGAGAAGAATAGGATCGGTCGCTCTGGAATGACCTCTTGCAACCTGGACATGTTGGCATATCAGCAATATGAGGTGGGCGCAAACGTACCTTGTGCCTGCGTCCTTATAGCATATGCAGCAGGTGTGAGAAGACGGTGGACTTCAATGCAGAGGGTCGGAAAGGTCATGTGACTTGCATTCAATCAGGAAGGCCCGTGGACGTGTCACGTCAAATATCCCCATCTTTCCTTTCCCTATGTCAGAGAGCTCAGATACTGCCTCAGATACTGCCAGTCAGGCCCCCCCCCAAGTATCTGTGACTGTAACCACAATCTCCAACTACCTGAATCGCAAGAAACCCAAGAAGGGGAAGAAGAATGGCAAGAACTCAGAGTCAAAGTGCGTACTATTTACAGCATATACTCACACTTAACCTTCTGGAGCTAGAGAGGGCAATGATGGATGGCCCAATGACACTTTTTTTGGCCGCTGCCCGCTGGATTCCCTGTCTATTGACCCATTCATCAACTTGCGCGACGTTTTCATGGAAGGATTGAAAGCGCGCTCTTGTCCTCCATCACAGCGTGGTCAGATGTCAGAGTAAGTGCCACATATGCGCTATTAAGCCCAAGCTGAGTATCTGATAGCGATCAACTCTATAAATGTTTCTTTTCCAGAAGGTTATGGACCTCGTGCCAAACTTCCTATCACTCATATTAGAATTTCGAACCGACATGGTTGCATATGATCAGTTCATCAAAGAAGTGCCACGGAGACAATTATATGCGCATATATATATGCTGATGGTATCACTAGATGACCAGTACAATGTCGACGGCTCGCAGCAATGTCATGTCATCTCTTAAAAGTCATATCGCAAACCATATCCCACCGGATGAAGAAAGTAGACCTGCGTTTGTACTTCCGGATGTTCGATCAAAAAGCAAATGGGGGTGGAACCATCCTGTCACAGCACGTTTACTATGTCCCATGCGCATGGTAGCAGAATTTGATCAAAATCCTGCGTGCGTTAAACTTATGAATACGATCAGATTTTGACTCCTTCTACAGTGCATTCCAAGCCCGTGTACAGGAAGGAACTAAACGTGTTACTGCTGGTGATCTACCTGTTTTCCTCTACGACGAAACCAAGTACGATCCCAATGATTTTTGGAGCGGTCTATTTCAAGGTTACGTCCTCTTGCGTGGCTATCGTCATATCTTTACTGGTCCAGCTAGCTCGCTCAGCGGCGAAGGAGAAGGTGGAAAAATAGGAAGAGGTATCATCATAAGCTCAAGGCTCCAACGCCCACAACAATAGCATATGCAGCTGTTATGGTGCGATTTTGCAACATTTCAAGGCCCATACTGATCATATACTCGCAGATTCGATGGGCTTTGAGCTCGGCAGACAAGTGGGAGACGAGCAACTTTTCATTTGAGTACAACAATTTTTTTCAAGCTCTCCTCGTTGCGATGAACGCGGATATTGAGGTGGACATGGGGATGGGAGACATTGATGACGAGACCACTCAGTGGCTTACAGAGACCTTACGCTGGTGGAAAACGTGAGCGTATCTTCTCAATATATGCATTTACTCATCTATCCTAGAAATGTTCCGGCCCTTCGTCAGAACAACACTACCAATGTTACGTCGGACGATCTTGAAGACAAAGAAAGTGATCTATTCAAGCTCAAAGCTGCGCGGAAGGGAAGATTCAACAGAGCGAATGAAACGGCTCAAACAGATCAACGCGCGCAATTTCCTCCCACTGGCCCCCATCCCGCAACACCAGATGAACGTCCACAAAGGCCACACCCACGTTCTATTGCACGACCCGCAACGTCAATGCCACCTGAGGGGCCTCAACATGAACCATCACTAGCAATACCTCAATCCGGGTCCGATCTACATGCGCCTTCACTGTATCCACCTGTTGGAGCCAACAATCACGGGCAACCTCCCCATCAACCCCCAGGACCTTGTTTCCCAGCGCCAAGTTTGGACGCCTCCAAGAAGAGGTCATGCGCTGGCAGCGAGAAGGTACCAGCAGTGCCTCAAACTCAGTCGGAGGCCCCTGCGTTCAATCCCGTATTCGAAGGTGAACTATCCCCCCAACGTCTCCTGAGCCGCCGAAGAAGAAGCACTCGAAAGCAAAAGAGCAGCCGCAGGTGGACACCACCCCTTTGAAACAAGCCTCAGACTCGTAATCAAGTCAGGAAATCGACTCGCAGGAACTTCTAGCTTCGACAACGGGACTTAGTTCTCACTGCTTCTTGGCGTGCACCGTCGCATATGGACTTCAAGAGAAAAAATAAAATGGTTTGTAGTAATCGGTTAGAATGCATTGTAATTAGGAATTGGAATTGCAATAAAAATGTGTCGTTGTAATGCTCGAAAGTGGTTGTATTGTAATTGAGGAGCCGTAAATCAAAGGGAGATTCTATAGCATTACAATGGCTTGGAATATGAGGTTGCATTGCAATGAATTACAGCGTATCTACTGTTGTAGGATTTTTGCAGTCTCTATTGTCCCGCCGGCGTTGCAATGCATTGCAGCGGCTTTTCGGCCGCTACAATCGATTACATCAGTGCAGCGGTTTTGTTGATGTTCCAAGCGACGCCAACGTCCACGCCGCCCGTCGAAGCATAGACCGTCGCACGTCCAGTAGTCAACGCCTGTCCAGTGGTCAACGCCTCGACCGTTCCCCGACGACACCTGCGTGTCGATCAACGAGCCCACGCCGTACCTCGACCGCTACGTCACCAGGACGCGTCCGCGCTGGCAGCCAACACCTCGGCCGTTTTCAAGCGACGCCCACGTCCACGCCGTCACTCAACGACTCGGCTACTGCCCGTTCCTAAGACGATCCCAACCGAGCCCACGCCATCCACGTCCACCGACGTCCGCGTCGTCAACTATACGACAAACCGCCGTCAGTCGACGCCAGCCACTGTTAACGCACCCAACGCGTCCACGCCGTCCGTCTCGACCGTTGCCCGTCCATTGTCAGCCAGCCGACACCCGTCTCTCAACGCCGGCCGTGCCGTCCGTTCCCAAGACGGTCTCCACCGACGTTTCCTCCTTCACACGGCCGCCGTACCTTGACCACGTAGCAACGCCCGCGCCCACGCCGTCCGTCAGTCCACGCCGCAGTACCTCGACCGCCCACCTCTATGCCACATCCGTCGTACGCCCAACACATCCCCACCGCCCACTTCGTTCGCCGCCGCGCCACGTTCAGCCGCTTTCGACGACCCGTTCACGCGCCCAGACGACGCTCTCGCCACGCCGACGCTGCTGCGCTCGGTTTATCGGTTTCGTCTTCAAGTACTCAACCATCGGCCCTCATCAGCTGACCAGGGATGGTCAGATTTCAAAGTATTGGGGAGATGATGAGCTTTGGCTCTGTACACCAGTGGACAGGGGCTCTGCCTAAAGGAGTAGCTTAGTAATAGTTAGTTTATAGTAGTGCTGTCACAGTAGTCACAAGCAATACACTATTCTCCCTCCCTCCTTGTAATTGGCCGGTTTTACTCTCGTTTTCCCCTTGTTGGGCTCTCCCTCTCTCTCGGCCTTGCTGCCACGTTCATCTAATCACCCAATGCCACACGCCATCACATGCGCACACGTCGAATTCATGCCCACTCGAAAAGAGGTGCCGGGAATCTTCCAGCGGTCTCACAACCCCCCCAACTACACAGCTGCTTAAGCAGTGTAGTAACCTATCAACGCATGTTCTACTTCGTTGGCTACCGTCCGACGCCAATGGTCTATTTCTCGTCGTTTTCTGCGCCTGATCCAAATTGCTGGGTCCCGCCTCTATCATCCAGTCCTCTGCCGTCGTTACTGGTCTGTCATGCCAGTTCCAATCTCCACGCGGGTACGCATAATTGCGTTGAATTCCGCTTTCTTGGCTTTGATTGCCTTGGCGTAATGGTGGGAACCTTCGGTGGAACCGGAGGTGGCGTGGACTGTTTTCGAAGTCCTGGGGTGGGTGTGGATCCGGTGATCAGATATAGCACGGAGGTTAGGTTTTGCTGACACGTACAGGGACGCTGGAAAGTTCCGCGTCACCACCCTCGCATTTATGGACAGGGTTGACCCAGTGTAGGATCGGGCTTTCTTCTTTTTCTGTGTTCGGCAAAAGAAGCCCTTGCCACCCCAGCGAGCTCGCTTGTTGTAGGTCCCCCTACAACCATTTCGTCTATACTACCCCAGTCCCAGATATCATCGCCGTCTTCGATTCGGATCATGAATTCTTCCAGGACATGGAATCGGTCCCGTTGACAATTGTCTTGTAGGCTAAACCAAGCGAAAGGGTTTTGGAGCTCGGTGTTCCATGACGCGATTTCGGTGACTGTGGGCCAGGCGGGCCAGTGATACATGTCATAGTACTCTGGTTTGAATAGGTACATGTAACAGTATCCAGACTTCTGCCAATGGTAATTGGGCCGGTCCTCATTCGTTGGACCGCCTGGCAGTATGACACATCGGCTCATTTTCCCGTGTAATGCGCCCACCAGCCGACATTTGCGCCCACCTCACGACGTCGACGCCCGCACGCCATCCGTTTCGTCGCCCACCGCATGTCTTACCCTCGTAGCCCACGGAAAGCCATTGTTGTTACGTACTACCAGTTTCCGGACAGCCGCCCTTCGTGAAGTCTGCGCAACCGCGTTTTAAGTGTCATGCACCGCGCCCGCTAGTCGACATCTCAGCGTCTATCCGCCACCGCGGGCGGATAGCCGCCCTTCTTCAGTCTGCGCAAGATACCCTTTACAGTAAAGTTTCACCGCGCCCAGTTCACGACATCTCAGCGGCTCCCGATGCCCTAGTCCAGTCCGTCACCACCATCGTCAACCGTTCCTGCAAGCCCCGACTCGTTAATCGGCCAACCGTTTCAACTGCGACGCCTCGCCGTCAGCCCAAGTAACTTCCTCGCAAGACCGTTCAGCTCGCGCAGCGCTCGACGCGCTCTCGTTACGCTCGCCCTCGTTTACAGACCCCGCCGCTTGTCAGCACTCCAGTCATTCGTTACGAAACACCCCGCGCCCCCCACCGTATTTCCTGTCGACTACATTGCCCTATGATCTATCCCAATGGCGACGTCACCGCATACGCCCTTCGTCGGACCGCCTGCGACTACGCGCCGCCGCTGTCACCGTCAATCAACGACCGACACGTCGTCACCGCCAGCGCCCTTCAATGGACCACCATCCCCAGCCGTTTCCAAGCGACGCCAACGTCCACGCCGCCCGTCGAAGCATAGACCGTCGCACGTCCAGTAGTCAACGCCTGTCCAGTGGTCAACGCCTCGACCGTTCCCCGACGACACCTGCGTGTCGATCAACGAGCCCACGCCGTACCTCGACCGCTACGTCACCAGGACGCGTCCGCGCTGGCAGCCAACACCTCGGCCGTTTTCAAGCGACGCCCACGTCCACGCCGTCACTCAACGACTCGGCTACTGCCCGTTCCTAAGACGATCCCCACCGAGCCCACGCCATCCACGTCCACCGACGTCCGCGTCGTCAACTATACGACAAACCGCCGTCAGTCGACGCCAGCCACTGTTAACGCACCCAACGCGTCCACGCCGTCCGTCTCGACCGTTGCCCGTCCATTGTCAGCCAGCCGACACCCGTCTCTCAACGCCGGCCGTGCCGTCCGTTCCCAAGACGGTCTCCACCGACGTTTCCTCCTTCACACGGCCGCCGTACCTTGACCACGTAGCAACGCCCGCGCCCACGCCGTCCGTCAGTCCACGCCGCAGTACCTCGACCGCCCACCTCTATGCCACATCCGTCGTACGCCCAACACATCCCCACCGCCCACTTCGTTCGCCGCCGCGCCACGTTCAGCCGCTTTCGACGACCCGTTCACGCGCCCAGACGACGCTCTCGCCACGCCGACGCTGCTGCGCTCGGTTTATCGGTTTCGTCTTCAAGTACTCAACCATCGGCCCTCATCAGCTGACCAGGGATGGTCAGATTTCAAAGTATTGGGGAGATGATGAGCTTTGGCTCTGTACACCAGTGGACAGGGGCTCTGCCTAAAGGAGTAGCTTAGTAATAGTTAGTTTATAGTAGTGCTGTCACAGTAGTCACAAGCAATACACTATTCTCCTCCCTCCTCGTAATTGGCCGGTTTTACTCTCGTTTTCCCCTTGTTGGGCTCTCCCTCTCTCTCGGCCTTGCTGCCACGTTCATCTAATCACCCAATGCCACACGCCATCACATGCGCACACGTCGAATTCATGCCCACTCGAAAAGAGGTGCCGGGAATCTTCCAGCGGTCTCACAACCCCCCCAACTACACAGCTGCTTTAGCAGTGTAGTAACCTATCAACGTCGAACCCGCCGCTGCCTTCTCGCCCTTCCTCGCCGCCGCCCACAACCTCCCCTCGAGGTCTTTGTCAACACCACCATCACCATCGACGACTTCAAATTTGCGGATCTCCCCGAACTTCACGAACACCCGGCTGAACTCGCTGACACCGTAACTGTCCCCATTATACCCGTTCCGCCCACCGTCACTCGCCCCCGCAACGCCATGCTCGACAACGTCAGCGACAACCTCGCCACCTTAATCACCTACTTCAATCTATTCTCCGAGCCCCTCGACTTTATCACCGCCCTCACCCTCACTACCGACCCGCACACCCTTACTTATGAAGAACGGGATGCAATGCTCGCTCAAGCAAAACAGTTACAGCGAGCAATTCAGAGTTTACAGTGGCGAGTGGAGACTGCCGACAAGGACGTCGGTAATATCATCAGTTGGCTGGAATCTCGACAGGACCACGGTTGGACAAACTCATGGTAGAAGTCGGCGACTTCTCGCATACGAAGGGGGTAATGTTACAGTTCTCTTTCCGTTTCGTCTCTATGTTCCAGTGAACCGTTTCATCATCATTACTGCGCAGTGTACAGCATGAACGCTATCTCCTTTCGTAGCTACTTTCATATTCCCTTTCTCGAGTAGCTACAGCTTTATTCCTTTTTACGGTTTCCTTTGTTCTCCATATATATAAACTCCATGTATCCTAGAGTAACCTCAGTTCCAACTTAGACGAGTTTTGCTCTCAACCTCGCTTGAACTCGACGTTCTTCTTCTTCATCGTCCTCAAGACCTTCGTCACCGTTTGACCTAGTGTCTAGACTCTTTGTCCAGTGACTGGGAGCGGACCGAGACTCTGCTTGTCACTGTTGACTTAGAACGGATTACGACGAGGGCATCGTCCGTAACAGCGGCTCTGTCGCGGGAGTTGATAATGCGGAGGACCAAACCCTCTCAGCGGGTACTGGACTTTAGTCTGAGACTGTGGACGTCCATGGGACACGGCAACTTCTCGAGCTTCTGCGTGGGAATGGACTATCAGGACTACCCTCGCCGTGACGGCTTAGGGCCCCAACAATAGACTTATGAGTAGAGGAGATGAGAGTAGGGATGAAACCCGAGAGAACTCGACTGAGGACTCTGGGTGCTATCTTGCTCAGTTTATATACTACAAGGGTGGTCTGTGCACCACTCTAATAATAGTAGCTACGCTGAGTAAGTATGAGTAAAAGATATAACATAATCGGCCCCCGTTGCTGCGCATTGGTAAGCCTGAGTCATAGTCCATGAGTCATCAGTCCGGTAGTCCATAATCTAATCGTTATCTAATCTAATCTAATCTTAGCGCTGACTAGATAAGATAGACGCCAACCTGACTAAGATGTTTGGCTACAGCTATTGTAAAATACAAGAAAAAGAATAAAAATGTCTTAGAGATTTTGACCGTTGAGAACAGGTCATGACATGGACCTGACTTCTTTTGTAGTTACGTGGGAATCGTCCAAGTTCTTTTGTCGTTACTGTCGCTGCCTTTTGCCTCTCTTTGTTTCTTTCTGCCAATGTTGTCCCCTCCCCCATCCTTCAGCAACCTTGACGACGAAATCGCGGCCGCGGAGGCACGTCTGGCGCGAGAAGAGGAAGAGCGGCGGAAGCGAGAGGCGGCTGCGACAAAACGTCGCGAAGAGGATCGTCGCCGCCTTGTGGACTTGAAGGCTCACAAAGAGGCTGAACAGCGAGAGCAGGCTGTTACAGTTCTCCTTTTGTTTCGTCTCCATGCTTTGGTAAACAGTTTCATATCCATCTTTACTGCGCATTGTACAGCCTGGACGCTATCTCCTTTTGTAGTTACTTTCATGTTTCCTTTCTTAGATAACTACAGCTTTACTTCCTTTTACGATTCCTTTGTTCTCCAAACGTATATAAGCTCCATGTACTGTAGAGTAACCTCAGTTCCAACTTAGACAAGTTTTGCTCTCAACCTCGCTTGAACTCAACGCTCTTCTTCTTCATCGTTCTCAAGGTCTTCGTCATCGTTTGACTTAGCGTCTAGACTCTTTGTCCAGTGACTGGGAGCGGACCGAGACTCTGCTTGTCGCTGTTGACTTAGAACAAACTACGACGAGGGCATCGTCCGTAACACAAGTTGGAACTCAGGAACCGCTCAGTGCTTCGTCACTAGCCAGACACCATTGAGACCCAAACCTCCCAGATCAGACCGCCAAACGACTCCGTTCGTTATAGGCAAAAGTACTACCTTGGACGAAGGGAAGTCTATCCTTCCACAACAAACGAAGGGTGGTATTACGTTTCAACCACTAAGAAAAAGAACCAGCGAGTCCCAGAAAGTTTCTTCGAAGGAGAATACAGAGAAGGACACCCTGACGAAGAATTACCAGCAGAAACTTGGATTAATTGGCATAACGAAGAAAACAATTCAGATAGCCGATTATTCTTCCCACCAAACAAAGAACCAGAACTCACTTGGTGGCACGAGTTTCGAGACACCGAGGATCTAACTGACGGAGTCTTCTCTGCACTCAAGGAATCCACTCTTGCCAAGTGGAACGAATACAAGGAACAACAGCAGATCGAACTAGATCTAGATTTTGACAACGAACCGAAACAAGGGGAAAGCTCGAAACAAGCAACAGAACCGAAACAAGAACCTGAAACCGAAAACAAAAAAGATATGGCAGACGAAAAGGAAACATCCCCGAAAGGAATAAAGGGAATCTCCATTGAGAAATTCAAAGGACAACGATCCAAAGCGAAACATTTCATCTATGCGTTCGATGACACCTTCGATCTAGATGAGGAACGATTTACCACTGCTAAGAAGAAAATCAAATACATTTTCCTACACTTAGGAGAAGAATTAGACGATTGGAAATCCAATATCCGAGAAGAATTGGACGAGGCAACTACAGACAAAGGAAAGAAAAAAGAAGAAGGAACGACGCTCTCTTGGGATAGCTACAGCAGTTTCAAGAAACGATTCTTAGCTGATTGGGCGAATCTGACACCGCGCAGCCAGGACCCTGAATGATCTGGATAAAGTCAAAGTGGGCGGAGACATTGATATTCCCACCTACATTCAGAAATTCCAATCGCTTATTCAGTCAACCGGAATCACAGGATTCATGGCGCAACAAATCTATTTCTGTAAAGGACTCCCAGCATCAGTCGCAGCAAAGATAATCGAAAATCCCGCAGTCATTAATATGGAAATGGCCTATGATGCTGCAGAGCAATTACACAACGCTTGGGAGACCCTGAAACTGATGAACCAATCCTCTGGATCAGGAAACATGGAAAAGCGTTTCAAATTTAACCGAAACTCGAGGAACTCGGCATCAGGATCAAAAGGGGTCAATGCCATAACTACTGGACGCCTTTCAGATGCCCAAAAGGAGGAATATCGGAAACCGGCAAGTGTTTCCGATGCGGAACTCAGGGACACATATCCAGGGATTGCCCAAACAAAGGGAACGCCCAGACGACGCCCAACAAATCGCCTCCTCCACAGAATCGCACTATTAGAACTATTGAGGAAACGACCTCAGAAGAATCAACTGCCCAACGCATTAGGGCACTATTGAAAGCACTCCCAGACAAAGAGCGCGAGAATACCCTCCAAGAACTAGAAACAGAGGGTTTTTAAGAAGGAGACGCCAGAAAGCAGTTGACGCCTCCCATAAAGTTGAACAGTTAGCACTTGATTCTGTAATCGTACAATCCAATAATGATAAACGGATCTCAATCACTGTGCAAACGAACAATAAAACCCGCTGAAATATCCACCCTCATTGATTGTGGAGCGGAAGGAAACTTCATTGACGAACGCATATCAAAAGGTTGGCCGAAAGAAGAACTAAAACAACCAATTAAAGTCAAAAACGCCGACGGAACTATTAATCAAAATGGCATGATCACGCATCGAACTCATCTGACCTATTCCATCAATGGAAAACCATACAATAATTGGTTATGGATCATGAACTTAGGGGATCAAGAAGTCATCTTTGGAATACCATGGCTGGAAAAGCATAACCCGACCATTGATTGGCGAAAGAAAACCCTCCAAATAAACGACGATTCAAGAGATGACAAACCTATTTGGCATATAGCGCTAGATACTCAACAATGGGGAGAAGACGAATACTGGATAAGAGTAAAAACATCAGCATCACAAGCATTTGAACACCAAGCAAAACGCGACGAAACACCAACTGTCTTACCACCCGAATGTCTTCCCTGGCAATCTACCTTTGAGAAAAAGGCATCAGAGCGTTTCCCATCAACACATCCATGGGACCATGCAATTGAACTCAAAACCGGATTTACACCAAAAGTTAGCAAAATCTACCCACTATCATTAAAAGAACAGTCAACACTCGACGAATGGATTAAGGAGCAATTAGATAAAGGATATATTCGACCATCCAAATCGCCACAGGCATCACCATTTTCTTCGTTTCAAAGAAAGAAAGCGGTGCCCTTAGACCCTGCCAGGACTATCGTTATCTTAACGAATGGACGATCAAAAATGCCTATCCATTACCCTAGTTTCAGACCTAATGACGAAATTAGAAGGCGCAAACTATTTCACTAAACTTGATTTGCATTGGGGATATAACAACGTCCGAATTAAAGAAGGCGATGAATGGAAAGCGGCCTTCATTACGAACCGAGGGTTGTATGAACCAACTGTAATGTTCTTCGGCCTTTGCAATTCGCCCTCAACGTTTCAGACCATGATGAACGAATACTTCCAGGACATGATTAATGAAGGATGGCTCATTATCTATATGGACGACATTCTGATCTGTGGGAAAACGAAAGACGAAATACAGAGACGAACCGAACGAGTCCTGAAGCGTTTACAGGAAAAGGACCTATTTTTGAAACTGGAAAAATGCAAATTTTGCGTTCAAGAGGTCGAATTCTTAGGCATGGTCATTACGCCTGTCATATTCAGATGGATCCGGTCAAACTTGCTGGTATCAGAGATTGGCCAGTCCCCACAACAGTCAAACAAGTTAGATCTTTCCTCGGATTCGGAAATTTCTACAGACGATTCATTGGCAACTTTGCTGCCATAGCAAAACCGTTAACAGACTTGACAAAGAAAGGTTTAGTCTTTAATTGGATGTCTGACTGTCAAATGGCTTTCAATGCGTTAAAACATAAGTTTTCGTCTATGCCAGTCCTACACATGCCAGACCCCACAAGACCATTTATTCTACAAACGGACGCCTCCAATAAAGCCACTGGAGCAGTATTGAAACAAGCTGATGCCTCCGGATCCCTCCATCCTTGCAGCTTCATATCACATGCTCTAACCACAATGGAACAAAATTACCAAATCTATGACCGAGAACTATTGGCTATCATTAAAGGACTACAAGCATGGCGACATTTGCTGCATGGATCACCACATCCCATCATAGTCCATTGTGACCACAAAAACCTTTCATTCTATAGAACACCGCAACGATTAACACCTCGGCAAGCTCGATGGTCTATGATGTTATCAGAATTTGATTTGAAAATCGAACACGTACCTGGAACAAAAATGTTTGAAGCGGACGCATTATCCCGACGTCCTGATCATATGAAAGATGATGATACTCCGGACGATGTTATCATGTTACCCAGTAACAAATTTATTCGCCTAATCGCTACGGATCTTACTCAGAAGATTCGAGACGCCACGTCACTTGATAGCTTTGGAAAAACCATCATCGAAGTTATAGAAACGCAACACGCTCCACCTATTAAATCCAAATTACAAGATTGGGCATTCGTTGATGGAATTGTTTGATACATTGACAGAGCATATATCCCTGATCTTGGAACACTCCGCACCAGTATTATCAAAACAGTTCATGAATCGCCTACTTCTGGACATCCCGGACGCTTGAAAACACTAGAATTATTACAACAAGACTACTGGTGGCCGGGAATGTTTAAACATGTGAAGGAATGGGTTACAGGCTGCGCTACATGTCAGCAAATGAAGGTCAACACTCACCCCAACACCCCGGCCCTCCTACCAATTGGATCAAAAGCGACTCGACCGTTTCAACAAGTAACCCTGGACTTCATTACCGATCTTCCCATTTCCGATGGATTTGACTCAATTTTGGTCATGGTGGACCATGGTCTTACAAAGGGGGTAATTCTTACTCCTTGCAAGAAAACCATTGACGCACTAGGAACGGCAGACCTCTACATTTCCGAAATATTCAAGCGCTTTGGTCTACCAGACGTACTTATTTCAGATCGAGGACCACAGTTCTCGGCCAAAGTCTTTCAAGAAATCAGAAAAACACTAGGAATCGATCATAGGATGAGCACCGCATATCATCCACAAACCGATGGAGAAACAGAACGAGTAAATCAGGAACTAGAAGTATATCTTCGAATATTCTGCGCAAACGAAGCCCATACTTGGAAAAAATTATTACCAATTGCCGAATTTGCCCATAACAATCGCCATCATGACTCAGTTAAAGCATCACCTTTTCAGCTCATGTATGGAACAAACCCTGTTGCACTACCTACTGCAGCGCAGAAAATGACGACACCAGCAGCAGAAGAACGACTACAGATGTTACAAAAAGCTAGGGAAGAGGCGCTTGCGGCGCATGAACTAGCTAGACAAATGGTGGCTAGACGAATTAGAGACAAATCAGTCAAATTCGAAATAGGAGACAAAGTTTGGCTTGAAAACAGAAATCTTAATATCCCATACCAGTCCAGGAAGCTAGCGCCGAAACGAGAAGGACCCTTTCCCATTGAGCAAGTCTTAGGACCAGTAACGTATAGGCTCAAACTTCCAAACAATGGCGCATTCATCCAGTCTTTCACACATCACTCACTTTATGCCATATAAGGAGACTGAAACACATGGACCAAATTACACAGCCCCACCTCCTGACCTTGTAAATGGACAAGAAGAGTTTGAAGTTGAAGCGGTTCTCGCACACCGAAAGCGTGGAGCAGGATACCAATATTTGGTTAAATGGAAAAACTACGGTCCGAATGACAATTCCTGGGAACCAGAACGCAATCTAGGCAATGCTGCGGATATCTTACAAGCATATAAACAGAGAAGACAGCTGTAAAATACCCATGTCTCGCTATCATAACCGCCGAATCCTTAAACAAAACATCCGATATACGAAGAAATACTGTTCTACTCGAGGACGATATTCTCCGAAACTCTACAAAAGATTTCGAGGACGGATCATTAAAATTCCTATCTATCACCCTCCAACATCTCCGTTAGGATTACCATGATTCTCTAAAATCATCCGGACACGAGCAGTCCGACAAACTGCACCTAAAGCCTCAAGACTAACCACCGGACACTTAAAACATCCACAAGGACACGTAGAATTCCCATTTAATGCTCGCCTTCATTATCTCCCAAAATACATGGATCTTACATTCGATCCTGAGGAATTACCATATTATCCCGAAGCCAGGTCATACCTTCCATCACCCAATATACCTTTGAATCACAGATACGAGGTGTACGCCGAGATGGCCCTTCGAAGAGAAGAACCTGAAAATATGTTTTCGTTCAGGAGCTAAAACGCGCTGGCAAAGAAATCGAAATATACTGCTGGGTTGCTGATCGGCATGTCCCAAATGCACAAGCCAATTTCAACGATGCAATGGACAGCCTGGATTTCCTGAATGCATTTGTTGATGACCCGGTTATCCCTGATGCGCCGGAACAAGCCGTCACACAAGGCAATGACCCTATCACAGACACCGGGCATGAGAATGAGGTTTCCACCGTTACCAGGAATGAATTGAGCGAATCAGAAGAATCTGATGGAGAACTCGAATACATTCCCACCATCAGAGCGCCTGCGTCATCTTACCAATTTTCAGAAGAAGAACTCCTGACTGTCAATTATGATGACGAAGTGTTCAATTGAACATAAAAAGGACGCTTCAAAGTGCATCGGATTCCCAAACCTATCTGTCATAACCATGCCCGCTTTCTTCACCGCCATCGCCTATCTCATTGCCTTCGCCTTTGCCCTCCTGGTCACAGCATGTGGCCACTGTTACGTCGAACCTGTCGCCGTCTTATCACCCTTCCTCGCCGCCGCCCACGACCTTCCCCTCGAGGTCTTTGTCAACACCACCATCACCATCGACGACTTCAAATTCGCTGATCTCCCGGAGCTTCACAAACACCCGGCCGAACTCGCTGACACCGTAACTGTCCCCATTATACCCGTTCCACCCACCGTCACTCGTCCTTGCAACGCCATGCTGGGCAACGTTAGCGACAACCTTGCCACCCTTGTCACATACTTCAACCTGTTCTCCGAACCGCTAGACTTCATCACGGCACTCACTCTCACCACCGACCCCCACACCCTCACTTACGAAGAACGCGACGCAATGCTTGCTCAAGCAAAACAACTACAGCAAGCAATTCAGAGCTTACAGTGGCGTGTGGAGACTGCCGACAAAGACGTCGGTAACATTATCAGCTGGTTGGAGTCAAGGCAAGATCACGGTTGGACGAATTCTTGGTAGAAGTCGGTGACTTCTTGCATACGAAGGGGTAATGTTACAGTTCTCCTTTTGTTTCGTCTCCATGCTTTGGTAAACAGTTTCATATCCATCTTTACTGCGCATTGTACAGCCTGGACGCTATCTCCTTTCGTAGTTACTTTCATGTTTCCTTTCTTAGATAACTACAGCTTTACTTCCTTTTACGATTCCTTTGTTCTCCAAACGTATATAAGCTCCATGTACTGTAGAGTAACCTCAGTTCCAACTTAGACGAGTTTTGCTCTCAACCTCACTTGAACTCAACGCTCTTCTTCTTCATCGTTCTCAAGGTCTTCGTCATCGTTTGACTTAGCGTCTAGACTCTTTGTCCAGTGACTGGGAGCGGACCGAGACTCTGCTTGTCGCTGTTGACTTAGAACGAACTACGACGAGGGCATCGTCCGTAACACGGGCGGCGAAGGAGGTGGTGGAGCAGCGTGCGCGAGAGGACGAGGAGCATCGTAAGCAGGAAGAACGGCGTCGGGAGGAGGCTCTGAAGGAGGCGGCGAAGAAGGAAGCAGAGGCGGCAGCGGAATACGTGCGGCGCGTACTGGCAGAACGGATCCGTGCACAACAAGAGCTTCGTCGGAAGCCACGTCCCAAAGGCAAAGCGAAGGTCCGCGCTACGACTCCTGTCGATCTCGTTTCTGTGCTTACCGCAGCTAACCAATATGAGAAGGCAATTTTGGTGAAGGATTCCGCCACACTCGGCGATCTTGTCATAGCGAACCAAATGGAGGCGGCGAGAGCGTATAAACTCAGTCAGAAATGCGCGCGGGCGGAGAGCACCGGGACGGAAGCTGGGCCTTCAAAGCGGTCCAAATCCAGTACACCAAACAAGCAGGCATGTGATCAGTTAGTGACACTGCTTTTGGTATACCATGCGGATCTAATTGGCAATGCAGATGCGTACGGAAGCAGCTGGTTTGTTATCTGCAGGCGAATGCGAAGAGCCGGGTGTGCGTTGAATGTTGGGAGGCGCGCCTTTCTTGTCAAATTAACGGAGTGTCGGTGACTGGACGAGGGTTGAAGATGGCGGCAAAATCACAAGAAGTGGTCGAGCTGAGTGATGCGGCGGACGAAGAAATTGAAGAAGTCGAGGAGGTTGCTAGTGCAGCGGAGGACATTAGCGACGCGGTCAGCCTCTCCGAAAGTGTATGCCTGCTACGGCTGCTCCAAGAACAATCCGCAGCTATGCAAACCTCTCTGGCGACCATCGCCAGATCCGCCGTAGAAACGAACGCCATGTTGGCGCAACTTTGCAACTCGCAAGTGGCGCAAGTTGATATCCAATGGGAGATCCGCAACATTGTGGACGACGCTAGGCATGCCACTTTTTCCCTTCTAGACTTCTTTTGTCCGCCGCGCGAAGCTGGAGCACAAGATGGAATAGCGGAACCAGTTGGCGAATGGTCGAATGCAGTGGGGCGCAGCGAGCAGTCCGGGGCGGAAAATGTGGACGCACAGACGGGAGCGGATGAGGTCGATGTGGTAATAAGCTCCAACCTATCGAAGCGACAGGAAAGACAGGGGGTTTTGTGAGTGAGGTAAAGTTTTCCCGTCAATGCCAGTTCCAGAAGCACACTGCGCGAATGTAGAAAGCGAGCAAATGCGGACGAATGCAAGCGTATGCGGATGAATGCGAATGTATGCGAGCGGACCAATCAACAACACGCTCGGATTACGCGAAAGGATGCTAAAGGAAAGAGCGGCTACTCAATAACGGGCGGCGGTCACGTGATGATAACCGTTTTGCGGGACAGCGGAAGTGGTAAAGCGAAGGCCGGTGGTGCGAACAGACGACGTTGGGGCCAGATAGCGCGGGTGGATAGCAAACGGCGGACGCTGATAATAACGACGAGCAGCCAAAGTCTTTCCGCAAGGCGGGCTCGACAACGACTGTAACGACGCAGAGAGGAAACTCGCAAGTAAAAGAGAGGCTGAAGGCGAAGCGAACGCAAAGAGGAAACTTGAATGGATGGGATATGCTGATTTCTACTACGAGACTTTATGGTTTATATACATTTTACTATACTACCAATGCGAGTGAACTCTGAAACTCTGAAACTTTCCCTGTGTACGCGCGGCTCCTTGCTGTCCCAATCCGTGCTTTTGAAAGGCGTCGTCCGATGTGGCTTAGTATACGAGTATTTTCATAGCATTTTCCTCCGATGTGCAACTCCGTAGTGGAATCCTGACCGTATTGGCGCTGTCCCTAAGGGCGTCTCGAATAGGTGTGCGACGGCCGTTGATCGACCTCCGGCGTCCAATTGCTAAGCGCTAGGGTATTCACTATTGACCGTGAACCTGTTGCCGGAATGCGACCCTTTTCGCTTGATGTAGCCGTCTGGTTGTACTTGGTGATCGATGCAATAGTCCGTGAAGATTTTGTTGGCTAAATAGCTTTTGCCGTCGATCGTATACGGATGCGGCTAGCGGCTCTCAATCGCGGTACTCGGAAGGCGGACCTGCCTATTATGGAAGTGGCAGTGCAGATTGTCGCGTGCGGTGGTAAACTCCCGATGCGGAACGTCCGTTAGTCAGTGCAGGCTTTCAGATAATCGGATGTGCGCGCCGGTAGTTGTCAAGCGCGATGGCGCTCACTGGTAATGCGGAAGGGTGCAGATTATACTGCGACTGTCGTGCGGCTTACGCTGCGGGTTTGTGTGCGTTTTGTTACGGACGATGCCCTCGTCGTAATTCGTTCTAAGTCAACAGTGACAAGCAGAGTCTCGGTCCGCTCCCAGTCACTGGACAAAGAGTCTAGACACTAAGTCAAACGGTGACGAAGGTCTTGAGGACGATGAAGAAGAAGAACGTCGAGTTCAAGCGAGGTTGAGAGCAAAACTCGTCTAAGTTGGAACTGAGGTTACTCTAGGATACATGGAGTTTATATATAGTTGGAGAACAAAGGAAACCGTAAAAAGGAATAAAGCTGTAGCTACTCGAGAAAGGGAATATGAAAGTAGCTACGAAAGGAGATAGCGTTCATGCTGTACACTGCGCAGTAATGATGATGAAACAGTTCACTGGAACATAGAGACGAAACGGAAAGAGAACTGTAACATTACCCCCTTCGTATGCGAGAAGTCGCCGACTTCTACCATGAGTTTGTCCAACCGTGGTCCTGTCGAGATTCCAGCCAACTGATGATATTACCGACGTCCTTGTCGGCAGTCTCCACTCGCCACTGTAAACTCTGAATTGCTCGCTGTAACTGTTTTGCTTGAGCGAGCATTGCATCCCGTTCTTCATAAGTAAGGGTGTGCGGGTCGGTAGTGAGGGTGAGGGCGGTGATAAAGTCGAGGGGCTCGGAGAATAGATTGAAGTAGGTGATTAAGGTGGCGAGGTTGTCGCTGACGTTGTCGAGCATGGCGTTGCGGGGGCGAGTGACGGTGGGCGGAACGGGTATAATGGGGACAGTTACGGTGTCAGCGAGTTCAGCCGGGTGTTCGTGAAGTTCGGGGAGATCCGCAAATTTGAAGTCGTCGATGGTGATGGTGGTGTTGACAAAGACCTCGAGGGGGAGGTTGTGGGCGGCGGCGAGGAAGGGCGAGAAGGCAGCGGCGGGTTCGACGTAACAATGGCCACATGCTGTGACCAGGAGGGCAAAGGCGAAAGCGACGAGGTAGGCGATGGTGATGAAGAAAGCGGGCATGGTTATGACAGATAGTTTGGGGAATCCGATGCACTTCAAGGCGTCCTTTTATGTTCAATTGAACACCTCGTCATCATAATTGACAGTCCGGAGTTCTTCTTCCGAAAACTGATAGGAGGACATGGGCGCTCCGCTGGTGGGAACGTATTCAAGTTCTCCATCAGATTCTTCTGATTCGCTTAATTCGTTCCTTGTAACGGTGGAAACCTCGTTCCCTTGTTCGAGATTTATGTCTGAGGAGTTACGGGACGAGGTGATCTGATCGGGTGAATTGGGTATGGTAGGTCCATTTGCATCGTCAAACGCATCGAGGAAATCTAGACTCTCCAACGCATTGTTGAAGTTGGCGATTGCGTTTGGAATATGTCGGTTGTTAATCCATCGATAAATTTCAATCTCTTTCCCGGCGCGCTTCAGACTTTGAATGAAAGCATAGGTAATAGGATCCTCTCGACGAAGGGCTGTTTCGGTATACACATTATATGTGTGATTTAAAGGTCTGTTAGGCGAGGGAAGGTATGGTGATCTGGCGTCTGGGTAGTAAGGTAACTCTTCTGGATCGAATGTAAGATCCATATACTTTGGAAGGTAGTGGAGACGAGCGTTGAATGGGAATTCCACATGTCCCTGTGGGTGTGTTAAATGTCCAGCGGTTAGCCTTGAGACTCTAGGTGCGATCTGTCGAGCTGCTTGAGTTCGGATAATTTTTGTTAGTCGAGGTAATCCTAGTGGGGAAGTTGGAGGGCGATATATAGGAAATGTAATGATTCGTCCTTGGAACTTTTCATAGAGTTTTGGGGAATATTGTCCTTGAGTAGAACAATATTTCTTTGTGTATCGGATGTTTTGTTTAAGGATTCGGCGGTTACGGTAACGAGACATAGTTGTTTTACAATTGTCTTCTCTGTTTATATGCTTGCAGAATATCCGCAGCGTTGCCTAAATTACGTTCAGGTTCCCAAGAATTGTCGTTCGGACCGTAGTTCTTCCATTTAACCAAATACTGATATCCTGCTCCACGCTTTCGGTGTGCAAGAACTGCTTCGACTTCAAACTCTTCTTGTCCATTTACGAGATCAGGAGGTGGAGCTGTGTAATTTGGTCCGTGTGTTTCAGTCTCCCTATATGGCATAAGGAGTGACGTGTGAAAGACTGGATGAATGCGCCATTGTTTCGGAAGTTTGAGCTTATATGTTACTGGTCCTAAGACTTGCTCGATGGGGAAGGGTCCTTCTCGTTTCGGCGCTAGCTTCCTGGACTGGTATGGGATATTAAGGTTTCTGTTTTCGAGCCAGACTTTGTCTCCTATTTCGAATTTGATTGACTTGTCTCTGATTCGTCTAGCCACCATTTGTCTAGCTAATTCATGCGCAGCAAGGGCCTCTTCTCTAGCCTTTCGTAGTAACTGTAGCCGTTCTTCTGCTGCTGGTGTCGTCATTTTTCTGCGCCGCAGTAGGTAGTGCAACAGGGTTTGTTCCATATATAAGTTGGAAAGGCGATGCTTTAACTGAATCATGATGGCGGTTATTATGGCGAATTCGGCGATTGGTAATAGTTGTTCCAAGTGTGCGCTTCATTTGCACAGAATATTCGAAGGTATACTTCTAATTCTTGATTAACTCGTTCCGTTTCTCCATCGGTTTGCGGGTGATAGGCGGTGCTCATTCTATGATCGATTCCTAATGTTTCCTGATTTCTTGGAAGACCTTGGCTGAGAATTGCGGTCCTCGATCTGAAATAAGTACGTCTGGTAGACCGAAGCGCTTGAATATTTCGGAAACGTAGAGGTCTGCCGTTCCTAGTGCGTCGATGGTTTTCTTGCAAGGAGTAAAAATTACCCCCTTCGTAAGACCATGGTCCACCGTGACCAAAATCGAGTCAAATCCGTCAGAAATGGGAAGATCGGTAATAAAATCCAAGGTCACTTGTTGAAATGGTCGAGTCGCCTTCGATCTGATTGGTAGGAGGGCTGGGGTATTGGGGTGAGTGTTCACCTTCATTTGCTGACATGTGGCGCATCCAGTGATCCATTCCTTGACGTGTTTATACATTCCTGGCCACCAGTAATCTCGTTGTAGCAATTCCAGCGTTTTCAATCGTCCGGGATGCCCAGAAGTGGGTGATTCATGGACCGCTTTGATAATACTGGTGCAGAGTGTTCCAAGATCAGGGATATATGCTCTGTCAATGTATCGAATGATGCCGTCGACAAACGCCCAATCCTGGAGTTTGGATTTAATAGGTGGGCGCGTTGCGTTTCTATGACTTCAATGATGGTTTTTCCAAAACTGTCAAGTGATGTAGCATCTCGGATTTTCTGAGCAAGGTCTGTGGCAATAAGGCGAATGAACTTATTATTGGGTAACATGATAACATCGTCCAGTATGTCGTCATCTTTCATATGATCAGGACGGCGGGATAATGCATCTGCTTCAAACATTTTCGTCCCTGGTACGTGCTCTATTTTCAGGTCAAATTCCGATAGCATCATAGACCAACGAGCTTGTCGAGGTGTTAACCGTTGCGGGTTCTATAGAATGAAAGGTTCTTGTGATCGCAATGGACTATAATTGGATGCGGGGATCCATGTAGCAAATGTCGCCATGCTTGTAATCCTTTAATAATAGCCAGTAGTTCTCGGTCATAAATTTGGTAATTCTGTTCCGTCGCGGTTAAGGCGTGTGATATGAAGCCACAAGGATGAAGGGATCCGGAGGCGTCGGCTTGTTTCAATACTGCTCCAGTGGCCTTATTGGAAGCGTCCGTCTGGAGGATAAAAGGCCTTGGGGTCTGGCATGCGTAGGACTGGCATTGACGAAAATTTTCTTTTTAATTCATCGAAAGCCGTCTGACAATCAAGCGTCCAACTGAAGGTTAAGCTTTTCTTAGTTAAGTCCGTCAACGGTTTTGCTATAGCAGCAAAGTTGCCGATGAATCGTCTATAGAAATTTCCGAATCCAAGGAAGGATCTAACTTGTTTGACCGTTGTGGGGTTGGCCAGTCTCTGATACCGGCGAGTTTTACAGGGTCCATTTGAATATGACCGGGCGTAATGACCATACCTAGAAATTCGACTTCTTGGACGCAAAATTTGCACTTTTCTAGCTTCAAAAATAGGTCTTTCTTCTGTAAACGTTCTAAGACTCTTTCGGTCCGTTTCTGTATTTCGTCTTTCGTTTTCCCACAGATAAGAATATCGTCCATATAGATAATGAGCCATCCTTCATTAATCATGTCCTGGAAGTATTCGTTCATCATGGTCTGGAACGTCGAGGGCGAATTGCAGAGGCCGAAGAACATTACTGTTGGTTCATACAACCCTCGGTTTGTGATAAAAGCTGCTTTCCATTCATCGCCTTCTTTAATTCGAACGTTGTTATATCCCCAGCGCAAATCAAGTTTAGTGAAATAGTTTGCACCTTCTAATTTTGTCATTAGGTCTGAGACTAGGGGTAACGGATAGGCGTTTTTGATCGTCCACTCGTTAAGGTAACGATAGTCTTGACAGGGTCTAAGGGCGCCACTCTCTTTCTTTGAGACGAAGAAGAATGGTGATGCCTGTGGCGATTTGGATGGCCGAATATATCCTTTATCTAATTGTTCCTTAATCCATTCGTCGAGCATTGACTGTTCTTTCAGTGATAGTGGGTAGATTTTGCTAACTTTCGGCGTAAATCCCGTTTTGAGTTCAATTGCATGGTCCCATGGACGTGATGATGGGAAATGCTCCGATGCTTTTTTCTCAAAGGTAGACTGCCAAGGAAAGTACTCAGGTGGTAAGACGGTCGGCGTTCCGTCGCGTTTTGCTTGGTGTTCAAACGCTTGTGATGCCGATGTTTTTACTCTTATCCAATATTTGTCTTCTCCCCATTGTTGAGTATCTAGCGCTATGCGCCAAATAGGTTTGTCATCTTTTGAATTATCGTCTATTTGGAGGGTTTTCTTTCGCCAGTCAATAGTTGGGTTATGTTTTTCCAGCCATGGTATTCCGAAGATGATTTCTTGATCCCCTAAGTTCGTGATCCATAACCAATTATCATATGGTTTTCCGTTGATGGAATAGATAAGATGAGTTCGATGCATGATCATGCCATTTTGATTAATAGTTCCGTCGGCGTTTTTGACTTTAATTGGTTGTTTTAGTTTTTCTTTTGGCCAATTTTTCGATATGCGTTCGTCAATGAAGTTTCCTTCTGCTCCACAATCAATGAGGGCAGATATTTCAGCGGGTTTATCGTTTGTTTGCACAGTGATTGAAATCCGTTTATTATCATTGGATTGTACGATTACAGAATCGAGTGCTAACTGTTCAACTTTATGGGAGGCGTCAACCGCTTTCTGGCGTCTCCTTCTTAAAAACCCTCTGTTTCTAATTCTTGGAGGTATTCTCGCGCTCCTTGTCTGGGAGTGCTTTCAATAGTGCCCTAATGCGTTGGGCAGTTGATTCTTCTGAGGTCGTTTCCTCTATAGCTCTAATAGTGCGATTCTGAGGAGGAGGTGATTTGTTGGGCGTCGTCTGGGCGTTCCCTTTGTTTGGGCAATCCTTGGATATGTGTCCCTGGGTTCCGCATCGGAAACACTTGCCGGTTTTCCAATATTCCTCTTTTTGGGCATCTGAAAGGCGTCCAGTAGTTATGGCATTGACCCCTTTTGATCCTGATGCTGAGTTCCTCGAGTTTCGGTTAAATTTGAAACGTCTCTCCGTGTTTCCTGATCCGGAAGATCGGTTCATCAGTTTCAGGGTTTCCCAAGCATTGTGTAATCGTTCCGCAGCATCATAGGCTGTTTCCATGTTGATAACTGCAGGGTTTTCGATGATTTTTGCTGCGACTGATGCTGGGAGTCCTTTACAAAAATAGATTCGCTGCGCCATGAACCCTGTGATTCCGGTTGACTGAATAAGGGATCGGAACTTCTGAATATAAGTGGGGATATCAATGTCTCCGCCCACTTTTACTTTATCTAGATCATTCAGGGTCCTGGCTGCGGTGTCTGATTCGCCCCAATCGGCTAAGAATCGCTTTTTGAAACTGCTGTAGCTATCCCAAGAGAGCGTCGTTCCTTCTTCCTTTTTCTTTCCTTTATCAGTAGTCGTTTCATCCAATTCCTCTCGGATATTGGATTTCCAATCGTCTAATTCCTCTCCTAAGTGTAGGAAAACGTATTTGATTTTCTTCTTAGCAGTGGTAAATCGTTCCTCATCTAGATCGAAGGTGTCATCAAACGCGTAGATGAAATGTTTCGCTTTGGATCGTTGTCCTTTGAATTTCTCAATGGAGATTCCCTTTATCCCTTTCGGGGATGTTTCCTTTTCGTCTGCCATATTCTTCTTTGTTTTGGTTTCAGGTTCCTGTTTCGGTTCTGTTGCTTGTTTCGAGCTTTCTCCTTGTTTCGGCTCGTTGTCAAAATCTAGATCCAGTTCGATCTGCTGTTGTTCCTTGTATTCGTTCCACTTGGCAAGTGTAGATTCCTCGAGTGCAGAGAAGACTCCGTCAGTTAGATCCTCAGTATCTCGAAATTTGTGCCACCAAGTGAGTTCTGGTTCTTTGTTTGGTGGGAAGAATAGTCGGCTATTCGAATCGTTTTCTTCGTTATGCCAATTAATCCAAGTTTCTGCTGGTAGTTCTTCGTCAGGGTTTCCTTCTTTGTATTCTCCTTCAAAGAAACTTTCTGGAACTCGCTGGTTCTTTTTCTTAGTGATTGAAACGTAGTACCACCCTTCGTTTGTTGTAGAAGGATAGACTTCCCTTCGTCCAAGGTAGTACTTTTGCCTATAACGAACGGAGTCGTTTGGCGGTCTGATCTGGGAGGTTCGGGTCTCAATGGTGTCTGGCTAGTGACGAAGCACTGAGCAGTTCCTGAGTTCCAACTTGTGTTACGGACGATGCCCTCGTCGTAATCCGTTCTAAGTCAACAGTGACAAGCAGAGTCTCGGTCCGCTCCCAGTCACTGGACAAAGAGTCTAGACACTAGGTCAAACGTGACGAAGGTCTTGAGGACGATGAAGAAGAAGAACGTCGAGTTCAAGCGAGGTTGAGAGCAAAACTCGTCTAAGTTGGAACTGAGGTTACTCTAGGATACATGGAGTTTATATATAGTTGGAGAACAAAGGAAACCGTAAAAAGGAATAAAGCTGTAGCTACTCGAGAAAGGGAATATGAAAGTAGCTACGAAAGGAGATAGCGTTCATGCTGTACACTGCGCAGTAATGATGATGAAACGGTTCACTGGAACATAGAGACGAAACGGAAAGAGAACTGTAACAGCCGCTTTCCGGCATGCCTTCGCATTGCAACCAGAAGTCC
Source organism: Amanita pallidorosea (assembly GCA_023014475.1). Lineage (NCBI taxonomy): Eukaryota > Fungi > Basidiomycota > Agaricomycetes > Agaricales > Amanitaceae > Amanita > Amanita pallidorosea. Next base: position 164,015 of record JAEBUS010000093.1, read on the forward strand.
ACGCGCTCGCATCACTGCCTTGGATTTGCACGTCCGCAGTACGCGCGCCATTGCACCAAACTCCATCAATCGGTCGTATTCATCCAGCAGACTGACTGAGGGCAGTCAGATTTTTAAGTCCAGGGGAGATGATGAGCGGTGTCCCGCTGTGACCGTGTAGCGACCTCGTCACGTATATGTGTCATGCTATGCGAGAGTAGTCCTACCGTCATTGGGATTATACACATGCACTGACCCCGACACTAATTATCTGATACCGCGCAGATCCGCAGGCCTTGCATATCGCAAAACGCGCACAAACCCGCAGCGTAAGCCGCATGACAGTCGCAGTATAATCTGCACCCGTCCGCATTACCAGCGAGCGCCGTTGTGCTTGACAACTACCGGCGCGCACATCCGATTATCCGAAAGCCTGCGCTGACTAACGGACGTTCCGCATCGGGAGTTTACCGCCACACGCGACAATCTGCACTGCCACTTCCATAATAGGCAGGTCCGCCTTCCGAGTGCCGCAATCGAGAGCTGCTAGCCGCATCTGTATACGATCGACGGAAAAAGCTATTTAGCCAACGAAATCTTCACGGACTATTGCGTCGATCACCAAGTACAACCAGACGGCTACATCAAGCGAAAAGGGTTGCATTCTGGCAACAGGTTCACGGTCAATAGTGAATACCCTAGCGCTTAGCAATTGGACGCCGGAGGTCGATCAACGGCCGTTGCACACCTATTCGAGACGCCCTTAGGGACAGCGCCAATACGGTCAGGGTTCCACTACGGAGTTGTGCATCGGAAGAAAATACTATGAAAATACTCGTATACTAAGCCACATCGGACGACGCCTTTCAAAGCACGGATTGGGACAGCAAGGAGCTGCGCGTACACAGGGAAAGTTTCAGAGTTTCAGAGTTCACTCGCATTGGTAGTATAGTAAAATGTATATAAACCATAAAGTCTCATAGTAGAAATCAGCATATCCCATCCATTCAAGTTTCCTCTTTGCGTTCGCTTCGCCTTCAGCCTCTCTTTCACTTGCGAGTTTCCTCTCTGCGTCGTTACAGTTGTTGTCGAGCCCGCCTTGCGGAAAGACTTTGGCTGCTTGTCGTTATTATCAGCGTCCAACGTTTGCTATCCACCCGCACTATCCGCCCCGACGTCATCTGTTCGCACCACCGGCCTTCGCTTTACCACTTCCGCTGTCCCACAAAACGGTTATCATCACGTGACCACCGCCCGTTATTGAGTAGCCGCTCTTTCCTTTAGCATCCTTTCGCATAATCCGAGCGTGTTGTTGATTGGTCCGCTCGCTTACGCTCGCATTCATCCGCTTACGCTTGCATTCGTCTGCTTACGCTCGCATACGTTCGCATTCGTCCGCATACGTTCGCATTCGTCCGCATACGTTCGCATTCGTCCGCATACGTTCGCATTCGTCCGCATACGTTCGCATTCGTCCGCATACGCTCGCATTCGTCCGCATTTGCTCGCATTCTACATTCGCACAGTGTGCTTCCGGAACTGGCATTGACGGGAAAACTTTACCTCACTCACAAAACCCCCTGTCTTTCCTGTCGCTTTGATAGGTTGGAGCTTATTACCGGTATTATGTAATAGGTAGATTACACTGTACTTAGGTTAGGGATATATAAGGAGGGCGTTCTGAGCGACTATTGTTACAGTTCTCTTTTCGTTTCGTCTCCATGTTTTGGCGAACAGTTTCATATCCATCTTTACTGCGCAATGTACAGCCTGGACGCTATCTCCTTTCATAGTTACTTTCATATTCCCTTTCTCAGATAACTACAGCTTTATTTCCTTTTACGATCCCTTTGTTCTCCAAATGTATATAAACTCCATGTACTGTAGAGTAACCTCAGTTCCAACTTAGATGAGTTTTGCTCTCAACCTCGCTTGAACTCGACGCTCTTCTTCTTCATCGTTCTCGAGACCTTTGTCATCGCTTGACTTAGCGTCTAGATTCTTTGTCCAGTGACTGGGAGCGGACCGAGACTCTGCTTGTTGCTGTTGACTTAGAACGAACCACGACGAGGGCATCGTCCGTAACAACTATCCCCTCAGTTTTACTACAAACTACTTTTAGTTAAAGGCAACTTAAGCTAAGCAATGTAAGTATTATTGAAACACTTACTTAGCTTTTGTACTGCACTGCTGTCCATTTGTTTCAATACAACTGATGCTGGGAGTCCTTTACAGAAATAGATTCGCTGCGCCATGAACCCTGTGATTCCAGTTGACTGAATAAGCGATCGGAATTTCTGAATGTAAGTGGGGATATCAATATCTCCACCCACTTTGACTTTATCTAGATCATTCAGGGTCCTGGCTGCAGTGTCTGATTTGCCCCAGTCAGTTAGAAATCGCTTTTTGAAGCTGCTATAGCTATCCCAAGAGAGCGTTGTTCCTTCTTCCTTTTTCTTTCCTTTTGTTGAGCAGCAATCATATTTCCGTTAGACATAGTTTGTCTCAGTGGTTGTCACTGTTATGAACGATGAGCTCATATGTCCGTCAGACATAGGATCATACGTCCATGATGACAAAAGTATTGTATCACTATCATAGACAGTGACCAGACACCTCTCCAGGTGTTTTGAGTATTGTATCACTGTCAGAGACAGTGACCAGAGACCTCTCCAGGTCTTGCACTCATAGAGTGGAGATACTCACATGCTGGAAAGCAGGAAAGAGCAACTAAACGTATATTTGATATCTACAGGTCTTATATACACTTTTAGTGTATGTACATGTTTGTGTAATGGACTTGTAATCTAATATACGTAAATAAAAGAAATATAATAAAAAGAAATACCCTCTAAGGGTCAGACCAGTGATAGCCGTGTTGAAAGCTATACTTAGGGGTGTTTGGGTGAAGATCATTCAACACCCTCCCATAATCTGTACAGTAATGTACTGATTAGTAAAGATCTTCTCACAGGCCTGCAAGAAGAGGTGCGTATATTCTTTCAAAAATCTTCGAAAGAAATGTGGCCAGAGATTCCCTCACGTCTCCATCTTTCTTTTAATTGCCAAGCCCAAAAAGCTTTAGGAGGAAATTTCCAAGGATCTCGTCCTTGAAGAGCTTGGTGCATCCATATGGCAACAGCCAGAGTGTATGTGATTCTCAGCTGTGGTTTTTTAGGTGGTGGAGGTGGGGGTTCCTCAAAATGGCAGTGAGACGACCGCTCGCACTCGTGTCCAACATTGGAGTGTCCTCCAATTGTTAGAATAGTTTGTTGTTTTTTACTGCGGGGTTTCTTATTTTTGCCCATAATGATAAAGTTGTTCGACGTTCTTTAATCAACTGGAGTAATCTCTACAGTGATAGGCTGGTTTCTTTATCGCAGTAAAATGAAGCAGTTTAAGGCCCTACTCCAGGCCATCAGTAATCAATTTAATGATTCTGATAAACCTAACATTGGTGTGAATTTTTTGAATAATACTCGACCAAGATTTTTAGTCAGAATATCAGCAGGATTTTCAGATCCTGGAATGAATCGTAATTCTATCTCTTTCTTTTTTATGAGTTTTCGTATAAAATGATATTTAATATCAATGTGTTTTGAACGTTTTTCAGTAATGGGGTTATTTGCAATGAATAGAGATCCCATATTATCGCCATAGATAGGTGCAATTGTTATAGGAAAATGGATTTCGCTTAGTATTGATCTAATCCATTTATTTCTCTAGCACAGTCAGATAAGGCCATGTATTCAGCCTCTGTTGACGATAGTGCCACTGTTTTCTGTTTTTTTGACGTCCAAGATACTACTCCTCCTGATAAAAGATTAAAGAATCCAGATGTGGAATGTCGATCATTTTATCTGAAGCCCAATCTGAGTCAGTATAGCTCATTAGGCCAGATCTTAATGATCCATCATATTTAATGAAGAGATCTGCAGTTTTTGCTAGATATCTAGCCATTCCTATTGCATTTTTTAAATGATCTGATGATGGATTTGGTGAAAATTGAGACATTTTTATCACAGCAAAACATATATCTGGTCTCGTTCCGATCATTAAATATAGTAATGATCCAATAACTGATTGATATTGTGATCTAATCTTATGATCTAGTGGCTGATCATTTGTCATTGGTTCATATCCAGTGGGAAGTGGAGTGTTTATATGTGTAGCATCACTCATTCCTAATCTCTGGATTACCTTATGCAAATAGGGTTTTTGATCAATGGTAATTTTATCTCCTTGTTTCTTTATTTGGAATGATAAAAAATTTTTTGTTTGACCATCAATGAGATCTCCTAAATCTCTAGATTCCCATCTATTCATAAATTCTTGCTTTTTACGCAATGTTATGATTTTGTTAGATCCCAGGAACATTGAGTCATCAACATAGATTATTGCTATGACAATGTTAGATCCTTGTTTAAAAACAAATACACCCGCATCTGAATGTATTTGTATAAAGCCCATTTTTTCCATTGATTCATCTAATGATTTCCACCAAGCTAAAGAAGCTTGTTTTAATCCATAAAGTGCACAATATAATTTATATACCATGTCTTTTTTATCTTTATTTATAAAACCTGGTGGTTGTTTCATATATATTTCTTCATCCAGTTTTCCATATAGAAAAGCAGCAGTCACATCTAGAAATGATACATATAGTTTTTCTAGTGCTGCAAGTGCAAGTATGAGACGACATGCTCATATCTTACAACTGGTGAGAATATTTCATCGTAATCAATGCCATCTATTTGGGAAAAACCCTGGGCAACTAGACGAGCTTTTTTACATCCATTGTCTTTTTGGACATAAACCCATCTGCAACCTATAGCCTTTCAACCTTCAGGGAGATGTTGTAGATTTATTATTACACCTCTTGATGAGCATATCCCATTCTTTCTTTTCGGCGTTTATCCAATCTTTTTGTTCGCTGATTGGTAAGCGAAATATCTCGTGATGATGTTCAGGTACAGCTGTATTTGCTGTTTTGTTGATAGGAGTTGCACATGATAATAATTTGTTAATTGTGAAATGATTTAATTTTGTTCTTCTATCAATTTTTTTGATTTCAACTGGATCTTTATCTCCATAGACATTATCTGGTCGATTGACTGGTCGTCTATTTCTTGTTGGTCTTGATGGACCTGGAGATGAGGGTCTTGAAGGAGCAAATAAATCTTCTTCAATTTCTCTTTGATCATCTGAATTGTCACTTCCAGAATTACTTCCGGAGTTATTTGAATCATCACTTCCTGAATCGTCATCTGAACTATCAGATCCCTTTCCTTTGGGAGATATACTAGATTCATCAGATGAATTGCTATCACTCTCTGAATTTGATGAATCTTCTTCATCTGATGTATTGTGTTCATTGTATGTTTCATGAGGTATTTCTGGTATGAGATCCTCAAACTCTTCCTCCGGATTGAGGAATGTGGGAATTAGATCAGAGTTTCAACATTTTGGAAATTTTGTTTTGTCAAAAACTCCAGTTGTTCCCAAAAAATGGTATTATTTTCAGGATTCATAAATTTGTATCCTTTCATTCCATTTTTATATCCCAGAAAGATCATCATCTTAGATCTGGCTTCAAGCTTATTTTGTCTGCGTTTGGCAGGAATATATACATAAGCTTGGCATCCAAACACTCGCAAATCTGATACATTCGGTTTTTTCTTTTCAATAAGAAAATATGGTGTCTGCCATTTATTGCAAGCTATGGGAGTCCTATTATATAGGTATACTGCATGTTCAAGTGCAAATTCCCACCATGATTGTGGTAAGCATGCATCAAATCTAAGGGATTGTGACTTTTCCCAAATAGTTCGATTCATTCGTTCAGCTCTTCCATTTTGTTGTGACGTATATGGAAGTGATTTCTGGATCTCAATACCGAGATCTTTGAGATATTTTTCACTTTTAGTGAATTCACTTCCTCCGTCAAACTGCCATTTCTTTGGCAATATTCCATATTTGTTTTTATCAATGCAACAAATTGTTTTAGCAAAGATTCCGTATTGGATTTTCTTTTCAATAAACCAATCCATAAATGTCCAGAGAAATCATCAATGAATGTCACAAAATATTTATATTTGTGATATGATATCATTGAGATTTCTTTGAGATCTGAATGTATTAAATCAAAAGGAGACGATGCTCTACTTTGTGATTCTGGAAATGATTTACTTCGCATTTTTCCTTTTGCGCATCCTGAACATATTTGTTTCCTTTTTGGAACTGGAATATTTGGGAATCCATCTAAATGAATTTTTCCTTTTCGGATTACTTCATCTTGTGGATGTCCCAATCGTTTATGCCATATATGAAAATCAGGTTTTCGTGTCACAACATTTATTGATTCATTATGAATTTTGGATTCTAACCAATATATGGAATATAAAAAGTCATTTTGATTGTGTGTAAAATGCAATGATGCTCCTGAGTCAAGAATCCATGACAACTCATTTTCTTTACATTTCACACAATTATTGCAATGAGAAAAATAATGTATATTTTCATTATATACATTTATACTACCATGTTGCTGTAAAAAGCATTTAGTAGTTTCTCTATTGACAAATGAATGACTTAACTCGTCACCAAGGCTTACAGCATCGTCATCAAAGAGCGGATCCATTGGCTCGTCAAAGGGATCCATCGGAATGTCGTAATCTTTGTCACCATCCTCAAATAACGTTTCTTCTAAAACGTCTTGTGGATTTCCCACAGTTGAGTAGTCAAGATCTATTTCAGATCTTTTTTGTTTATGAGGCAGTTCAAAAGATATTTCATCTTTTGTGACGGTATCGAGTATTTTTAACATTTCTGTCGGTGGTGTGATGCCGATGCGTTCTGCAAGCGTTCTGGTCTTATTACATTTGTCCCATACACCCTTTCGGGTTTGTGATTGACCCGTGAACCAGGCAGCTAGTGGGAGCATGCAGTTTTGCACATTTCGTGCCGCAATGGAAAGAGCCGAGATATGATCTCGACGGCATTGCTCTTGATTGGACTCAGGAGGAACATCTGCTTCTTGGGCGTGTTTCTTTCCCTTGCCTCTGAAACCCTTGCGAGGGTGAGGTCTTTGTTCTCTGGATTTGTCAGAACCCTGATGCTGATTGTCGTCATCCTTTTTCTGATTATTCCACGTTGCATCTTTTCTTTCCTTTTTACTCCACTGATTTTATTCGCTTTATCTCTCAAATTATGTTGCTGTCTCATAGCATAGCTCCTTTGGTATTCTCCAATGATAGAATCAGAGATCGCCTCGAAGGTGAATTTATCTTGTCTGTATAATTGGAACATGGCTGTGGAGATGGCAGTCCATTCTTTTGGAAGAGCTGCTGCAAGTATGAGAGCCTGCATAAAGTTGGGTATCTCGACCTTGTCTTCAGTAAGCTGCGCAAAGTAGGACCCTAGTCTTTCAATCTCAGGTACGGGATCTTTCCCTGAGAGTTGAAATTTGACCGTTTTTTTGAAAACGATCAAAAATGAGTGCTGGAGTTGTCTTTTATAGCTAGTCTGCAGGGTGTTCCATGCTGAAAGCAATTGATCATCATTGGCGATGTGTCGTCTGATGGAATCTGAAACTTTGAGTCGTAACGCTCCTAGACCGGAGTCGTTTAATTTTTGCCATTCTCAAAGTTCTTTTCTATTGTCTGCTGCAACGGCAGCGGTGGCAGATTTGGGAGGAGATGGTTTGGGAAAAGAAAGGTTGATAATGGACCAAGATCCAATGTGAAGAAGATATGATTTCATTCTTTCGGCCCAGACGCGATAGTCAATGCCAGTGAAAACGTTGATAGAATCGATGCCAGTGGAGGTCTTGGAGGACAACATATATATGATAGTCTTATCTATGAAACATATATTATTAGCGTCTTTGTTTCATAATTGTGAATGTTTGAAAAATATGAAAATTTTTCGTCGTCGTCGTTGATCATGTCCTTGAGACATGTTTTGTCATTGTTGGCAACAATGACAGGCTTACTGGGGCCCATAACCTGTTGAGCAGCAATCATATGTCCGTTAGACATAGTTTGTCTCAGTGGTCATCACTGTTATGAATGATGAGCTCATATGTCCATGATGACAAAAGTATTGCATCACTATCATAGACAGTGACCAGACACCTCTCCAGGTGTTTTGAGTATTGTATCACTGTCAGAGACAGTGACCAGAGACCTCTCCAGGTCTTGCACTCATAGAGTGGAGATACTCACATGCTGGAAAGCAGGAAAGAGCAACTAAACATATATTTGATATCTACAGGTCTTATATACACTTTTAGTGTATGTACATGTTTGTGTAATGGACTTGTAATCTAATATACGTAAATAAAAGAAATATAATAAAAAGAAATACCCTCTAAGGGTCAGACCGGTGATAGCCATGTTGAAAGCGATACTTAGGGGTATTTGGGTGAAGATCATTCAACACCTTTGTCTGTAGTTGCCTTGTCCAATTCCTCTCGGATATTGGATTTCCAATCGTCTAATTCCTCTCCTAAGTGTAGGAAGACGTATTTGATCTTCTTCTTGGCAGTGGTGAATTGTTCCTCATCTAGATCAAAGGTGTCATGACCTGTTCTCAACGGTCAAAATCTCTAAGACATTTTTATTCTTTTTCTTGTATTTTACAATAGCTGTAGCCAAACATCTTAGTCAGGTTGGCGTCTATTCTATCTAGTCAGCGCTAAGATTAGATTAGATAACGATTAGATTAGATTATGGACTACCGGACCAATGACTCATGAACTATGACTCAGGCTTACCAATGCGCAGCAACAGGGGCCGATTATGTTATTTCTTTTACTCATACTTACTCAACGTAGTTACTATTATTAGAGTGGTGCACAGACCACCCCTGTAGTATATAAACTGAGCCAAGTAGCGCCCAGAGTCCTCAGTCGAGTTCTCTCGGTTTTCATCCCTACTCTCCTCTCCTCTTCTCATAAGTCTATTGTTGGGGCCCTAAGCCGTCACGGTGAGGGTAGTCCTGATAAAAGGTGTCATCGAATGCATAGATGAAATGTTTCACTTTGGATCGTTGTCCTTTGAATTTCTCAATGGAGATTCCCTTTTATCCTTTTGGAGATGTTTCCTTTTCATCTGCCATATTCTTTTTCGTTTCAGTTTCAGGTTCCTGTTTCAGTTCTGTTGCCTGTTTTGAGCTTTCTCCTTGTTTCGGTTCGTCGTCAAAGGCTAGATCTAATTCAATCTGCTGTTGTTCCTTGTATTTGCTCCACTTGGCAAGAGTGGGTGTTTCGAGTGCTAGGAAAGCGAAGTCTCCTAATTCTTCTGTGTCACGAAATTTGTGCCACCAAGTGAGTTCTGGTTCTGTGTTTGGTGGGAAGAACAACTGTTTGTTTGAATCATTTTCTTTGTTATGCCAAACAATCCAAGTTTCTGCTGGTAGTTCCTCGTCAGGGTCTCCTTCTTTGTATACTCCTTTGAAGAAGCTGTCTGGGACTTGTTGGTTCTTTCTTTTGGTAGCTGAAACGTAGTACCACCCTTCATTGGTTGTAGAAGGATAGACTTCCCTTCAGTTGAGGTAATACCTCTGTCTGTAACAAACAGAGTCATTCAGCGGTCTGATCTGGGAGGTTCGGGTCTCAATGATGTCTGGCTAGTGATGAAGCACTGAGTGGTTCCTGAGTTCCAACTTGTGTTACGGACAATGCCCTTGTCGTGATTCGTTCTAAGTCAACAGCAACAAGCAGAGTTTCGGCCCACTCCCAGTCACTGGACAAAGAGTCTAGATGCTAAGTCAGGCAATGACAAAGGTCTTGAGAACAATGAAGAAGAAAGAGCGTCAAGTTCAAGTGAGGTTGAGAGCAAAACTTGTCTAAGTTGGAACTGAGGTTACTCTAGGATACATGGGTCTTATATACGTGTAGGGAACAAAGGAAACCGTAAAAAAGGAATAAGGCTGTAGCTACCTAAGAAAGGAAACATGAAAGTAACTACAAAAGGAGATAGCGTCTGAAGCTGTACAAATGCGCAGTAATGATGAATATGAAACGGTCCACTGAGACACGGAGATGAGACGAAAAGAAAACTGTAACAGCAGCACAGAACACTAGACTAAGTAAGGATTCAATTACTTACATTTCTTACTAGTGTTACTGCCTTATTCAAGCTGTAGTTAGTTGTAAAACTGAGGGGATAGTCGCTCAGAACGCCCTCCTTATATATCTTTCATAAACCCTAATCTAAGTACAGTGTAATCTACCTATTACATAATACCGGTACTGCTAACGAGTCTTTCTGAGTCTTTATCTATTAATATTCCTTCTAAGATATTCTTTATGACATCATATCCTTCTATATGAGTCATTTTTATTAATAGATATTCCATAACATTCTATATGACATATTATGAGTCATATGAGTCATATGAGTTATTTATGACGATCAGTGATGTCATAGGATGAGTCATGTCACTCCTGTGACTTGTCACGTCACTCTATCACGTTGTCACATAAGCGTGACCTATGTCACACTATTTGTCACATATCTGTGACATGTTGTGACATGTGTCACAAACCACGTGGTAATGTTATGTAAGCTATTATGATTAAATATGAAACACTAATTAATAGTTATTCTTATTATATAAGATATTAGATAAGATTGTTCATTACATTAGTTATTGTAATGAATGTAACTAATCTAATGTAACTACTATAATAACTATCAGAGTTTTGACATGTTGTTCCTCCTTCCTTTTTCTTTCCTTTATCTGTGGTTGCCTCATCCAATTCTTCTCAGATATTGGATTTCCAATCATCTAATTCCTCTCCTAAGTGTAGAAAGACGTATTTGATCTTCTTTTTGGCAATGGTAAATCGTTCCTCATCTAGATTGAAGGTGTCATCGAATGCATAGATGAAATGTTTTGCATTGGATTGTTGTCCTTTGAATTTCTCAATGGAGATCCCCTTTATTCCTTTTGGAGATGTTTCTTTTTTGTCTGCCATGTTCTTTTTTGTTTCGGTTTCCAGTTCCTGTTTCAGTTCTGTTGCTTGTTTCAAGCTTTCTCCTTGTTTCAGTTTGTCGTTAAAGGCTAGATCTAATTTGATCTGCTGCTGTTCCTTGTATTCATTCCACTTGGCAAGAGTGGGTGCCTTGAGTGCTAAGAAAGCGAAGTCTCCTAAATCTTCTGTGTTACAAAATTTGTGCCACCAAGTGGTTTCTGGTTCTGTGTTTGGTGGGAAGAACAACTGTTTGTTTGAGTTGTTTTCTTTGTTATGCCAGATGATCCAAGTTTCTGCTGGTAGCTCTTCGTTGGGGTCTCCTTCCTTGTATGCTCCTTCGAAGAAGCTTTCTGGGACTTGTTGGTTTTTCTTTTTTGTAGCTAAAACATAGTACCACCCTTTTTTGATTGTAGAAGGATAGACTTCCCTTCGGTTGAGGTAATACCTCTGTCTGTAATGAATGGAGTTGTTTGGTGGTCTGATCTGAGAGGTTCAGGTCTCAATTGTGTCTGGCTAGTGATGAAGCACTGAGCAGTTCCTGAGTTCCAACTTGTGTTACGGACGATGCCCTCATTGTGATTTGTTCTAAGTCAACAGCGGTATCAGGACTACCCCTTGACGTGACGTCTTAGGGCCCCAACAGCAGACTTAAGAGGAGAGGAGTGAGGGTAGAGTGGAAACCCGAGAGAACTCGACTGAGGACTCTGGGTGCTATCTTGCTCAGTTTATATACTACAAGGGTGGTCTGTGCACCACTCTAATAATAGTAGCTACGCTGAGTAAGTATGAGTAAAAGATATAACATAATCGGCCCCCGTTGCTGCGCATTGGTAAGCCTGAGTCATAGTCCATGAGTCATCAGTCCAGTAGTCCATAATCTAATCTAATCATTATCTAATCTAATCTAATCTTAGCGCTGACTAGATAAGATAGACACCAACATGACTAAGATGTTTGGCTACAGCTATTGTAAAATACAAGAAAAAGAATAAAAATGTCTTAGAGATTTTGACCATTGAGAACAGGTCATGACAGTACCCCCTTTTTAGGCTTCGGCTTCCTAGACAAACTAAAAATCTTCAAAGGATATATGTCCACCTTTCTTCTCCTTTCGCTATCTCATGCATAATTGCCATGCCCAAAATGCTTTGGGTGGGAAAGTCCAAGGATCTACGCCTTGGTCGGCTTTTTCTATCCAGCGGTACACATCACGATCCATAGTGATGCAGGGACGGGGAGTGGGTTTCAGCTTTTTGATTGGTTCCGGGAAAGGACAACGTGATGATTGTTCACAACAGTGGCCCACGTTTGAATAGCCACCGATGGTAAGGATTGTTGATTGAGATTTTTTGTTGTTGCGGCGGTTCTTACCCATGATGGTAAGATAGACAATATACAGATGCGTATATGTGTTTGAATGACCGGGCCCAGAATAAGGCCTTCCTACAACAAAATGAAGCAGTTTAAGGCCCTACTCAGGGCCAATCCTTTTAATTTTTCAAGCAGCCATTGCAATTGCATGGACCATCATGATCGGATGATTCATTTAACTGTTCTAGAAGCTGTTGTCCTTTCCATTTTTGCCAATTTTTCTCCCATGATGCAGTTTCTGCTACTGCATTTATGTCGATCCTGGATATGGCCGTTCCTGGACTTTCGGTAAAGTTTTCATATTTTTTGAAGCTTAGCTTATCAAAGACGCTTTTGTCAATGATACGAATTGCTCCGGGATTTTTATCATAGAAATGCTTTATTTTTTCTTTTAGCATTTCCCAAATTCTCTTTTGGCTCCCACGAATTGTGTTCAGCCGTGTATCCTTTCCATTTAACAAGATATTCCATCTTGTTTCTCTTTAATCGTACATCGAGGATTTCTTCTACCTCGTATTCTTTTTCACCATCAATTTCTACCGGTGGTGGTGGCGCAATGCGTTGTCCCCTAAGTGGTTTAACATAGGGACAAATTCTCGAAACATTCACAACAGGGTGAATTTGTTGTGAAAAGGGTAGATTCAACTCTACAGCATTTGACGAAATAATCTTTTTAATTGGATAGGGACCTATCCATTGTTCTGCCAACTTCCTAGTTGGTCGTCCAGAAAGTTGAAGATCTTTGGTTGACAACCAAACTCGGTCTCCTACTTTGTATTCTGGTACTTCAGAACGTCGTCTATCTGCGTAAAGTTTCATATCATCCTGCGATTTCTTTAAAGCTGCTTGCGCTTCTTCATGAATTTCCTTCATTTTTTGCGCAAAGTCAGCCACAGCTGGATGACTTCCTTCTTTTCTGGGTTCAATACCCATTCTTGGATGTTTTCCGTAGTTTACGAAAAACGGTGTATGTTTTGTTGAGGCTTGAATTTTGTTATTGTAACTAAACTCAGCGATTGCAAGCCATCCCAACCAATTTTTCTGTCGGTGATCTACGAAAATCCTCAGGAACTGTTCTAGGTCCTGGTTCATTCGTTCTGTTTGTCCATCCGTTTGTGGGTGGAAAGCTGTAGACAAGTCCGTAGAGATGCCTAGCATTTGATTCAACTCTTTCATCATTTGAGCGGCGAATTGAGGACCGCGATCCGAGATTATAGACTCGGGGAGACCGTGGAGTTTCCATATATGATCTCTGAATAATGTGGCCAACCCTTGAGCTGACGTTTCTTCCGAAGTTGGAATAAAATGTGCCATTTTGGACATTCTATCACAAACTACTAGAATTGCATTATGTCCATGTGATTCTGGTAATTTCGTAATAAAGTCTGCAGTGATATAAGTCCATGGCTTTGACGGTGCCGAGTTGGGCATTAACTTTCCCGCTGGTGGTTCTGGGAAGTTTTTACTTCTTTGGCACTTGTCACATCCAGCAACATATTTTTTAACGAATTTGGTGACACCTGGCCACCAATAATTTCTTGTGACGAGTTCAACTGTCTTCCATTGTCCTCCATGTCCAGCAATAGGTGTATCGTGATGGAGTCTGACTATCTCCATTCGTAGTTTTTCATCTTTGGAACGTAAACTTTTCCTTGCCAGAGGATTAGTCCTTGTTCCATCTGCCATTCTCCTGCATTGAGTCTCTTGACTCCTGCCTTTTTCATGGCTTCCACTGCTTTTACAACCTCTTCATCGTTTGCTTCTGATTTTCTAATTTTATTTAAAATTTCTTTTTCCGACGCGTTGACTAGCACGTGTCCTTGTTTGAGTGCTGCAATTCGGAAAAATTCCGGTTTTAACAAGGTGACTTCCTTGTTATCATCTTCTACCCCCTTTTTATGGTCTGGCCTCCTGGACAGAGAATCGGCCTTTCCCATAGTTGAACCAGCTTATGAATTAATTTAAAATTAAATCTGCTGAGATATAATGCCCAGCGTGCTTGTCTTCGATTTAACTTTTTTGCATTCATAAAGTATTCAAGATTTTTATGATCTGTCCATATCTCAAATTCTTGCCTTGCTCCTTCCAGGTAATGTCTCCAGCTTTGAGACACCTAATAATGCCCAACATTTCTTTATCATGGACATCATAATTCCTCTCGGTTTCGTTAAGGGATTTGGAGAGATAAGCTACTGGTCTCCATTTGTTATCATCACATTCCATTGATAACACTCCTCCCGTTGCGTAATCCGAGGCATCAGACTCTATTCTGAATTTCTTGTCGGAGTCTGGAGCTGTTATGGACGATGCCCTCGTTGTAGTTCGTTCTAAGTCAACAGTGACAAGCAGAGTCTCGGTCCGCTCCCAGCCACTGGACAAAGAGTTTAGACGCTAAGTCAAACGATGACGAAGGTCTTGAGGACGATGAAGAGAAGAGCGTCGAGTTCAAGCGAGGTTGAGAGCAAAACTCGTCTAAGTTGGAACTGAGGTTACTCTAGGATACATGGGGTTTATATATAGTTGGAGAACAAAGGAAACCGTAAAAGGAATAAAGCTGTAGCTACTCGAGAAAGGAAATATGAAAGTAGTTACGAAAGGAGATAGCGTCCATGCTGTACACTGCGCAGTAATGATGATGAGACGGTTCACTGAGACACGAAGACGAAACAAAAAGAGAACTGTAACATTACCCCCTTCGTATGCGAGAAGTCGCCGACTTCTACCATGAATTCGTCCAGCCGTGGTCCTGCCGAGATTCCAGCCAACTGATAATATTACCGACGTCCTTGTCGGCAGTCTCCACTCGCCACTGTAGGCTCTGAATTGCTCGCTGTAACTGTTTTGCTTGAGCGAGCATTGCGTCCCGTTCTTCATAAGTGAGGGTGTGCGGGTCGGTAGTGAGGGTGAGGGCGGTGATAAAATCAAGGGGTTCGGAAAACAAGTTGAAATAGGTGACCAAGGTGGCGAGGTTGTCGCTGACGTTGTCAAGCATGGCGTTACGGGGGCGAGTGACGACAGGCGGAACGGGTATAGTGGGGACAGTTACGGTGTCAGCGAGTTCTACCGGGTGTTCGTGGAGCTCGGGGAGATCAGCAAATTCGAAGTCGTCAATGGTGATGGTGGTGTTGACAAAGACCTCGAGGGGGAGGTTGTGGGCGGCGGCGAGGAAGGGCGAGAGGACGGCGGCGGGTTCGACGTAACAATGGCCCAATGCTGTGACCAGGAGGGCAAAGGCGAAGGCAATGAGGTAGGCAATGGTAACGAAGAAAGCGGGCATGATTATGACAGATAGTTTGGGAAATCCGGTGCACTTTGAAGCGTCCTTTTATGTTCAATTGAACACCTCGTCATCATAATTGACAGTCAGGAGTTCTTCTTCCGGAACTGATAAGAGGACATGGGCGCTCTGATGGTGGGAACGTATTCAAGTTCTCCATCAGATTCTTCTGATTCGCTTAATTCATTCCTGGTAGTGGTGGAAACCTCGTTCTCATGCTCGGTGTCAGTGATAGGGTCATTGCCTTGTGTGACAGCTTGTTCCGGTGCATCGGGGATAACCGGGTCGTCAACAAATGCATTCAGGAAATCCAGGCTGTCCATTGCGTCGTCGAAATTGGCTTGTGCATTTGGGACGTGCCGATCGGCAACCCAGCGGTATATTTCGATTTCTTTGCCGGCACGTTTTAGCTGTTGAACAAAGACATACTTTTCAGGTTCTTCCCTTTGAAGGGCCATCTCAGCGTACACCTCATATCTGTGATTCAAAGGTATGTTGGGTGATGGAAGGTATGATCTGGCTTCGGGATAATATGGCAATTCTTCAGGATCGAACGTAAGATCCATGTATTTTGGGAGATAATGAAGGCGAGCATTAAATGGGAATTCTACATGTCCTTGTGGATGTTTTAAGTGTCCGGTGGTTAGTCTTGAGGCTCTAGGCGCAGTTTGTCGAACTGCTCGTGTCCGGATGATTTTAGAGAATCGTGGTAATCCTAACGGAGATGTTGGAGGACGATAAATAGGAATTTTAATGATCCGTCCTCGAAATCTTTCGTAGAGTTTTGGAGAATATCGTCCTCGAGTAGAACAGTATTTCTTCGTGTATCGAATATTTTGTTTAAGGATTCGGCGGTTATGATAGCGAGACATAATTGTTTCACAGCTGTCTTCTCTGTTTATATGCTTGCAGAATATCCGCAGCGTTGCCTAAATTGCGTTCAGGTTCCCAGGAATTGTCATTCGGACCGTAATTTTTCCATTTAATCAAATACTGATATCCTGCCCCACGCTTTCGGTGTGCAAGAACCGCTTCAACTTCAAACTCTTCTTGTCCATTTACGAGATCAGGAGGCGGGGCCGTGTAATTTGGTCCATGTGTTTCAGTCTCCCTATATGGCATAAGGAGTGACGTGTGAAAGACTGGATGAATGCGCCATTGTTTTGGGAGTTTGAGTTTATACGTTACTGGTCCTAACACTTGCTCAATGGGGAAGGGTCCTTCTCGTTTTGGTGCTAGCTTTCTGGACTGGTATGGAATGTTAAGGTTTCTGTTTTCGAGCCAAATTTGTCTCCTATTTTGAATTTGATTGACTTGTCTCTGATTCGTCTAGCCACCATTTGTCTAGCTAATTCATGCGCAGCAAGCGCCTCTTCCCTAGCCTTTCGTAGTAACTGTAGTCGTTCTTCTGCTGCTGGTGTCGTCATTTTCTGCGCCGCAGTAGGTAGTGCAACAGGGTTTGTTCCATACATAAGTTGGAAAGGCGACGCTTTAACTGAGTCATGATGGCGGTTATTATGGGCAAATTCGGCGATTGGTAATAGTTGTTTCCAAGTGTGCGCTTCATTTGCACAGAATATTTGAAGATATACTTCTAGTTCTTGATTAACTCGTTCCGTCTCTCCATCGGTTTGCGGATGATAGGCGGTACTCATTCTATGATCGATTCCTAATGTTTTCCTGATTTCTTGGAAGACCTTGGCTGAGAATTGCAGTCCTCGATCAGAAATAAGTACATCTGGTAAACCAAAGCACTTGAATATTTCGGAAATGTAGAGGTCTGCCGTCCCTAGTGCGTCGATGGTTTTTTGCAAGGAGTAAGAATTACCCCTTCGTAAGACCATGGTCCACCGTGACCAAAATTGAGTCAAATCCGTCGGAAATGGGAAGATCGGTAATAAATCCAGAGTTACTTGTTGAAATGGTTGAGTCACCTTTGATCCGATCGGTAGGAGGGCTGGGGTATTGGGGTGAGTGTTCACCTTCATTTGCTGACAGGTGGCGCATCCAGTGATCCATTCCTTGACGTGTTTATACATTCCTGCCACCAGTAATCTCGTTGTAATAATTCTAACGTTTTCAAGCGTCCAGGATGCCCGGAAGTGGGCGATTCATGGACCGTTTTGATAATGCTGGTGCGGAGCGTTCCAAGATCAGGGATATATGCTCTGTCGATGTATCGAATGATCCGTCAACTAATGCCCAATCCTGTAATTTGGATTTAATAGGCGGAGCGCGTTGCGTTTCTATGACTTCGATGATGGTTTTTCCAAAGCTGTCAAGTGACGTAGCATCTCGGATTTTTCTGAGCAAGGTCTGTAGCGATAAGGCGAATAAACTTGTTATTGGGTAACATGATAACATCGTCCAGTATATCGTCATCTTTCATATGATCAGGACGGCGGGATAATGCATCTGCTTCAAACATTTTCGTCCCTGGTACGTGCTCTATCTTCAGGTCAAATTCTGATAGCATCATAGACCAACGAGCTTGTCGAGGAGTTAACAGTTGCGGGTTCTATAGAATGACAGGTTTTTGTGATCGCAATGGACTATAATTGGATGCGGAGATCCATGCAGTAAATGTCGCCATGCTTGTAATCCTTTAATAATAGCCAGTAGTTCTCGGTCATAGATTTGGTAATTCTGTTCCGTCGTGGTTAAGGCGTGTGATATAAAGCCACAAGGATGGAGGGATCCGGAGGTGTCGGCTTGTTTTAATACTGCCCCAGTGGCTTTATTGAGGTGTCTGTTTGTAGGATAAATGGCCTTGTGGGGTCTGGCATACGTAGGACTGGCATTGACGAAAATTTCGTTTTAATTCATCGAAAGCCGTCTGACAATCAAGCGTCCAATTGAAGGTTAAACCTTTCTTAGTTAAGTCCGTCAATGGTTTTGCTATAGCAGCAAAGTTGCCGATGAATCGTCGATAGAAATTTCCGAATCCGAGGAAGGATCTGACTTGTTTGACCGTTGTGGGGATTGGCCAATCTCTAATTCCGGCGAGTTTCACTGGGTCCATTTGAATATGACCAGGCGTAATGACCATACCCAGGAATTCGACTTCTTGAACGCAAAATTTGCATTTTTCTAATTTCAAGAATAGGTCCTTTTTCTGTAAGCGTTCTAAGACTCTTTCGGTTCGTTTCTGTATTTCATCCTTCGTTTTCCCGCAGATCAGAATGTCGTCCATATAGATAATGAGCCATCCTTCATTAATCATGTCCTGGAAGTATTCGTTCATCATGGTCTGGAACGTCGAGGGCGAATTGCAAAGGCCGAAGAACATAACTGTTGGTTCATACAATCCTCGGTTTGTGATGAAGGCTGCTTTCCATTCGTCGCCCTCTTTAATTCGGACGTTGTTATATCCCCAGCGCAAATCGAGTTTAGTAAAATAATTTGCGCCTTCCAATTTTGTCATTAGGTCTGAGACTAAGGGTAATGGATAGGCATTTTTGATTGTCCATTCGTTAAGGTAACGATAGTCTTGACAGGGTCTGAGGGCGCCGCTTTCTTTCTTTGAAACAAAGAAAAATGGTGATGCCTGTGGCGATTTGGATGGTCGAATATATCCCTTATCTAGTTGCTCCTTAATCCATTCGTCGAGCGTGGACTGTTCTTTTAGCGATAGTGGGTAGATTTTGCTAACTTTCGGCGTAAATCCGGTTTTGAGTTCAATTGCATGGTCCCATGGACGTGATGATGGGAAACGCTCCGATGCTTTTTTCTCAAAGGTAGACTGCCAGGGAATGTACTCAGATGGTAAGACCGTTGGCGTTTCGTTGCGTTTTGCTTGGTGTTCAAACGCTTGTGACGCTGACGTTTTTACTCTTATCCAATATTCGTCTTCTCCCCATTGTTGAGTATCTAGCGCTATGCGCCAAATAGGTTTGTTGTCTTTTGAATTATCATCTATTTGGAGGGTTTTCTTTCGCCAGTCAATAGTCGGGTTATGTTTCTCCAGCCATGGTATTCCGAAGATGATCTCTTGATCTCCTAAGTTTGTGATCCATAACCAAGTATCATATGGTTTTCCATTGATAGAATAAGTAAGATGAGTTCGATGTGTGATCATTCCATGTTGGTTAATAGTTCCGTCAGCATTTTTGACTTTAATTGGTTGTTTTAGTTTTTCCTTTGGCCAAGCTTTTGATATATGTTCGTCAATGAAGTTTCCTTCTGCTCCACAGTCAATGAGGGCGGATATTTCAGCGGGTTTATCGTTCGTTTGCACAGTGATTGAAATCCGTTTATCATTATTGGATTGTACGATTACAGAATCGAGTGCTAACTGTTCAACTTTATGGGAGGCGTCAACCGCTTTCTGGCGTCTCCTTCTTAAAAACCCTCTGTTTCTAGTTCTTGGAGGGTATTCTCGCGCTCCTCGTCTGGGAGTGCTTTCAATAGTGCCCTAATGCGTTGGGCAGTTGACTCTTCTGAGGTCGTTTCCTCAATAGTCCTAATGGTGCGATTCTGCGGGGGAGGCGATTTGTTGGGCGTCGTCTGGGCGTTTCCTTTGTTTGGGCAATCCCTGGATATGTGTCCCTGAGTTCCGCATCGGAAACACTTGCCGGTTTTCCGATATTCCTCTTTTTGGGCATCTGAAAGGCGTCCAGTAGTTATGGCATTGACTCCTTTTGATCCTGATGCTGAGTTCCTCGAGTTTCGGTTAAATTTGAAACGTTTCTCCGTGTTTCCTGATCCAGAGGATCGGTTCATCAGTTTCAGGGTTTCCCAAGCATTGTGTAATCGCTCCGCAGCATCGTAGGCTGTTTCCATGTTGATAACTGCAGGGTTTTCGATGATTTTTGCTGCGACTGATGCTGGGAGTCCTTTACAAAAATAGATTCGCTGCGCCATGAACCCTGTGATTCCGGTTGACTGAATAAGCGATCGGAATTTCTGAATATAAGTGGGGATATCAATGTCTCCGCCCACTTTGACTTTATCTAGATCATTCAAGGTCCTGGCTGCGGTGTCTGATTCGCCCCAGTCGGCTAAGAATCGCTTTTTGAAACTGCTGTAGCTATCCCAAGAGAGCGTCGTTCCTTCTTCCTTTTTCTTTCCTTTATCTGTAGTTGTCTCATCCAATTCCTCTCGGATATTGGATTTCCAATCGTCTAATTCCTCTCCTAAGTGTAGGAAAACGTATTTGATTTTCTTCTTGGCAGTGGTAAATCGTTCCTCATCTAGATCGAAGGTGTCATCAAACGCATAGATGAAATGTTTCGCTTTGGATCGTTGTCCCTTGAATTTCTCAATGGAGATTCCCTTTATCCCTTTCGGAGATGTTTCCTTTTCGTCTGCCATATTTCTCTTTGTTTCGGTTTCAGGTTCCTGTTTCGGTTCTGTTGCTTGTTTCGAGCTTTCCCCTTGTTTCGGCTCGTTGTCAAAATCTAGATCTAGTTCGATCTGTTGTTGTTCCTTGTATTCGTTCCACTTGGCAAGAGTAGATTCTTCGAGTGCGGAGAAGACTCCGTCGGTTAGATCCTCAGCGTCTCGAAATTCGTGCCACCAAGTAAGTTCTGGCTCTTTGTTTGGTGGGAAGAATAATCGGCTATCTGATTTGTTTTCTTCGTTATACCAATTAATCCAGATCTCTGCTGGTAATTCTTCGTCAGGGTTTCCTTCTCTATATTCTCCTTCGAAGAAACTTTCTGGGACTCGCTGGTTTTTTCTCTTGGTGGTTGAAACGTAGTACCACCCTTCGTTTGTTGTAGAAGGATAGACTTCCCTTCGTCCAAGGTAGTACTTTTGCCTATAACGAGCGGAGTCGTTTGGCGGTCTGATCTGGGAGGTTCGGGTCTCAATGGTGTCTGGCTAGTGACGAAGCACTGAGCGGTTCCTGAGTTCCAACTTGTGTTACGGACGATGCCCTCGTCGTAGTTCGTTCTAAGTCAACAGCGACAAGCAGAGTCTCGGTCCGCTCCCAGCCGCTGGACAAAGAGTTTAGACGCTAAGTCAAACGATGACAAAGGTCTTGAGATCGATGAAGAAGAAGAGCGTCGAGTTCAAGCGAGGTTGAGAGCAAAACTCGTCTAAGTTGGAACTGAGGTTTACTCTAGGATACATGGGGTTTATATATAGTTAGAGAACAAAGGAAACCGTAAAAAGGAATAAAGCTGTAGCTACTCGAGAAAGGAAGTATGAAAGTAGTTACGAAAGGAGATAGCGTCCATGCGGTACACTGCGCAGTAATGATGATGAAACGGTTCACTGAGACACGAAGACGAAACGAAAGGAGAACTGTAACAGGGAACATTTCCAGGGTCTGAACCAGGTCATACAGCGCATGAAGTATGCCGGCAGAACGTTTTCCAGGAAGAAACTCGTCCTATGCGCCCCCTCCATTATGGTCGTTGGTCATCTGTGCACGTACGAAGGCCGCAAACCGGAGAAGGAGCTCCTTGCAGTGGTGAAGAACTGGGCTCCGTGCACGTCGCTATCCGAGGTCCGGGCGTTCTTAGGCACTGTAGGTGTGGTGCGCATCTTCATCAAAAACTTTGCGCACAAGGCAAGTCCGCTGGTAGCGCTAACTAGGAAGGACGTCCCGTTCACATTCGGAGCGGAGGAAATTGCCGCGCAAGAGTCGCTCAAACAAGCCCTGATAGCATCGCCTGTGCTATGTCCCATCGACTACAAGTCCGACACACCCGTCATTCTAGCCGTGGATACATCATGGATTGCAGTTTGTTACGGACGATGCCCTCGTCGTAGTTCGTTCTAAGTCAACAGCGACAAGCAGAGTCTCGGTCCGCTCCCAGCCGCTGGACAAAGAGTTTAGACGCTAAGTCAAACGATGACAAAGGTCTTGAGATCGATGAAGAAGAAGGGCGTCGAGTTCAAGCGAGGTTGAGAGCAAAACTCGTCTAAGTTGGAACTGAGGTTTACTCTAGGATACATGGGTTTATATATAGTTAGAGAACAAAGGAAACCGTAAAAAGGAATAAAGCTGTAGCTACTCGAGAAAGGAAGTATGAAAGTAGTTACGAAAGGAGATAGCGTCCATGCGGTACACTGCGCAGTAATGATGATGAAACGGTTCACTGAGACACGAAGACGAAACGAAAGGAGAACTGTAACATTACCCCCTTCGTATGCGAGAAGTCGCCGACTTCTACCATGAGTTCGTCCAGCCGTGGTCCTGCCGAGATTCCAACCAACTGATAATATTACCGACGTCCTTGTCGGCAGTCTCCACTCGCCACTGTAAGCTTTGAATTGCTCGCTGTAACTGTTTTGCTTGAGCGAGCATCGCGTCCCGTTCTTCATAAGTGAGGGTGTGCGGGTCGGTAGTGAGGGTGAGGGCGGTGATAAAATCAAGGGGTTCGGAAAACAAGTTGAAGTAGGTGACCAAGGTGGCGAGGTTGTCGCTGACGTTGTCAAGCATGGCGTTGCGGGGGCGAGTGACGACGGGTGGAACGGGTATAATGGGGACAGTTACGGTGTCAGCGAGTTCTACCGGATGTTCGTGGAGCTCGGGGAGATCGGCAAATTCGAAATCGTCGATGGTGATGGTGGTGTTGACAAAGACCTCGAGGGGAGGTCGTGGGCGGCAGCGAGGAAGGGCGAGAGGACGGCGGCGGGTTCAACGTAACAATGGCCACATGCTGTGACCAGGAGGGCAAAGGCGAAGGCGATGAGGTAGGCGATGGTAATGAAGAAAGCGGGCATGATTGTGATGGATAGTCTGGGAAATCCGGTGCACTTTGAAGCGTCCTTTTATGTTCAATTGAACACCTCGTCATCATAATTGACAGTCAGGAGTTCTTCTTCCGAGAACTGATAAGAGGACATGGGCGCTCTGATGGTGGGAACGTATTCAAGTTCTCCATCAGATTCTTCTGATTCGCTTAATTCATTCCTGGTAGTGGTGGAAACCTCATTCTCATGCTCGGTGTCAGTGATAGGGTCATTGCCTTGTGTGACAGCTTGTTCCGGTGCGTCAGGGATGACCGGATTGTCAACAACTGCATTCAGGAAGTCCAGGCTGTCCATTGCGTCGTCGAAATTGGCTTGTGCATTTGGGACGTGCCGATCAGCAACCCAGCGGTATATTTCGATTTCTTTGCCAGCACGTTTTAGCTGTTGAACGAAGACATACTTTTCCGGTTCTTCCCTTCGAAGGGCCATCTCAGCGTATACCTCATATCTGTGATTCAGAGGTATGTTGGGTGATGGAAGGTATGATCTGGCTTCGGGATAATATGGCAATTCTTCAGGATCGAACGTAAGATCCATGTATTTTGGGAGATAATGAAGGCGAGCATTAAATGGGAATTCTACATGTCCTTGTGGATGTTTTAAGTGTCCGGTGGTTAGTCTTGAGGCTCTAGGCGCAGTTTGTCGAACTGCTCGTGTCCGGATGATTTTAGAGAATCGTGGTAATCCTAACGGAGATGTTGGAGGACGATAAATAGGAATTTTAATGATCCGTCCTCGAAATCTTTCGTAGAGTTTCGGAGAATATCGTCCTCGAGTAGAACAATATTTCTTCGTGTATCGGATATTTTGTTTAAGGATTCGGCGGTTATGATAACGAGACATAATTATTTCACAGCTGTCTTCTCTGTTTATATGCTTGCAGAATATCCGCAGCATTGCCTAAATTGCGTTCAGGTTCCCAGGAATTGTCATTCGGACCGTAGTTTTTCCATTTAACCAAATACTGATATCCTGCCCCACGCTTTCGGTGTGCAAGAACCGCTTCAACTTCAAACTCTTCTTGTCCATTTACGAGATCAGGAGGCGGGGCCGTGTAATTTGGTCCATGTGTTTCAGTCTCCCTATATGGCATAAGGAGTGACGTGTGAAAGACTGGATGAATGCGCCATTGTTTTGGGAGTTTGAGTTTATATGTTACTGGTCCTAATACTTGCTCAATGGGGAAGGGTCCTTCT
Organism: Amanita pallidorosea; assembly: GCA_023014475.1. NCBI lineage: Eukaryota > Fungi > Basidiomycota > Agaricomycetes > Agaricales > Amanitaceae > Amanita > Amanita pallidorosea. The sequence continues at coordinate 188,526 of JAEBUS010000093.1, forward strand.
CGTTTTGGCGCTAGCTTTCTGGACTGGTATGGAATGTTAAGGTTTCTATTTTCGAGCCAAACTTTGTCTCCTATTTTGAATTTGATTGACTTGTCTCTGATTCGTCTAGCCACCATTTGTCTAGCTAATTCATGTGCAGCAAGCGCCTCTTCTCTAGCCTTTCGTAGTAATTGTAGTCGTTCTTCTGCTGCTGGTGTCGTCATTTTCTGCGCCGCAGTAGGTAGTGCAACAGGGTTTGTTCCATACATGAGTTGGAAAGGCGACGCTTTAACTGAGTCATGATAGCGGTTATTATGGGCAAATTCGGCGATTGGTAATAGTTGTTTCCAGGTGTGCGCTTCATTTGCACAGAATATTCGAAGATATACTTCTAGTTCTTGATTAACTCGTTCTGTCTCTCCATCGGTTTGCGGATGATAGGCGGTACTCATTCTATGATCGATTCCTAGTGTTTTCCTGATTTCTTGGAAGACCTTGGCTGAGAATTGCGGTCCTCGATCGGAGATAAGTACATCTGGTAAACCAAAGCGCTTGAATATTTCGGAAATGTAGAGGTCTGCCGTCCCTAGTGCGTCGATGGTTTTCTTGCAAGGAGTAAGAATTACCCCCTTCGTAAGACCATGGTCCACCGTGACCAAAATTGAGTCAAACCGTCGGAAATGGGAAGATCGGTAATAAAATCCAGAGTCACTTGCTGAAATGGTCGAGTCGCCTTTGATCCGATTGGTAGGAGGGCTGGGGTATTGGGGTGAGTGTTCACCTTCATTTGCTGACAGGTGGCGCATCCAGTGATCCATTCCTTGACGTGTTTATACATTCCTGGCCACCAGTAATCTCGTTGTAACAATTCTAACGTTTTCAAGCGTCCAGGATGCCCGGAAGTAGGCGATTCATGGACCGTTTTGATAATGCTGGTGCGGAGTGTTCCAAGATCAGGGATATATGCTCTGTCGATGTATCGAATAATTCCGTCCACTAATGCCCAATCCTGTAATTTGGATTTAATAGGCGGAGCGCGTTGCGTTTCTATGACTTCGATGATGGTTTTTCCAAAGCTGTCAAGTGACGTAGCATCTCGGATTTTCTGAGCAAGGTCTGTAGCGATAAGGCGAATAAACTTGTTATTGGGTAACATGATAATATCGTCCAGTATATCGTCATCTTTCATATGATCGGGACGGCGGGATAATGCATCTGCTTCAAACATTTTCGTCCCTGGTACGTGCTCTATCTTCAGGTCAAATTCTGATAGCATCATAGACCAACGAGCTTGTCGAGGAGTTAACCGTTGCGGGGTTCTATAGAATGATAGGTTTTTGTGATCGCAATGGACTATAATTGGATGCGGAGATCCATGCAGTAAATGTCGCCATGCTTGTAATCCCTTAATAATAGCCAGTAGTTCTCGGTCATAGATTTGGTAGTTCTGTTCCGTCGTGGTTAAGGCGTGTGATATAAAGCCACAAGGATGGAGGGATCCGGAGGCGTCGGCTTGTTTTAATACTGCCCCAGTGGCTTTATTGGAGGCATCCGTTTGTAGGATAAATGGCCTTGTGGGGTCTGGCATACGTAGGACTGGCATTGACGAAAATTTTCGTTTTAATTCATCGAAAGCTGTCTGACAATCAAACGTCCAATTGAAGGTTAAACCTTTCTTAGTTAAGTCCGTCAACGGTTTTGCTATAGCAGCAAAGTTGCCGATGAATCGTCGATAGAAATTTCCGAATCCGAGGAAAGATCTGACTTGTTTGACCGTTGTGGGGATTGGCAATCTCTGATCCACGAGTTTTAACTGAGGTCCCATTTGAATATGACCAGGCGTAATGACCATTAGCTCCAGGACTCGACTTCTTGACAACGCAACATTTTGCGATTTTTGCTAAGCTTCAAGATAGGGTATCTTTTCGCTGTAAGGCGTTCTAAGGGACTCTTTAGGTTCGTTTCTAACTGTATTTCTGTCCTATATTCATTTTTCACACAGATCAGAATATCGTCCGCATATAGAATAATGAGCCTCCTCGTGTAATTCGATGTCTGGAATATTTGTTTCATCATGGTCTGGAGCACGTCGGGCGATTGCAAAGGCCCGAAGAACATTACTGTTGGTTAATCATACACATCCTCGGTTTTAGTGATGAAGGCGCTTTCCCATTCAATCGCCTTCTTTATTTCGGGACGTTGTTTATACCCCCAGAAACACACACAGTTAAGTACAAGTAGTTTGCGCCTTCTAATTAATTGTCATTAGGTCTGAGACAAGGGTAGCGGATAAGGCGTTTATGATTAAGTTCCATTTCGGTTGAGGTAACGATAGTCTGGCAGGAGCCTAAGGGCGCCGCTCTCTTCTTATGAAACCGAAGAAACAATAGGTGATGCCTGTGGCGATTTGGATGGTCAAATTATCTTTATCTAAATTGCTCTTCTAATCCATTCGTCCGAGCGTTGACTCGTTCTTTTAGACGATAAGTGGTAGATTTTGCTAACTTTCGGGTAAATCCGGTTTTGATTCAATTGCATGGTCACGGACGTGACGAATGGGAACGCTCCGATGCTTTTTCTCAAACCCAGAGAGCACTGAGGCGAGGATACCCAGGTGGTAAGATAGTCGGCGTTTTCGCGCGTTTTGCTTTTTGGTGTTCAAACGCTTGTGACCTCGGATGTTTTACTCGTAATCCAATATCGT
>JAEBUS010000094.1:6216-80787 GCA_023014475.1 Amanita pallidorosea
TATAGTAGAGCAGGATGCATCGCCTTTCCAGCTCATGTATGGACAAACCCGTTGGCACTACCTACTGCGGCGGCAGAAAATGACGACACCGGCAGCAGCAGAAACGGCTACAACTACAGAAAAGCTAGGGAAGAGGCGCTTGCTGCACATGAATTAGCCAGACAAATGGTGGCTAGACGAATTAGAGACAAGTCAATCAAATTCGAGATAGGAGACAAAGTATGGCTTGAAAACAGAAACCTTAATATCCCATACCAGTCCAGAAAACTAGCGCCAAAGCGAGAAGGACCCTTCCCCCATCGAGCAAGTTTTAGGACCAGTACGTATAAGCTCAAACTTCCGAAACAATGGGCATTCATCCGGTCTTTCACACATCACTCCTTATGCCATATAAGGAGACTGAAACACATGGACCAAATTACACAACCCCACCTCCTGATCTCGTAAACGGACAAGAGGAGTTTGAAGTTGAAGCGGTTCTTGCACACACGCGAAAATGTGGAGCAGGGATATCAGTATTTGGTCAAATGGAGAAATTACAGTCCAACGACAATTCCTGGGAACCCGAACGGCAATTTAGGCAATGCTGCGGATATTCTGCAAGCATTAAACGGAGAAGACAGCTGTAAAACAACTATGTCTCGTTACCGTCCGTAACCGCGAATCCTTAAAACAAAACATCCGATACACGAAGAAATATTGTTCTATCTCGAGGACGATATTCCCCAAAACTCTATGAAAAGTTTCAAGGACGAATCATTACATTTCCTATATATCGCCCTCCAACTCTCCATTAGGATTACCGCGATTAACAAAATTATCCGAACTCAGGCAGCTCGACAGATCGGCACTAGAGTCTCAAGACTAACCAACCGGAATTTAACACATCCACAGGGACATGTGGAATTCCCATTCAACGCTCGTCTTCATTATCTTCCAAAATATAATGGATCTTACATTCGATCCAGAGGAGTTACCTTACTACCCAGATGCAGGTCACCATACCTTCCATCGCCTAACAGACCTTTAAATCACACATATAATGTGTACACGAAGCGGCCTTCGTCGAGAAGATCCTATTACCTATGCTTTCATTCAAAGTCTGAAGCACGCCGGGAAAGAGATTGAAATTTATCGATGGATTAACAACCGACATGTTCCAAACGCAATCGCCAACCTCAACAGTGCGTTGGAAAGTCTAGATTTCCTCGATGCGTTTGACACTGCAAACGGACCTACTATACCCAATTGACACCGATCAGATCACCTCGTCCCACAACTCCTCGGACATAAATCTCGAACATGGGAACGAGGTTTCCACCATTACCAGGAATGAATTAAGCGAATCAGAAGAATCTGATGGAGAACTTGAATACATTCCCATCATCAGAGCGCCTGTGTCATCTTACCAATTTTCGGAAGAGGAACTCCTGACTGTCAATTATGATGACGAAGTGTTCAATTGAACATAAAAGGACGCTTCAATGTGCATCGGATTCCCCAACCTATTCGTTATATCATGTCCCGCATCTTCACCACCGTTGCTTACCTCATCGCCTTCACCTTCGCCCTCCTGGTCGTCGCGTGTGGCCATTGTTATGTTGAACCACCGCCATCTCTCGCCCTTCCTCGCCACCGCCCAGGACCTTCCCTCGAAATTTTTGTCACACACACCATCACCATCGACGACTTCGAGTTCGCGGACCTCCCCGAACTTCATGAACACCCAGCAGAACTGACGCGACACCATCACCGTTCCTATCGCTCCCGTTCACCGTCGTTACCCCGCCCCGCAACGCCATGCTTGACAATGTCAGCGACAACCTCGCCACTTGATCACCTATTTCAACTTGTTCTCCGAGCCCCTCGATTTTATCACGCCCTCACCTCACTACCGACCCGCACACCCTTACTTATGAAGAACGGGACGCGATGCTCGCTCAAGCAAAACAGTTACAGCGAGCGATTCAGAGCTTACAATGGCGAGTGGAGACTGCTGACAAGGACGTCGGTAACGTTATCAATTGGCTGGAATCTTGGCAGGACCATGGCTGGACATAACTCATGGTAGAAGTGGCGACTTTCGCATACGAGGGGTAATGTTACAGTTCTCTTTTCGTTTCGTCTCCGTGTCTCAGTGAACCGTTTCATCATCATCATTACTGCGCAGTGTACAGCATGGACGCTATCTCCTTTTCGTAGTTACCTTCACATTTCCTTTCTCAGATAACTACAGCTTTATTTCCTTTTAGATTCTTTGTTTTCCAAACGTATATAAACCCCATGTATCCTAGAGTAACCTCAGTTCCAACTTAGACGAGTATTGCTCTCAACCTCGTTGAACTCAACGCTCTCCTTCTTCATCGTTCTCAAGCCCTTCGTCATCGTTTGACTTAGCGTCTAGACTCTTTGTCCAGTGACTGGGAGCGGACCGAAACTCTCTTGTCACTGCTGACTTAGAACGAACTACGACGAGGGCATCGTCCGTAAAAATCGGCCAATTTTGAAGAAGAAGGTTGTGGAACATCCACTTTCATATCATGGTTATCAAATATAACCATGTTAGCGAATTTTCTAAGATCCACTTTTCCCTCTTGGATAATTCTCCAGGAGCATTAGCAGCCATAGATAGGAGATTAAGTTTTCTCTTCCTATTATCTCTATGTTGCTTGTTAGACTCCCAGTTAGGTCCTCTTTTGTTTTCCAGGAGGTACATAAGCAGGTCTATTACTAGACCTGCTTGCGCATTATTTGGGACATATTTCCCTTTAGGCATATTTACCCTGGGTGTAATCCAGGTTTTTTAATAAGGTTTTTTGCCTTTAGAGAATTTGTTCCCACTCTTTGAACAAAATTTGCAGATGGATTTCCTGAGTCAGCTTTATATGACGCTTGCATTCATTCTCTATCTCAGGAATGAGATCTTTTAACTTAGTCTCTCCTAGTGTCATTTTAAGGAGGACATAAGTCTTGAATGAATCCCAGGATGATGGTAATCGATCTAAGACTTCCATATATTGGAAATCATCATCAAATTTCTTTCCATTCTGATCCATTTCAGCCCAGAGTTCCATTAACTCATGGACTGATTCTGCAGGACTTTTCCCTTTCGAGAATTCCCAAGTTTTTGTCTTCTTATAAATATTAAATACGGCTACTGCTCCAGGCTTTGCAAATGCAGCAACGAGTGCATCCCAAGTGGCTTTTGACATCTCTTTTGTATATAATTTAAGAGAACTGGGCAAATGGAGTGATATTAATCCATTTGCTTTATTGTCATTTTCTAGCCACTCTAAGTGTAACTTCCATTTTTGGCTAAGTGCTGACACTTGTGCAGCTGTTACATGGTTGCATTCATTTTTTCCTGGTCCGCAACTGTATATACATTATGTGTAATGCCTACATTCACATATTGCCATACAGATTTTGATTGGAGCATAGCCTTCATTAATCGTTCCCAGTATTCCAATTACTGGAACCGTTTAATATGGGAACTCTATCCTTGTCACTGTTGTCCACACCAACAGGATAATGGCTTTTATTTGTTTGAGCAATTTTATCAATATTTGCCCAGCCATATTTTCCTTTTGTGGACAAAGTAAGATGGAGATGCCCATTCTGCTGCTCAACTAGAGTGAAGCCAATGTCTTTACAAAGACTATGGCTCATTTCAGACATCTCCTTAATAGTAGGATATGCCTTCCACACATATTTGGGTAGTGCTCTAAGTTTCACTGCTGCCAAATAGCAGAAACCTGGTCTTTCCAGATAGGTTTCTGATGTGTGTGAGTTAACACTCTATTTGTTGATTGTATTCTAATGAATCACCCCTCTCTAATGGGTGATCTTTTTGAGCAGCTAAGAATGTTTCATTCTCATCATCAGATAATTCCAATGAGAATTATCAGAACCATAAAGTAGATCTTCAAAGGTTTGATCCTTTGATTCCTTTAACTCATCATGAGTAGGAATTCTATTTCTAGGTTCTTTGGATCTAGCAGTGACTTGGATATTATCGGTTTTCAATTTTAACCGATTTTCCTTCTGACGTTGTTTCTGGCTCTTTCTTTTCATGAGCCAATTTTTGTTCGTCAGATTCCTTGGAGAGCCAAGATTCTGCATTTTCTGCATGAATTCTTTGCTCATCCACCTCTTTTTCAATTTATTAATTGCAAGTTTAACCTTTGTATTTTTTTGTATATGATCTATATGCTCTTTAAAGTTGGCCTGTTTTGTGATTCAATGATCTCATGTGTTCTTTTGAGATCATGTCTTAACTTGTCATTATGACTCATTAAGACATCACATGTTTTTACTACTTTTTTAACAGTGCCAGCTATATCTTTGATTGTATCTTGATGATTACTCATCATGATTCGAGCGTCCTCCACTAGATCATGTGCATCATGTAATTCTTGTAGTCTTTTATGGTGGAGTCACTTCGTCTTTGTTTGACTACACAAATTGTATTAGGCATGATGCCCATATTTACAAAGGTTTTGGCAATTGCTTGCCACTCCTTAATATCTTTATATGATGGTTTCCCATCATATCTCTCCTGTGTCTCTCCTTCCTGGTTCCCCCAGAGGATGGTACCGGAAGCGGGTCAATCTCCCACTTCGACGCATCAGTAACCGTCCTTTGCTCCAAATGACTTGAGCCATTGCTCATGTCTTCTTTCCTGTTCTTCAACAGGTAGGGAATATACCAAATTAGCATTATTCGCCTTTTGGAGTCTAAGGGGACCACGCACATTTTTCAAGCCATTTTTAGCAACGGCTGCAAAATTGGACCTAGATGGTCCAGGCACAGGAACAGGGGACCTATTCTCTACGTTGCCTAGACATAGGAAAGGTGTTGGTGGCCTAACCTGTTCAGATTTGAACAGGGGTTCAGTGCCAAATTGCACTGGATTCAGGTTTACATATTTTTCCCAAATCTGCCTGAATTGACGAGTCGATTTCCCTATGTCATGCGCCATTTTGTGCATGTGATCCTGTTGCTGTCTTTGGTAGCGGGCCAGCGCCGCTTTCTCTCGTGCCTCACGACGTTGGGCCAATTCTAATTGACTGTCATCTAGACACTGTTGTCTAGTATCTGAGTCAATGTTTTGATTTGGCCCACTGCCTGTAACTCGTGTTTTCCCTGCACTCTTTTTGTGAGACACTGGTATCCATAGGCTACCAAGAGGTGGGGTTACAGATTCCTGTTTGATAACAGGGGAGGAGGATGAGGACGGTGTGCGTAGAGAAGGGAGTGAAGACGGAGTCTTCACTTTAGGGGTCTCCGGGATCACCGGAGATGTGGAGCTAGGCGAGCAGATATTTTTGGCCTGATGGCCAACATCGCGCTTGCGTAAGATATTGGATGTGGTGATTTCGCCTAATTTAAATTGGGCAATCACCTTCTTGCCTTTTTTATCGGCCTCTAAGCTGAAGAAAGGCCTGTTGACGTTGTTGGTGACAACATCAACATCAATTACGTCTTCGGGGAAAAGATCCCCATACCCGATCTTCCGACCAGAGTTCCCAGATTTGGAACTTAAAAATGGATCTGTGGAGACCACAGAGTTACCAGAGTTGGCAGGGTTGCCAACTTGATTGCCGAAACTGGCGGAATTGCCAGATTTGGCAGAAGACGGGGAGGAAGACGAGTTATTGCCAGATTTGGCAATGGCAGCAGCAGAGGAGGAAGAGGCGATGTTGTTGACAAAAGACATTTTTATATATTTCAAAAAATATAAAAAAATTATGGTGATGGTTGGTTTGGTTTGGTTTGAAGTCTGAAAAAGTGTGTCAGCTCTACTTTCTAAATATAGCAGAGGCTGGCGCTTTTGTCATGACTTCCAGTTATGGGACACAGATAGATCCCATGACAGAGACTTGAGACTCGCTTTTGGCTTCTCAATTCATCGCCAGAAAAGGGATCCAGCCTTTTCAGGAGTGCTTCAGGGCTCCATCAAATTCCCTGACAGCAAAAATCCATCACTATGTAACTATGTTTAGAAATGTACTAATGCCGCTAAGGAGCAATCCTATTTCTAAGCAGGAAGCTAAGCTCATGTCTGCCGCTGGTCTGCGTGTACCATGGAACAAGGTCCAAGCAGTACGACCCTTATACAGAATAATTACATAATATAATCGGAACAATGGGACGAAAACCCATATATTGATATAAGCGCTTAATTATTCATGGCCAATAGGGGGGCGCAAAGCCTTTTGATTGGGGGACAGGACAGAACCCGATCCGATCTTTATCTGTCATAGATGGCCCTAAATCCAGAGAATGTTGATAAGCCGGAATTCACCATCCGGCCCAGATCTGGATAAAATCAACAGATCCGGAATTATGGTTTTGGTATTGACCGGGGTAACACAGAAACCCGGGGCTGGTATAGTTTGCCATACTAAGTATTATTTTCACACCTCTCCAGGTGGTGCCTGCAGATCTCTGTCAAGATCGAGGCATACTCATATTACCAGTGAGTTCCTGGGGTTATGTCAGCAATCATGACAGTGATTACAATATTGTACAGCTACGGGCACTACTAACAAACCTAATTTCCTGTTTGGTGAGTACCAAAAGTGGTGATGCTATCTCCTGTGCGATGACAGCATGGTGCGCACAGCCACTTCGCTTATAAGCGAAATGATGTCATAGGTCAGCCATCAGGTCTGCGAGCAGACGGGGCCCATAACCTGTCGAAGCAACAACCGACAGGAGCGCAGCAGAATAGTAGAGCTAAGTAAGTAACACTTACTTGTAGCTGTAGTAGTCACTTAAGTCTGCTGTAGAGCGATCACTTAGTAGACCAGAGGATGTAGATGACGTCTAAGTACTAAGGTATTTATACAGTCTATCTACTGGTCTGATGTCAGCAATATTAGTAGTGCTGACTGATCATTTCTATTGTGCTTGCTAATGCACAGTCATTGCTGTGTCAATAGCTGTGTGGAACACAGCTTTGCACAGTCATGCACATGGTGCGCTATTGTCTGAGTTTGACATATGTCAAACTCTATAATATCTGTCTAACTCTATAATATCTGTCAAGATATTAATAGCAGTGAACTCTATAATTATGTCCACATATACAAACATTGATTATATGACAGATTAGATAAGATCGGTCCCATCTGAGATAAGATCGGATAGATCCGAGATGTTTCCCACAGTGCGGAACACATCGTGTGTGTAACGGATTACATCCGTTTCAACACATGCAAGTAATACCCTGGGAAGCAATCAAAAGGAGGTTGATAAAGGTAAGCGGTGGAGCTTACTTTTCTGGGTAATCAGCTGAATAGGTAAATATACGGGGAAATACTCGGTGGGTTACTCCATCAAGAAACTCAACTGATATTCCGTGAATGTAGGCTTCAATGAACTGTTCGTCAAGTAATTCACACCAAATGGCATGCATCAGCTCACAACGGAGGTGCGTCAGGATCTGGGATGTTGCGGCAGTGTTGAAATGTGATTTGCAGAAATCCTGAATATCGTCAGATAGCTAACTGACAGTTATGAGCTGGCTCAAGCTGTTTCAAAGGTGACTTTACCTTTGGAATATATGCAATATGATGCGCTGCAAAGGCACTTGGTTTGCATTGCATGTATTTTGATCGATTACCAAGCAATAGGTAGATAGGCCAAAGAGACGCCGTCCAAAGTTGGCCAGCTGTGTTGAGTCTGACCATAACATGATCGCTGCAATTACAGTCTCGCATGTTGGTGTTGCGTGAGTGTCTTGAATACGCTCATGTTCCTCTATGTAGACGTCTGAATTGTACAGCTCAGAGTACACGTGCTCCGGCTCCTCTGCATCGTCTGGTTGCCAGTAGGTTTTGTGGGGATAGAAATGAAATTCTTCAACATCTGTATCTGATAGCACAGCCTTGATAACTTCCAACATGTGTCAGTAAAACAGTGATTTAACCTCAAATTTCGGTGCCTCTTCTCTGACCTTTGTTTCACATGATCAAATGCACAGGTACAGAGATACTCTTCTGATGCCAACCGTCTGAGCCTCTGAACATTGTTTTGTAGATCTCAGAACCTTGAATACTGTCAATTCTCTTGATTTCACGTATAGCGCGAAAATTCCAGAAGATGATCACAATTGAAGTCATTGTTCAGAATGACACCGTTGACCAAACAATCAAGGTCTGTCAGCGTTTTCAGGTTGGAACCAGTGTAAAACCAGTTGATCAGTAGGTATGTCGATGTGTTGGGAAAGGGGTAATAATAATTGAATTCCAGTAACGAGTTCTTGTAGTTTGACCACCAAGATTCTGCAGGAGCGTCTGAGCCTGGGTCATTGGGAGTTAATCTCGACCTGAACCCAGACCACCAGTCATGTTCAGCATTGAATGTTTCAACATTGAAATTGGGTGAATCACAGAGAGAGTCGAGGGATTGTAATGGAATTAGGGATGGTATTTGCCCTAAAAACGAGTGAAATATGCCATATGTGTCTGGTTCACTATCGTAAAATGGGATATCCAATGGTTCTGATGACTCTGGTGTTCCCTGCCTTCATCAACATACATTGCTTTGGGTGCTTCAGAAAAATCCATCGGATTCTCATTGTTTACTTGCTGAAATAATTCCACTGGCACAGTAGGTGGAGGCTCGTCTCGATAACGTGCAGGTAGGTGCCTTGCACGAATAGGGTGCCTAGCCAGACCAGAAACATCATGATTATCTGGTTCTAGAGGTTGGCGCTCTGGCTCCAATATCATAATCTGCATTGGAACATGTCAACATGGTCAAATGTGAGAACTACATACAGCATACTGGTAATGTTTCATTCCCAGTAGTTACAGCAGTCACAAACAAACCTTCTTCTTCTATGGCTGGCTCAGGTGATTTATGAGCCGCATCCTGGGTGACTTGTATAGCCTTTGCAGCTGTTGAATCTCAAAATCTGTGATTTTGCTCAGTCTTGTACACTCGGCATCTATTTTTGTGGATTGTCAAGCCCTTTCTAGAGTCCGAGGAAAAGCTGCATTGCTTAGCAGGGCAGCTGAGCAACATATTGTGCAACGGTCACGTCTTAGCCTATATGTGAGAGTGAAAAATAGGTTGGTTGTTGCAGTATCTCATATCAGCACTCACAAGCCATAAGGCATACTAATCTAGGATCATCCTCAGCATTAAAGATGCTTCTCCATGCTATTGGCACTTACTGGTGATGATAGGACTGTTCTTCAGCATGTTGACTCATGTGACTGATTGGGCCGGATCATGCGATGGTCAACTTAGTGGCACGTGCATGCCGCATACATTTCATGCCAGTCACAGTATATGCGATGAGTTGGCGCTCTTTCCCAGTTACAAATGCCAGACCATGACTCCGACCTTGAGTCTCAAGTATCCTCTTCCAAGGAAGCCAAGGCCGTTAGCAAGCAGTTGAAGGGCAAAAAGTCAGCAAAGAAAGGGCAAGTAGCTAATCAATGATACACTTACCATGTTCATTGAGCTTATTCACTAGGGACAACCAAGACCCAGCCCTTGCACCCTACCTAGCTGTGGCACGATGGATCCCCCTTGCAGTTGATCCCTTCTGCGTTCTGGATGAGGTCTTCCTTGAGGGGTTGACTGACAATGGTCCAGCAACATCATTGTGAGTGCTTTGTATGTACAGTGACTCAAAAAAGTGATTCAATGTTTGGTGCTTTTGGACTGTTTGTAGAATAACTCAAAAACAAAGACAAACAAGGGTTAATAATGAGGAGCTGGATAAGAGCAGCACATCAGGGCTACATGATGGTAAATAGATTATGTAATTAGGCACAGTATCCATGGAGATATGGGCACTTTAATCCAATGACTCATTGAATCACTTATTTGAGTGTGCATCAGAAACATCAGACACTGATATAAATCAGTTGCTATGACCTGAAACTGATGAAGGATGGTTATCACAATGATGGTACCTTGACATTAATACTATGTAAGCAGTGCAAACATTCCAGGGCACCCCACTTGTGATATGCACCCCATCTCTGCTGCTCACAAGGAAAACATCACTTCCCTTGCCTCCATGGCTACTTCACCTGCTATATTGCCTCTCACACTGGTATTAGCCAGCCTACTGTCTCCAGAGTACTCCAAAACCTTCTTCCTGATTGACAAACACCTCATCTTGGCTGTCCTTCCAAGCTCTTTACCACTGCCAGTTGCTCCATCCTCTCACAGATCACCACTGGCAAGGCTGCAAATGCTGTCCAGATTACCAGGCACATAATCACCATCATCCCCAACCCAGTATAGACCCAGCCAGTTAGGAATGTCCTCAAGAAGCATCCATTCAAGGCTGGAACCAAGAAGAAAAAGACTGCTCACCACAATGCACAGAAGGAAATGTTTGGCATTTGCTCTGAAGCACAAGGAGTGGACAGTGGAAGATCAGAAGAGGGTTATTTGGTTAGATGAGACTAAGATCAAAGATGGGAAGCAGGTAGAAAGTGGTGGATGGGCTGATTGAGAGGGAGGTCCAAGGAATGGTAAACTTTGGTTGTGGGAATATCATTGTATGGGCTAGAACAGCATTGGAAAACTTGCTGAGGTTAAGGGGAGGATGGATGCTGACCTGTATGTGGACATTTTGAGCAATCCCTTACTGCGAAGAATCTGGAGTTGCTGATGAGGAATGCATTTTTCAGCAGGACAATGACCCCAAACAGACCTCCAGAAAGGCTAGGAACTGGGTGGAAGAGAATAATATCTCTCTTCTGAACTAACCCTCACAGTCTCCAAACCTTAATCACCTCTGGCATCACATAAAATCATAGTTGTGCCCAGAAAATGGAGTTTTGAACTTTGGGAGAGAGCAGCAGGGGTGTGGAATGATATAGAGCCAGAGGTGTGTCATAACTTAATTGAAACCATGCCTAGAAGGGTAGAAGCAGAAAAAAAAGCAATGAGGGGTAATACAGAGTACTAGAATAACCATTTCTTATATTTCTCATACATACTCAAAAAAGTGATTCAATAAGTTGTCAGATCAAAGTGCCAATATCTCCATGGATACTGTGCCTCATTACATAATACTTTCATCAGCATGTAGCTTTTGAGTCACTGTATATGTGCATTTAGGCCACGCTGACAATCAAATAAGAGCCCAAGAATATAAGCTTATGGTCTTTGAGAAGATAATGGAGCTAGTTCCAGGTTTCCGGGCATTCTTAGCAGAGCGCGCACATGACGAGGCCAAGATTCAGTACTTTACACTGCCCCACATAGTCCCGTGGGACTCCCAGGACTTTACCAGGACTCCTGGCTCAGTCCTGGTGCAGTCCTGGTCATGTCAACCAGGGAAGATATTCAATAATTTACATCCCTACCATACAAATAACAGTAAACAGCCATATTACACTGCCCCACCATGCAAATAACAGCAAATATTGCCATTGTCCTGGCCTAGTCCTGGTTAACTAACCTGTATATCAGTACTTTACACTATACTACCATACAAATAACAATAAATACACAATATATAAGCACATTACACTGTCCCATCAGACAAATAGTAGTCAACTAACCACTCCTACATTTTCCCACAGTCAGAATAGCTTCCTGTGCATATTCTCACTCTTCCTTCATTTCCCACAGAATGACCACTTTCTTTATGAGTTCCCACACTATACTAAACTTTTCCCACGGCCAATTTAACCCCACAAACCAACTCTTTGTATGAATTCCCACACTGGACTCAATTTTCCCACGGTCAAATTAACTTCCTATGCCAAACCTACTTCTCACCCCATTTTCAATAACAGACATGCAACTTCCAACACAGGAAAAATGAAAGGTCCTCACAATTGCCATACCAGCCATCTGGTGATCATGATTTGAGTTCTGGGTTCCTGTCTCATTCATCAATTGTTACTTATGTCCATTTGAATTTCGAACACAAAAAATAAAGGTTTCACAATTGCCATACCAGCCATCTGGTGATCATGGTTTGGGTCCTGGGTTCCCATCTCATTTGTCAATTGTTACTTATGCCCATTTGACAGTTGACATCCAATTTCCAACACAGAAAAAAATAAAGGTTTTCACAATTGCCATACCAGCCACCTGATGATCATGGTTTGAGTTCTGGGTCCCCATTTATCAGGCAATTTACTTATGCCCATCTGACAGTCAACTAATTCAAATAACAATCAACTAGCCTACACATCAGTATAGATTTACTACACTATTCAAATAACAGTAATGTAAGCTATATATCTGCTTCATCATTTTCTTCATTGTCTGTTTCCTGATCTTCCCTCTCATCATATTGTTCCTTTTTTGTATTTGATAGCTGTCTCTGGAGTACATATTTTGCATGGTAAAAGATCATGAAATGCAGGAACCAGTCAAAGTTCCCAGCAGTCATCCTTCTCAGTATTTGTTCAAAGCCACCCAACCATGCATTAAGTTGCTCACAAGCTTGTGTATTGAATGCATGTTTATAGTACAACTATCCTTGTCTGCAATGACCAGATTAGGTGCAGATCCATTGAAGCAGCAGGATTGCACAAAGTTTGGCATAATTCATCATCAACATGGTGATTAATATAGTGGTATGAGTCCACTATAAACCTTGTTGTTGCCTTCCATTCCTCCCATCTCCCATTTATTAGGCAACTATGTAGCACCATGCATGCCTTGTCAATGCAAACATAGTCAGGCCTGGACTCTAAGTGGGATAAACACTTTCCAAGAATTTCATAATATTTTTGGGGGACTCAGATTTTGGAAACTTGTTCCATGCAATGACAACTCCACAAGGACCACATATAGTTTCAACACATGTTCAGAATAGCTTCCTGTGCATGTTCTCACTCTTCATTTCCCACAGAATGACCACTTTCTGTATGAGTGCCCACACTATACTAAACTTTCCCATGGCCAATTTAACCCCCACAGGCCAACTTCAAGTATGAATTCCCACACTAGACTCAATTTTCCCACAGTCAAATTAACTTCCTACACCAAACCAACTTCTCACCCATTTTCATTAACAGACATGCAACTTCCAACACAGGAAAATGAAAGGTCTTCACAACTGCCATACCAGCATCTGGTGATCATCATGGTTTGAGTTCTGGGTTCCTGTCTCATTCATCAATTGACATCCAATTTCCAACACAGAAAAAATAAAAGGGGTGTTCTATTTTGTTAACTAAGTGACAGTGTAAATATATCAACCTGAATATACCACCATGACTGAGCCATGGTGGTCTAATGGCAGTGATGGTGTGGTGAGTGGACAGCATAGGCAATGTGGCAGGTGGTAGGATGGGCATTGGTGTCCTGGGGCAAGGTTGGTGGTGGAAAAGTGCATGATGGTGGTGAGGTGTGTGTGTGTTGTGAGTGGCCAGGTAATATCATTGCTGACTAATTGATCAGGTGATTAGTTTCAGCCAGTCTCAGCCAAGGTAGTAAAGTGGATTTTTATTTTATTTTTATTTTATTTAAATAATGTACAATCAGTTGTATTATACAGTTATTGATACATTTATTCACTGTGGGACAATGAGGTAGGGTAGCAGAAACAAGGGCAAGAGATGAGAGGGTGAGAGGGCAACAGGGCAACAGGGTGAGGCAACAGGGTGAGGCAACAGGCAACAGGGCAACAGGCAAGAGGGCAAGAGGGTGAGGGCGAGAGGCATCAGAGTGAGAGGGTGAGAGGCGAGAGGGTGAGAGCGAGAGGGCGGTAAACGGGCGAGAGGTGAGAGGGGAGAGGGCAAACAGGTGATAGGCAAGAGGGCGACAGGCAAGAGGGTGAATGGGTGAGAGGGCGAGGGGCGACAGGTGAGAGGGGACGGGCAAATGGGCGAAATGGGCGAACGGGCGAGAGGCGAGAGGCAGGCAAGAGGGCAAGGCGAGAGGGCGATGGGCAAGAGGGCAAGAGAGCAAGAGGGGACGAGGGCGAACAGGCGAGAGGGCAAAGGGCAATCGAGGGCGAACAGGCGGAAGTGGCGAGAGGCAAGAGGGCAAGGTGAATGAGCGAGAGGGGGAGAGGGCGAACAGGCAAACGGGCAAGAGGCGAGAGGGCAAGGTGAATGAGCAAGAGGGGGAGTCAGCACTTTACACTCCCCCACATGTCCTTGTGGAGTCCAGGTAAGTCCCTGCACTCCAGGGACTGTCCAGGTTCAGTCCAGGCACAAGCAAGGTCATTGTAGGGAGTCCAGGTTCAGTCCTTGTGGAGTCCAGGTAAAATATATATTTTGCAAAAACAGTGTTTAGACACATTTTTTACATTCTCCTGATGCTCAATCTAGTTAGTGTACATGAATGTGATGTTTTGCATGTCTTGGATGCTAAATTTAAGTGACCATGTAGCAGGACTTATATATGTAAGTCTCTGTGGACTCCATGTAGACTCCTGACATTTTGGTCATTGTAACTAACAAATACAAATACAAATATAATTACAGGTTTTCATCACCTTCACCAACCTCATCCTCATCACTTTCACTACCATCTTCACTCTCCCTCTTCCTCCTCTGTCTCTTCAGGACTTGAATTGTATGATAAAACAGCATTGTATGCAAGAACCAGTTGAAATTCCCTGATTTCATCCTCTTCAGAATTGACTCAAAACCACCTAGCCATGCATTCAGTTGCTCACAAGCTTGAGTATTGAATGCTCTCTTATAATACAACTGTCCTTGTGCATTTCTGCCAGTAATGACCAAATTGGGTGCAGAGCTGTTCAGTGGTGCAGGATTGCACCATGTCCTACACAAATCATCTGTTGCACGATGGTTAAGGTAATGGTATGCATCAACAATAAATCTGCTTGTGTCTAGCCACTCCACCAGCCTAGGATCATTCACACATTTGCGCAACACCATGCAAGCCTTGTCAATGCAAATATATGCTGGTCTTTTGTCTTTGTCCTGGTATACTGATCCCAAGAATTTAAGTATGTTAGTTGGTGACTCAGACTTTGTAAATTTATCCCAAGCCACAACAACACCACAAGGAGCACAGATTGTTTCAACACAATATATTCTTGGTGCAGTGAAGCAGTCTCTGCCTCTGATTTCTTGTTCTTCATCATCATGAGGGTGTACCTGGTGAGGTGGATGAGGCATCTCAGGCACTGTATCATCAGGCCTTCTCAAAGCTCTTCTGTAGCCACCCATGACCTGTTTCCTATGATTCAATAGGTGCCTCCTCCACTTCCCTTGATGCTGTTCACATGCAAGTGTTCCTTCTACATTTGCATTTTGACAATTAGCAACATGGCATATACCTCCATATAAGAGTTCATGAAGTGGGCAGTAGACACCACCACGAGCATTTCCCAAGTCAGCATCACAACCTTCAAATGCACAGTGAGTATGTCCCATGACAATACCATCTACCACCACCATTTGCACTGGAGCAGCTTCTTCTTCCACTTGATCAATTTCTTGCATTCTTCCTTGATCATCATTTATTTGGTTTCTATCTTCCATTCCAACCATATCTGCTTCATTTGCATTGGCTTCTACAATCACATCTGCAGTGCTCCTATACTTTTGTGTACACTCAGAGCAGGAATGTTGATCACCAGACTTGATAATACCACCCTCCCCTAAGGCATTGAATGCCTCTCTGGTAACTTCATCAATTGCAAGGCCATCCATGATTGTCAAATTGGTGTCTGAAGCAGAGGCTATGAGTCAAATTGATTCCTGCACAAATGCTTGCCACACATGTCTCCTGCTTATATTTGCTCTGTTATCCAAATTAAAGGAATTATTCCAAAATTCTGCATATGCTGCTGCTGATGCATGAAAATTGTATATACCACTCAACACTGCATTGGAGAATGCCCTGTCCACCCATAGGTTTTGTCCAATTTTATGTACCTTGCTGAGTTTAGATACACCCTTTCATGCTGGGCATGAGTTTCATGTTTTGCTCTTGCATGATCAGCATAATAAGTAGTCTTGCACCCCTTGCAGTGTCCAGAGAATAAATTGGTGTATTGTCATACACTACAAAGTTTTTTATCATCCTTACAAGTGGTACATCCCTTGCTCTGGTCCACTGGTATAATCCCTTCTTTTGGCAAGCCTGTTTGGTACAGATTGGGGTATTTGGACACAAAGTATGAGCTGCTTGGATTTGTTTGTTGGAAACAGGCTTTAATTTGGCTCTGAATCTTCCTGACTTATTGAGTGGGTTTAAGCCTAACAGCCTTGCAAGGGCATCCAGTTTCAACCCAATTGTAATTATGGTCTTTTGTTCTGATCCTTCTGCATCCATGTCTGACTCTTTCAATAGGGAGGCATTTTCTTCTTCCAGCCTTTGTTTCACTGTAGTTGCCAATCCTCTGATCCAGCCAGTGACTAATGTACTATGTTCTTTCACTTGTGCAGCTCTTTGGCTGAAATGCAAGTTCAAAAGGTCTGTATTCTCAGTGATAGTGAAAAGCAACATTAACACTGTTGACAGTGAGACAGTTGAATCAAAATTTTCTTGAATGAACTTGGTGATTTGTAAGAAGGGAATATCTGGGAAGGACTGTTGTTCAATGGGGGCTGCAGCAACCAAGGGCAGACTTGAGATGATCTCCAGCCAGATCCAGAGCACCAAAAACTTGAAGAAAGAATCAAAGATGATAGAGAAAAAACTTGCATATTGATTACTATACACTTCCAGACAGATAACAACACTGTTCCACCTACTTATGCTTCTTTGACTTCTTACCCTCCTCAGAACCTTCTTTGGCCTTATTGCCAGAATCTTCTTTGGCTTTCTTCCCTTCCCCCTAGTCACCTGCTGCCTTCGTGCCTTTTCCTTTGTCAAATCAGAAAATGTATAAGATAACATTGCTGTTCCCCAGACATCTTCATCAGCTGGACCATCCTTTTCATCCTCCAACCACTCTTGAAGCACAGGATAATGTGCAATGTCATGGAAAGCTGGAGTCATGTAATGATGCCAGTAACTTTTGGAAACAAACAATTCTATAATATTTGTGGCACTGGGCTTCTTAATATCATCAGGCCAGGTTCCATCTTTAATCATCTGCCTAAGGGTGTCCTGGGCAATGAGGCATGCTTTGTACTTGGCATAGTTTAGTTTCAAACCTGGATTCTTTTGTGTCTGAGCAAGATGCTCAGGGACTTTAAGAATAGCAATGAGCTCATTTTTTGACAAGTCCCCTTGCTTTGTGGCAGCTTTGCTCAAAGGGACAGCAGGAACAGGTTGTCCAACAGGTGCTGCCAAGATATCCTTCCCCTCAGCACAAATAGCAAGTGTCAGCTGACCATTGTCAGTTACCCATGAAATATCCTCATCTTCTTCAACAGCATGATTGAATCGACCTTTGAGGTCCCAATTGCCTCCTTCATGAACATAAATTCGATAATTGTTGTGTCTCACAGGAGAATAATTTCTGCCCAGCCTTTCCAAAACTGGTCCCAAGCTGGATTCAGCCCTTGTGCTGAAAGTAAAAATGGCCTTATGCTGTGATGGTTTGAGTGCAAGATCAGAGAATAGTTTGACAGTTCCTTTGGCAGGTATAGCAGGTTCCACCAAGTCATCTGCATCAGGCAGATTGAGTACATTGCCTATTGCCCTACCCCTCAATATGCCTCCTGTGACTCTAGAAGAACCCTCAGGAGGAGGGGAGGCCATATCAATATCTCCACTAGCCCCAATAACCCCAGTTCTGTCAAATCCCAAATCATCCAAGGCAGATGCAATCTGACCAGATTCCTCCTGGTCATTCAAAATATTATCATGTTCCACTTCTTCAATATCTCCCAATGGGTTCTCCTCATCTACTTGTTCAGATTCTGCAGGGACATATTCATCAGTAGTATGACTGTTGGCATCACTTTCACTGCCATCTGTTTCACCTTCCTCCTCATCTACCTGATGTTCACGAAATTGCCTGGTTAGAGTGGCAGGACTGTCAGCAAGAGGGGCAGAGAAGGGCAGGTAATGGGTACTGTGTTTTCGAGCTGGGGGAGCAATTGAGATATTCTTCTTTTGTAGTATCTCTTCTGATCTATAAGGATTCTGTTAGCCTAACAATTACCTTTTATTTATTTCATACCTTGTTGTTTTCTTTGTTTCAATTTTCCTGTTGTTGGGATGATCAGGTACAGTGAGGTTGACATACAGTGAGGTTGACATCAAATAATTTATACACAGTACAGGTACACAATACATAGTATATAATATAAGGTGAGGTGGAGTGGCGCAGGTGGTGAGGTGGTGGCAGCAGGTGGTAGTGGTGGATGACATGGGCATGGGCAATTTGACGTGGCGGCAGGCGATTCGGGGGGTGGCGTGTTGCAGTGGGCGGTCGGGTGGTGAGGTGGAGTGGTGGCAGGTGGTGAGGTGGTGGCGGTGGTAGTGGTGGATGACGTGGGCGTGGGCGATTTGACGTGGCGGCAGGTAGGTATGGGTGCGGCAGGCAATTTGGGGGGTGGCGTGTTGCAGTGGGCGGTTCGGTGGTGGTAGGTGGTGAGATGGATTGGCGGCAGGTGGTGAGGTGGTGGCGGTAGGTGGTAGTGGTGGATGACGTGGGCGTGGGCGATTTGACGTGGCGGCAAGTGGGTATGGGTGGCGGCAGGCGATTTGGGGGGGTGGCGTGTTGCGGTGGGCGTTCGGTGGTGGTTGGTGGGCGGTTCGGTGGTGGTAGGTGGTGACGTGGTGGCGGCACGTGGTGGCGGTGGGTGGGCACGGGCGATTGGGCGATGGCGTATGGTTCGTTTGGTGGTGGTGGGTGGGCACAGGCGTTGGGCGGTGGCGTAGGGTTCAGTTTGGTGGCAGGTGGATGGGGGCGATGAGCGATTTGGGGTGGGTGGTGGCGATTTGGGGTGGGTGGCGGTGATTTGGGGTGGGCGATGGGTGATGGGCGATCCGAGGTAGGGGCAAGGGTGGGGTAGAATTAATGAGCGACAATGAAAGAAAAAGAGAGAAATCACTTACCGAGATGTGGGGGCTTTCGTCGACGTCCCGCAGCTCCCGAAGCCTGCGCAGATGCTTGGCTATTGTCGGCATCGTCAGTTGCTTGAAAGAACAATAAAAAAAGAAAAAACCTGTTGTGGATCATTAGTCGATAGAAAAAAAAAGTACCGCGCGCTACGCACCGTTTGTTTCCTCTCTTTTTGGTTTTTCCTCTTCTGAATCCTTGTCGTCCAATCCCTGTCCTTGTAGCCTTCACTGTTATGTTTTTCCTCCTCTTGCTCCTCGCGGTGCTTCTTCGAGACCTTGATCGATGTCTGGGATAGCGCGGACATTGTGCCTTGCGACCGCGGCGGGTCTTCCTGGGTGACAACGGAGCTGCGCGGGGTGGCGATCGCATGGTGTAGGCTGGATGGGCGATGAGCGTTGGGCGGTTGCGGGTGACGTGGCTTGTGTGTGACAGTGATGCGTGATGCGTGACGAACCACCAAATGAGTGATGGCGCAGTGACAGGATGCCAATGCGTGACATGCGCAGTGATGGCGGTGACAGACTGTGACGAGTCTGTCACATGTGAGTGACAGCTTCAGCAATAGTGTCTCACATATTAGCAGTGCCTGGAATTGCAGGACTAGTCCTCGCAAAATGCAAGGAAGTCCAGGCACAGTCCAGGCACAGTCCAGGTCCATTTTGGCTGGGGTTGCCTGCCAAACATGATATGTGGAAATGCAAGGACAGTCCGGGCACAGTGCCCGGAGTCCACGTGGACTCCACGAGGACTACGTGGGGGAGTGTAAAGACCTCGGGGGAATGGGCAAACGGGCGAGAGGGGAGAGGGGAGAGAGCGAGAGGCGAGAGGGCAAGGCGAACGGGCGAGAGAGTGAGAGGGCGAATGGGAGAGGTGGGCATGGTAGGGACTGGGTGGTGAGTGGAGGGGGTTCATCGTGGGCATGGTTGTCGGGGAGCGGTGGTAGGTGCGTTGGTAGATGGTGGAGATGACAGGCATCAGCGGTGTGTTGGGCAGGTGACAGATCACGTGTGACATGTCACATTGAATCAATGGCGCGTTGTGCGCGTGTTTGACCGTTCACGTGACTGAATAGCCCAGCATATATAGCTGGGCTTGTTCAGTGACAGGACTCCCCAGGACTCCTGGGACCTTGGGCTCCCAGGAATCCCGGGAATGCCCAGGGCATGGCCAGGACTCCCTGTAGGGTCCTGGTCGAGTCCCGGGTTTTTTTGGCAGCAAAAATGGGTTTTGCCAGCCACCAGCCAGTCCCGGGAGTCCAGTGGGACTATGTGGGGCACTGTAAAGAGCTCCTAAGATTGCATCAGTCACTACCCAGGTAAGCTTTCACCTTTCTATCTGTCTGGGCTGATGCTCGTATATTACAAGTTACAACCACTCATCAATAGTTCCAGGAGTGTCGACACCTGCCGCATCAAAGCGCAAATACCAGATTTTGTCATTCCAGACAAAAAAGATAGGTGCAACTACTTCATACCAAAGGTGACAGGTGATGCGGATAAGCAGTCGCTTTGGGGATGGAACAACAACATACTTGCACGCCTCCTTTGTCCTATGCGCTTGGTCAGACAATTTGATGCGAACCCTGAGTAAGTGCCATGTCCATTTGACATTTATGACTCATTCATCTGACTCTGGCACAGGGAATTTCAGGTGCATATACTATCTGGGACAATCAAGGTGAACCCAGTTGACTGGCCTGTCTTTTGTTACGACGAGTCAATGTACAACCCCGAGGATCCAAAACAAGGACTTTTCTGAGGCTTTTTACTTGCATGCATTTATCACCATATCTTTACAGGACCGTCAACTGCTTATGGCGGAGCCACTGCTGGTCGGTCTGCATGGGGCATCACTTATGGCCTGAAACGGCCAACGCCTGAGACAATTGGCTATGCAACAATCATAGTAAGTGCATTTTTGTTGATGATGGCCTATATCTACTGATATGGCTGAGGCCAACTGGGCAATCAGCTCATCTCCAAGATGGGATATACCTGATTGTGACTTCTGGCTCAATCACTTTTTCTTCGCAATTATGGGTGTGCTTGACCCGGAATTTTCCAGGGGCAGAAAAAGAAATAGACAAGGAATGGGTTAACGAGATGCTGGAGTGGTGGGAAATGTCAGTTTTATTTGTTTAGCAGCATACATATACTCATTGATTGATCAAGGGAAGTTCCGCAACTTCGGAACGTACCATGGGCAAGAAGAAGATACGTGGCCGTGTCCAAGCTAATGAGGACAATGTATTCAAGACGCTTGAAATTCTAAGGCAGGAAGTGAAGAATGCGGTCTAAAATTCGATCCAACAACTGAAGCCACCAGTTGTGCGCACTCACTGGGATGCCCAACCACCAGTCACTGCACAATCTCACCAGCCGCCAATCACCACACAATCTCATGAGGACACCCAACCACCTGTCGCCACACAACCTCACCAGGACGCCCAACCGCCAGTGAGGCAATCAAAGCCTCATGCAAGTTCCAGCTCGTCCCCTTCAATGGTTGGAGGAGGAATGTTGGACACATTCTCTGGCTCACTATCTCCTACAACCTCCATACTGTCGTCGCCTCAGCCTCCCAAGGCAAAACGTGCAAAGACAACACCTGTGTCTTCCTCCACCATGGTGCACTCTGATGACAATAGCGGCGCCCTCCCCAATAATGACTCGGGGCATCGCAAGAAGGAACAAAAGAAATCACGTACAGGTGTCAGAAAATCGACTCGCAATAAGCATTAGTAGAAAGCTTTCTCCAGTGGACCCGGACTCGCTTGGTACTGTATTAGAATTGGATTGGAGGGTTTAAGAATCATACTGGAGAACGTGTAATATTCGGATTGTAATGCATTAGATTCGCAGTAGAAACAAATATAATGCCTGTGATTGATATAATCCAATGGTCTTGAAAACTCTTTATAAAGGATTGTAATCTAGATGTTGATTGCAATTATTACATTGGATGCTAAAGCTAGGTAGACTATATACATGACTCAGATTATAAGTGATTATGATGAGAAGTTGACATTATAATCGATAACAATCTCTGGGATGTTTTGTTGATGAGTGGAGGTGAGTTCTTCATCACTGTCAGATGGATTGTCAACTGCATCCCTCAAGATTTTGTTGTCACTGATCTTATGAAGTAGTTGTTCCTGGTGATCAAGTTTTGCTATTCCATGAGTAAAATTACTCTTGGATGCTTGTTTATAACGCCACTTTACTTTTTGATGTTTGGCCTCGCCCTGAATAGTAAAGATTACTGATAGATGATGCATTGAATGGTTTGGCACTCACAGTTTGTGTTGAAAAGCCATCGGATGGCCCAAAGCATTGAATTGCATCTGCGTAGTGGCCTAGCGCATGAAGTTTGTATGTTTCCGTGTTAAACTTCTGAGGTTTTGCCTTTGAAGAAACTGGTTCATGTGTTGTCTGTTGAAATGGATGTAATTTACATACATGATGTGTTCCGCACCGTGGGAAACATCTCGGATCTATCCGATCTTATCTAATCTGTCATATATCAATGTTTGTATATGTGGACATAATTATAGAGTTCACTGCTATTAATATCTTGACAGATATTATAGAGTTAGACAGATATTATAGAGTTTGACATGTGTCAAACTCAGACAATAGCGCACCATGTGCATGACTGTGCAAAGCTGTGTTTTACACAGCTATTGACACAGCAATGACTGTGCATTAGCAAGCACAATAGAAATGATCAGTCAGCACTACTAATATCACTGACATCAGACCAGTAGATAGACTGTATAAATACCTCAGTAGTTAGACGTAGGGCTCCCGAAGTTCGGTTCTGAACTTCAGTTCGAACCAGAACCGACCGAACCAAACCAACAGTTCTGGTTCAGTTCTGGTTCTGGTTCGGGCAATCCCAGTTGGTGTCGGTTTCTGGTTCGGGCTGCTGCTGGGTTTTGAGAACCGGTTCTGAACCAGAACCGAACTGCCCGAACTGATTGTCTTTGAGGTCGTAGGTGTTGCAGCCGTCGTTGTGTTGAAGGAGTGTGTCAACCATTCCTGTGAGCCAAATGTGACAGGAGTGTGACAACTGTTCCACGCGCTCTGCATCTGCACTGCTCATCGCACTGCCGCACTCAGCTGTCATGGCCGCACTCAACCCAGACGGATCCCTCAAGGATGTCACAGAGATTGAGTTTTACAACTCTGAGACTGACGAGCGTCCAATTGGCTCATCAGGGCAGGCAGGTAAGTGTCACATCATCAAAAGGTGCAGTACTTTACACTCCCCCCCTTTCCGTGTGGAATCCGCGTGGAATCCGCGGATTCCTTGTGGATTCCGTGTGGAATGAGGTGTCATTACATTAAAATGTAATGAATGACTTGGCTTACATAAGCATTCCGTGCGGAATCCACAAGGAATCCGCACAGAATGATTCCATGTGGAATCTATTACAACAACAAGTAACAAATAAATGATTATGACTAACTACAAAACAGTCTGTGACTGGAGGAGCCTAGACCAAGTTTTATTTCATTTATACAGGTATGTTTTGTTACAATAATCAGATCATTACAGTCACTTGTTTGTTACTATCAATCATCACAGCCAACTACCCACTACTATCACCATCCCCACTACTCACTATCATTACTGTCAGATTCACTATTTTCAGTATAATCCTGCATGTTTTCCTGCCTTTGCAGAACCTTGACAGTATGATAGGATATCATTGTGTGCAGGAACCAATCAAAATTTCAGGTGTCATCCTCCTCAGCATTGATTCAAATCCACCTAGCCATGCATTTAATTGCTCACAAGCCTGAGTATTAAATGCATGCCTCTGATAGGGCTCTCCATTATCATTGGTACCTGTGACAACTAGGTTTGGTGCTAAACCATTTGATGGGGATGGGTTGCACCATTTGCGGCAAAGAGCATCTGTTGCACGATGGTTTGTGTAGTGATACGAGTCAACAATAAACCTGCTTGTCTGTCTCCATCTCTCCCAACTGTCATTGGCAATACTAGATCGCAACACAAGGCAAGCCTTATCAATACAAATATAGTCTGGTCTTGAGTCATCACTTGGATACACATGTTCTAAGAAGTCCAAGATATTGGTTGGTGACTCAGACTTTGCAAATTTGGCCCATGCCACAACAACCCCACATGGAGCACATATGGTTTCAACACAGTAGTATCTAGATGGCACAAAGGCATCTTTGTTGCTACTTGTGCCAACTTCCACATCATGTGGCTGTTGCACCTGTTGATTGGCTTGCATCCATGGCCAAGTATCATCTGACCGCCTAATTGCCCTTTTATATCCATCCAGGTTCCTCTGCCTGTGGTTTCTCTCATATATCTGTCCCACTTTCCCTGGTGATGCTGACAGGCCAAAGTGCCCTGGACCTTCATGTTTGAGCAGTTAGCAACATGACACACTGCTCCATACATATCTTCATGTAATGCACAATATACTCCTCCACGAGCATTCAGCAACTTGGATGTGCAGTCTTTATATGCACATATTGTATGGCCCATTAAATTCCATCCAATACAACCATTTTTACTGGTGATGCACTTGCTTGGACTGCACCTCCAACACTCCTGTACTCCTGTGTGCATTCACTACAGGCATGCCCATTGGCTGCCCTAATCAAGCCACCTTCTCCCAGTACTTGATAGGCTTCCTTTGTCACTTCATCAATGGCTAGATTGTCTCTCATACTCAAGTCAAGGTCAGACATGGACCCCATGAATCTTATTGACTCCTGGACAAAAGCATGCCATACTTGTCTGTGGCTCACTTTACCAGAGGATGTCACTTTATTGCTAAAGACATCATTCCAGAATGCTGTATATGCTGCAGTGGATGCATGAAAGTTATATACACCATTCATAACTGCAGATGTAAACTGTCGATCAACCCAGAAATTGTGACCAATCTTTATGTATTTTTCTGAGTTGAGGTACACTCTATCATACTGGGGTGGTTGATTTGAAGGTGTACGCTCATGATCTGCATAGTATGTTGTCTTGCAATGCTGACAATGCCCAGATAATACTTGCACATCTTCATAAACACCAAAGTCCTTGACTAAAGTGACCAAAGGTATGTCTCTTATCTTTGTAGACATAGGAAGAGAATGTGGTTTGCATGTATTCGTCTCACATACAACAGCTTCTGACATATAACATGGATAGGTTGTATGTCCTTGTGTGAGATGGGCTTTAGCTTGCCAGTAAAATGACCTGACTTATTATATGGGTAAAGTTTGAGCAATTTGGCCAATTTATCAAGTTGCAATGCCACTGCCACTGTAATTTGCTCATCATCCATGTCCTGCTCATCAATTAGATAATTATTATCTAGTTCAAGCCTTTTCCTTAGTGGTCGTGCAAGGGCTTTTATCCATGAAGTGGCAGTTGTGGACCTTTCTTTCATAAACTTTTTTTCTGCTGACGCCCTGCAGACTCAACAGCTG
The DNA here is from genome assembly GCA_023014475.1 of Amanita pallidorosea. NCBI lineage: Eukaryota > Fungi > Basidiomycota > Agaricomycetes > Agaricales > Amanitaceae > Amanita > Amanita pallidorosea. The sequence goes on from JAEBUS010000094.1 coordinate 31,639, forward strand.
CACATTTTCTGTTATGCTGAACAAAATCACAAGAACACTTGTTAATGAAATTGATGAGCTAAAGTTCTGCTCAATAAAAGTGCTGAATGCCCTGAATGTTATGTCTGGGAATGGCCTCTCATTCACTGGAGCTGCAGAGACCAAGGGAATAAATAGTAGCATGGCCAGTATCCCCCATAATTCATGTAGACCTTGGAACATGAAAATCATCAACCTGCATAGTCTAAAAAGAAAGCCAACACTGTTACATTGAACTACAGAACTCCATTCATTTACATATCTGCTTACATCTTTCCCTTGCTCCTAGTCAAGTGCTTCTTTGAGCTTAGGTCATCCTTCTTCTCTTTCTTCTTCTTCTTCTTCTTGTCATTCTCATCCTCCTTTGCTTTACCCTTGCCCTTTGCTTTAGCTCTTTGATCCTTCTCATCCAACCAGTTCTTCAGGTCTTTGAAGGAATGTGAAGTTTTCTCTTCCCCCCAAATCTCAACATCTGGAAGTGCATCCTCCTCATCATTCAACCACTGTTGCATCTCAGGATACTTTGGGACTCTGCTAAATTGCTTCTTGAGGTGCTCATGCCACATGGTTTTTCCAATAAACAACTCCACAATTTCTGTGTCAGATGGCCTTTTTATCTCCCATCCACCTGTAGTGGCCATACTCTCTGAGAGTGACAGGGCTCTAAGGCAGGCCTGATATTTTGAATAATATAAGCGAAGTCCTGCATCAGTCTTGCTAGCAGCATCCCTGAGCAAGTGGCTAGGGATGTTTAACAATACCACAAGTTCCCTCTTGTAGCCAGCACCTGGCTGAACAGCAGGCTGAGAAGGTGCAGGAGCACCAGATGACTTGGCCTCAGAATCTGTGACCAAAGGTGTGAGTTCACTTTCATTCTCCTGAATAGAGTAATTTCAGTCACATTTCTATTTGAACATGAACAGTTACACACCAAGGCAACATAAAGGATATATGCCCCACTTTCTCTTTCCCAGGAAATTGGATCATTACCTTCCATTGCAACCTTGAAGCTGCCTTTGACACTCCAATCACCATCTTCATACACAAAGATCCTCTTACCTGTAAAACAAAGTGATTATGACAGGTAAAGGAAATGAATGAACCACTTACTTTTGACAGGTGAATAGAGCTTTGCAAATTGAGTCAGGACTGGGGTCAGTGTTCCCTTCACCTTTACCCTTACTGTCATTTGAGCCTTCTTGGAAGCAGGATCATCTCCAGGACTGAAAACCTTGATTTTCCCATCCAATGATCCAATGTCACTTTGTAAAGCATCCTCAGCATCCCCAACATTAAATACATTACCATGGGCCTTTCCACGAAAAAGGCCTCCTGTGGTGCGAGAAGCACCTTGAAGATCTGAAGGATTTGCTGTGTGAGCTATAAATTAGCTATTGAATGATTTTAAGATAACTCACCTTCACCTTGACCAAATAAATTGGCAGGGGAACCCCCATCAACCTTGTCAATGTCAAGAAGATTATTAAAAAGCCAACATCATAAGAAATACCTCAAATCCCCCATTTCCACCATTATCCTTGTTATCCTTCTGTGAGATAGTAACCTGAACCAAATTATGGCTGGATGTTGCTAATTTATACATAAAACATACCTGAGACAATCCAACTATGTTGGCTGCTTCTTCCTTCTCCTCAGGAGTATCAATCTGCCAACTATGAATAAAGTCCTTATGTAACTGGATATGGCTGTCACCTTGGACTTTCCACTTTCTGCCTCACTTTCACTCTTCTCAGCACTCTTGCTCACCTCACTCTCCTCTTCTTCACTTGCACTGCTGCTGCTGGATTGCTCATACTCACTCCCACTGCTGCCCTCATCTTCAGAAGGTAGGGCTTCAATGTGTTAGTGGAAGGTACTACTGACTTGCACTAATAATAATAATTACCTTGCATTTCATGAGTACGTCGCACACGTCCTGTTGACTGACTTGGTTTGGTCTTCAAAAAAGCAACCATTGCTGAACGTGGTCGCTCAGGTGGAGCAACAGTAATACCACTGCTTTCAAGGACTTGCAAGGCACTGGAGACATTAGTTACATTTAAATATTTTATAATAAATAAATAGATATGTGATAAGTAAAGGGTACATAGGCAGCAAGGGCAGTTTTGCAAGGGCGAGGCAGCATTGGGTGTTTGCGAGGTTGCAAGGGTGGGGCGATGGTTGACGTAGGTGTTTGCAAGGGCAAGGCGGTGTTTGCGAGGGGGACGTGGTGTTTGCGAGGTTGCGAGGGCGGGGCAACGGTTGACGTAGGAGGGTGGGGCGATGATTGACGTAGGAGGGCGAGGCGGCGTTTGTGTTTGCGAGGTTGCGAGGGCGGGGCAACGGTTGACGTAGGAGGGCAGGCGGCGTTTGCGAGGTTGTGAGGGTGGGGTGACGGTTGATGTAGGAGGGCGACGTGGCATTTGTGAGGGCGACGTGGTGTTTGCGAGGTTGCGAGGGTGGGGCGACGGTTGACATAGGAGGCGAGGCGGCGTTTGCGAAGTTGCGAGGGGGGCGACGGTTGATGTAGGAGGGCGAGGTGACGTTTGACATAGGAGGCGTTTGCGAGGTTGCGAGGGGGGGCGACAGTTGATGTGGGAGGGCGACGTGGTGTTTGGGAGGACGAGGCGGTGTTTGCGAGGTTGCGAGGGCGGGGCGACGGTTGACGTAGGAGGGCGAGGTGGCGTTTGCGAGGTTGCGAGGGCGGGGCGACAGTTGATGTAGGAGGGTGTTGCGAGGGCGACGTGGTGTTTGCGAGGTTGCGAGGGCGAGGCGACGGTTGACGTAGGAGGCGAGGCGGCGTTTGCGAAGTTGCGAGGGCGGGGCAACAGTTGATGTAGGAGGGCGGGGTGACGGTTGACCGAGGGCAGGGCGATGGTTGATGTAGGAGGGCGACGTGGTGTTTGCGAGGGCGAGGCGGTGTTTGCAAGGGCGAGGCGGCGTTTGCGAGGTCGTGACGGCGGGGCAACGGTTGACGTAGGAGGGCGAGGGCGAGGCGACATGGCGTTTGTGAGGGCGAGGCGGCGTCAGGTGGCAGTGGTGTGCAGTGGTGGCGAGGGCAGGGCAATGGTTGATGTAGGAGGGCGACATGGGCGTGGCGGTGTTTGCAAGGGCGAGGCGGCGTTTGCGAGGTCGTGACGGCGGGGGAGGTGTTTTCGAAACCCAAACATGAGGAAGGTGTGACAAAAAGGAGAAAGTACTTACGCAGCGAGAGCGCCCCCGCTTGTTTCAGCTCTAGAGGCCGCCTCGTCTTCACGAGTACGGGCAGCAGAGGTTTTTCTGCAAAATGAGTGAGTTTGTTAGATAAAAAAAGAAAGCCACGCACCGTATACCCTTGCCCTTTGATGCGACAGGGATCTCCTCTTCATCTGCATCCTTCCGCTGCTTCTTCACGGCTCTCTTCTTGGCCGATCGGTCGGATGCTGCTGATATGGCCCGTTTCCTACCACTCCTCGACTTGGGTGGCGATACGGTGGTGGTGCTGGGCTGCGACCGGGTGCGAGTCATGGCGACGACAGTGGGATTGAGCAAGGGTGTGACCTGTCACGGTGACCGTTATGTGAGGAGGCTGTGTGGAGTCTGCACGGAATATTCCGCACGGCCATTCCGCGGAAATTCCGTGTTCCGCACACATTCCACACGGAATGGATGCGGAATGGACACGGAGCCACACTGCCAAACACAGCACAAAGGTCAAATGCACGGAATGGCGGATTCCACACGGATTCCGTGGATTCCGCACGGATTCCGCGCGGTATTGGGGGGGTGTAAAGTACTCAAAAGGTGGTAAGTTTGATAGTGTCATATCTTGTTCATTTCTGCTCGGATTAACCTTCATTCAGGTGTCGATTGGAAGCTCTCTATTCACTAGTTCTCACCGCATTAACTGCGCTTCAAGTGGCGCCCTCGTTTGTCTGGCACATGTCACCTTCTCTGATCAAATCTGAGTTGGGACTTTCCTCAAGCAATATCTCGACCATTCCTGGGCGGATGTTCTTCAACCATAGATCGATGGAAAGCCTCTTATCACTCTTTCTCGTCACACTAACCGCTTGACAAGCGGTGCCTTTATTCTCCTGTACTTTGTCAATTTCTGCTGAATAGCCCTTTCAAGTCATATCTCGGCCGTTTTTCAGCGCTTTCCCTTCAAAAAGGGATCTGCTGGAAGTCCCTTCATCACCTTTTCTTGTACCACTGACTGATTGACAGGCGGCACCTTCGTTCTCCAGTAATCTGACAATTTGTGTTGCAGGGGTGGCTGAAGTCATATCTCCACCATTTCTGATGGATTCCCTCAAACAAAGCGTCGTCAGAAAGCCTTTCTATTGCTTTTTTACTGTGTATTAACCGTCAAACGAGCGGCACCTTCATTCTCACAGTATTCCCAATTCTTTGCTTGGAATGACCAGTTTGACCAATTTTTGTCAGCTTAGTTGTCTCCATTTCTGCTCATAGTACCACAAATCATGCATAAATACATATATTTGTATCAGATACAATGACTGAAACTGTATTGAACAGACATACAATAAACATCAGAAAATTGAATGAAAGCATGCCAACATGATCACACCTGCTGGCCCCACCACCTCATGCAGGCTGTCCAAATGTCAGGCAAGTGCTAGTAACATGCGCACATTGTCAAATGAGCCCTTGAGCAGCATATTATTAGAGATGTAGTAAACATTTCATGCTATCACTTTCTCTAAAATTTCCTAATAAAAATTTTAGTCGGTTCTTCAGTTCGACCAGAACCGAACCAGAACCGAACCAATAGAACTGGTTCGGGCAGGTTCAGTTCTGGTTCTGGTTCAGTTCAGGCATTTCTCATTGGTTCTGGTTCTGGTTCAGCCAAAAATGCCCCTGAACCAAACTGAACTGAACTTCGGGAGCCCTAGTTAGACGTCAATCTACATCATCTGCTCTACTAAGTGATTGCTCTACAGCGGACTTAAGTGACTACTACAGTTACCAGTAAGTGTTAACTTACTCAACTCTACTTTCTGCTGTGCTCCTGTCAGTTGTTGCTTCGACAGGTTATGGGCCCGTCTGCTCGCAGACCTGATGGCTGACCTATGACATCATTTCGCTTATAAGCAAAGTGGCTGTGCGCACCATGCTGTCATAGCACAGGAGATAGCGTCACCCGCTTTTGGTACTCACCAAACAGGAAATTAGGTTTGTTAGTAGCGCCATAGCTGTACAATACTGTAATCACCGTTATGATTGCTGATGTAACCCCAGGAACTCACTGGTAATATGAGTATGCCTCGATCTTGACAGAGATCTGCAGGCACCACCTGGAGAGGTGTGAAAATAATACTTAGTATGGCAAACTATACCAGCCCCAGGTTTCTGTGTTACCCCAGTCAATACCAAAACCATAACTCTGGATCTGTTGATTTTATCCAGATCTGGGCCGGATGGTGAATTCCGGCTTATCAACATTCTCTGGATTTAGGGCCATCTATGACGGATAAAGATCGGATCGGGTTTCGTCCGTCCCCGATCAAAAGGCTTCGTGCCCCCCTATTGGCCATGAATAATTAAGCGCTTATATCAATATATGGGTTTTCGTCCCATTGTTCCGATTATATTGTAATTATTCTGTATAAGGGTTGTGCTGCTTGGACCTTGTTCCATGGTACACGCAGACCAGCAGCAGGCACAAGCTTAGCTTCCTCTTAGAAATAGGATTGCTCCTTAGTGGCATTAGTACATTTCTAAAAATAGTTACATAGTGATGGATTTTCGCTGTCAGGGAATTTGATGGAGCCCTGAAGCACTCCTGAAAACGCTGGATCCCTTTTCTGGCGATGAATTGAGAAGCCAAAAGCAAGTCTCAAGTCTCTGTCATGGGATCTATCTGTGTCCCATAACCGGAAGTCATGACAAAAAAGCGCCAGCCTCTGCTATATTTAGAAAGTAGAGCTGACACACTGTTTCAGACTTCAAACCAATCCAAACCAACTCTCACCGTATTTTTTATATTTTTTTGAAATATATAAAAATGTCTTTTGTCAACAACGTCGCCTCTTCCTCCTCCGCCACTGCCATTGCCAAATCTGGCAATAACTCGTCTTCCTCCCCATCTTCTGCCAAATCTGGCAATTCCGCCGGTTTTGGCAATCAAGTTGGCAACCCTGCCAACTCTGGCAGCTCTGTGGTCTCCACAGATCCGTTTTTAAGTTCCAAATCTGGGAACTCTGGTCAGAAGATTGGGTATGGGGATCTTTTCCCTGAAGACATAATTGATGTTGATGTTGTCACCAACAACGTCAACAGGCCTTTCTTTGGCTGAGAGGACGATAACAAAAGGCAAGAAGGTGATTGCCCAATTTAAATTAGGCAAAATCACCACGTCTAATATCTTATGCAAGTGTGATGTTGGCCATCAGGCCAAAAATATCCGCTCGCCTAGCTCCACATCTCTGGCGATCCCGGAGCCCCTAAAGTGAAGACTCCGTCTTCACTCCCTTCTTTATGCACACCGTCCTCGTCCTCCTCCCCTGTTATCAAACAGGAATCTGTGACCCCGCCTCTTGGTAGCCTATGGATACCAGTGTCTCACAAAAAGAGCACGGGGAAAATTAGAGTAACAGGCAGTGGGCCAAATCAAGACATTGACTCAGATACTAGACAACAGCGTCTAGAAGACAGTCAATCAGAATTGGCCCAACGTTGTGAGGCACGAGAGAAAGCAGTGCTGGCCCACTACCAAAGACAGCAACAGGATCACATGCACAAAATGGCGCATGATATGGGGAAATTGACTCATTGATTCAGGCAAATTCAGGAAAAATATGTAAACCCAAATCCAGTACAATTTGGTACTGAACCCCTGTTCAAATCTGAACAGGTTAGACCACCAACACCTTTCCCACATCTAGGCAATGTGGAGAACAGGTCCCCCATTCCTGTGCCTGGACCATCTAGGTCCAACTTTGCAGCCATTGCTAAAAATGGCTTGAAAAATGTGCATGGTCCCCTTAGACTCCAAAAGGCAAATAATCCTAATTTGGTATATTCCCTTCCTGTTGAAGAGCAGGAAAGAAGACATGAGCAATGGCTCAAGTCATTTGGAGCAAGGACGGTTACTGATGTGTCAAAGTGGGAGATTGACTCGCTTCCGGTACCATCCTCTGGGGGGAACCAGGAAGGAGAGACGCAAGGGAGATATGATGGGAAACCATCATATAAAGATATTAAGGAATGGCAAGCAATTGCCAAAACCTTTGTAAATATGGGCATCATGCCTAATAAAATTCATGTAGTCAAACAAAGACGAAGTGACTCCACCAGTCACTATAAAACACTACGAGAATTACATGATGCACATGATCTAGTGGAGGACACTCGAATCATGATGAGTAATCATGAAGATACAATTAAGGATATAGCTGGCACTGTTAAAAAAGTGTTTAAAACATGTGATGTCTTAATGAGTCATAATGACAAGTTAAGACATGATCTCAAAGAAACACATGAGATCATTGAATCACAAGAACAGGCCAACTTTAAAGAGCATATAGATCATATACAAAAAAATACAAAGGTTAAACTTGCAATTAATAAATTGCAGAAAGAGGTGGTTGAGCAAAGGATTCGTGCAGAAAATGCAGAATCTTGGCTCTCCAAGGAATCTGATGAACAAAAATTGGCTCATGAAAAGAAAAGAGCCAAGAAACAATGTCAGAAGGAAAATTGGTTAAAATTGAAAACCGATAATATCCAAGTCACCACTAGATCCAAAGAACCTAGAAATAGAATTCCTACTCATGATGAGTTGAAAGAATCAAAGGATCAAACCTTTGAAGATCTACTTTATGGTTCTGATAATTCTCATTGGGAATTATCTGATGATGAGAATGAAACATTCCTAGCTGCTCAAAAGATCACCCATTAGAGAAGGGTGAATTCATTAGAATACAATCAATGAATAGAGTGTTAACTCACACACATCAGAAACCTATCTGGAAAAGACCAGGTTTCTGCTATTTGGCAGCAGTGAAACTTAGAGCACTACCCAAATATGTGTGGAAGGCATATCCTACTATTAAGGAGATGTCTGAAATGAGCCATAGTCTTCGTAAAGACGTTGGCTTCACTCTAGTTGAGCAGCAGAATGGGCATTTCCATCTTACATTGTCCACAAAAGCAAAATATGGCTGGGCAAATATTGACAAAATTGCTCAAACAAATAAAAGCCATTATCCTGTTGGTGTGGACAACAGTGACAAGGATAGAGTTCCCATATTAAAAGGTTCCAGTAATTGGAACACTTGGGAACGATTAATGAAGGCTATGCTCCAATCGAAATCTGTATGGCAATATGTGAATGGAGGCATTACACATAATGAATATACAGTTGCAGACCAGGAAAAAATGAATGCAACCAGTGTAACAGCTGCACAAGTGTCAGCACTTAGCCAGAAATGGAAGTTACACTTAGAGTGGCTAGAAAATGACAATAAAGCAAATGGATTAATATCACTTCATTTGCCCAGTTCTCTTAAATTATATATAAAAGAGACGTCAAAAGCCACCTGGGATGCACTCATTGCTGCATTTGCTAAGCCTGGAGCAGTAGCTGTATTTAATATTTATAAAAAGACAAAAACTTGGGAATTCTCGAAAGGGAAAAGTCCTGCAGAATCAGTCCATGAGTTAATGGAACTCTGGGCTGAAATGGATCAGAATGGAAAGAAATTTGATGATGATTTCCAATATATGGAAGTCTTAGATCGATTACCGTCATCCTGGATTCATTCAAAACTTATGTCCTCCTTAAAATGACACTGGAGAGACTAAGTTAAAAGATCTCATTCCTGAGATAGAGAATGAATGGCAGCGTCGTAAAGCTGACTCAGGAAATCCATCTGCAAATTTTGTTCAAAGGAGTGGGAAAAATTCTCTAAAGGCAAAAAACCTTATAAGAAACCTGGATTCACACCCAGAGTTAATTTGCCTAAAGGGAAATATGTCCCAAATAATGCGCAAGCAGGTCCTAGTAATAGACCTGCTTATGTACCTCCTGGAAACAAAAGAGGACCTAACTGGGAGTCAAATAAGCAACATGGAGATAATAAGAAAAGAAAACTTAATCTCCTATCTATGGCCACTAATGCTCCTGGAGAATTATCCAAGAGGGATAAAGCAGATCTTAGAAAATTTGCTAACATGGTTATATTTGATAACCATGACATGGATGTGGATGTTCCACAACCTTCTCCTTTGAAATTGGCCGATAGAATTGGACCAAACATTAACAAAGTCGATTCTGAAACATTAAAAATAATGAAAAGAATCAAAGATCTTAAAGGAAAAGGAAAAGATCTTATAGAAGAAGACTTTGTTGATGCATCTATGCCTAAAGCCAGGATAGATGATGAAGAAATTTCTCATAATGAGAAAGAAGTTGAGGAAAAATCTATTAATGAAATAGATAATGGTTATCGGGACAAGTATGTTCTTCTCACTAACCAGGATACAAGTGCTGATTATAAATCAGATATGATCCTGAAGAAACCTACAATGAATACTATGATGATGATTTCTATGCTGATGATGGAAGAATGTAACCATCATGGAAATCACCATAGTAATGGTAAGTTTGTGGGTAGCAGATGTAAAAGTAGCCTAATAGCTGCAAATATAATGAAATCTGCACTGTATAAAAGTGAGAATTTAGAACAAGAATATTGGATCATAGACTCTGGTGCATCTGTGCACATTACTAATAACAAAAATGATTTTGTTGAGTATAATCCATATTCTGAACCTGAAGAAATAAAGACAGCAGATTCTAAATCAGCTGCTCTCATATTAGGTCAAGGAACCATGTTCCTTACCTTAAAAATCCCAAAGGACAGAGACATACGCTAAATTGGAAGTGTGTTACATGCCAAAAGCTTCTCATAAACTTATTTCATCGGGACAATTGAAAATTGCTGGTTATGTCAAATCATCTAACAGTGATCAGACAGTATTTTCATATAAAGGAAATAATTCAATAATTGCTAGACCCAAAAATCGGTTTGAACCAATTCACTGGGCAGAAGTAATTATTGATAAAAGAATGAACAAATTAGTCAACTTGGCTGATTTTACTACCTGGCATAATTGTATGGCTCATGCAAACAAAAATGTAATTAAAAATATGAGCCAAAATACTGAAGGTTTTGATAGTAAAATCAAAATACCTTCAGATATTCCTATTTGTTCAGGATGTGCACAAGGAAAGATGCAATAAATCTTATCATATTTCACAAACACGTTCAAAACAACCCTTAGAGTTGTTACATGCTGATTTGCTTGAATTTCCACAGGAATCATACCATTGTAAAAAGTGGTGTTTGATGATTCTTGATGACTATTCTTCATATGCCTTCTTGGCATTCCTACAATCAAAATCAGAAATGTTTCAAAACTTTAAAGACTTTGTTACACTGTTTGAAAATCAAGCAGGGAGAAAAGTCAGACTTTCAGATCGGATCAAGGGGGAGAGTTTAAATCAAATGAATTTGATCTATTCTTAAAGCAAAAAGGCATATTATGTGAACAAAGTGCACCATACATCCACCAACAAAATGGTTGTGCAGAAAGATTAAATAATACCATATTGAAAAAAGCAGAAAGTATGAGACTCCATGCACAATGCCCTAAATTATGGTGGGAATTTGCAATGGAAACTGCTATCCATGAGTACTTTACACTCCCCCCCCAATACTGCACGGAATCTGTGCGGAATCCACGGAATCCGTGTGGAATCCGCACCATTCCGTGCATTTGACCTTTGTGCTGTGTTTGGCAGTGTGGCTCCGTGTCCATTCCACATCCATTCCGTGTGGAATGTGTGCGGAATGCAGAATTTCCGTGGAATGGCCATGCGGAATATTCCGTGCAGACTCCGCACAGCCTCCTCACATAACGGTCACCATGACAGGTCACACCCTTGCTCAATCCCACTGTCGTCGCCATGACTTGCACCCGGTCGCAGCCCAGCACCACCACTTATCGCCACCCAAGTCGAGGAGTGGTAGGAAACGGGCCATATCAGCAGCATCTGACCGATCGGCCAAGAAGAGAGCCGTGAAGAAGCAGCAGAAGGATGCAGATGAAGAGGAGATCCCTGTCGCATCAAAGGGCAAGGGTATATGGTGCGTGGCTTTCTTTTTTTATCTAACAAACTCACTCATTTTGCAGAAAAACCTCTGCTGCCCATACTTGTGAAGACGAGGCGGCCTCTAGAGCTGAAACAAGCGGGGGCGCTCTCGCTGCGTAAGTACTTTCTCCTTTTTGTCACACCTTCCTCATGTTTAGGTTTCGAAAACACCTCCCCCACTGTCACAACCTCGCAAACGCCGCCTCGCCCTTGCAAACACCGCCACACCCATGTCGCCCTCCTACATCAACCATTGCCCTGCCCTCGCCACCACTGCACACCACTGCCACCTGACGCCACACCTCGCAAACACCGCCTCGCCCTTGCAAACACCGCCTCGCCCTCGCAAACACCACATCGCCCTCCTACATCAACCATCGCCCCGCCCTCCTACATCAGCCGTCACCCTGCCCTCGCAACTTCGCAAATGCTGCCTCGCCTCCTACGTCAACCGTCGCCTCGCCCTCGCAACCTCGCAAACTGCCTCGCCCTCCTATGTCAACCGTCGCCCCGCCCTTGCAACCTCGCAAACACCGCCTCGTCCTCCCAAACACCACATCACCCTCCCACATCAACTGTCGCCCCACCCTCGCAACCTCGCAAATGCCTCCTATGTCAAACATCACCTCGCCCTCCTACATCAACCGTCGCCCCGCCCTCGCAACTCGCAAACCGCCTCGCCTCCTATGTCAACGTCGCCCCGCCCTCACAACCTCGCAAACACACTCACCCTCACAAATGCACTTGCCCTCCTACGTCAACCGTTGCCCCGCCCTCGCAACCTCGCAAACACAAACGCCGCCTCGCCCTCCTACGTCAATCATCGCCCCACCTCCTACGTCAACCGTTGCCCCCCGCAACCTCGCAAACACCACGTCCCCTCGCAAACACCGCCTTGCCCTTGCAAACACCTACGTCAACCATCGCCCCACCCTTGCAACCTCGCAAACACCCAATGCTGCCTCGCCCTTGCAAAACTGCCCTTGCTGCCTATGTACCCTTTACTTATCACATATCTATTTATTTATTATAAAATATTTAAATGTAACTAATGTCTCCAGTGCCTTGCAAGTCCTTGAAAGCAGTGGTATTACTGTTGCTCCACCTGAGCGACCACGTTCAGCAATGGTTGCTTTTTTGAAGACCAAACCAAGTCAGTCAACAGGACGTGTGCGACGTACTCATGAAATGCAAGGTAATTATTATTAGTGCAAGTCAGTAGTACCTTCCACTAACACATTGAAGCCCTACCTTCTGAAGATGAGGGCAGCAGTGGGAGTGAGTATGAGCAATCCAGCAGCAGCAGTGCAAGTGAAGAAGAGGAGAGTGAGGTGAGCAAGAGTGCTGAGAAGAGTGAAAGTGAGGCAGAAAGTGGAAAGTCCAAGGTGACAGCCATATCCAGTTACATAAGGACTTTATTCATAGTTGGCAGATTGATACTCCTGAGGAGAAGGAAGAAGCAGCCAACATAGTTGGATTGTCTCAGGTATGTTTTATGTATAAATTAGCAACATCCAGCCATAATTTGGTTCAGGTTACTATCTCACAGAAGGATAACAAGGATAATGGTGGAAATGGGGGATTTGAGGTATTTCTTATGATGTTGGCTTTTTAATAATCTTCTTGACATTGACAAGGTTGATGGGGGTTCCCCTGCCAATTTATTTGGTCAAGGTGAAGGTGAGTTATCTTAAAATCATTCAATAGCTAATTTATAGCTCACACAGCAAATCCTTCAGATCTTCAAGGTGCTTCTCGCACCACAGGAGGCCTTTTTCGTGGAAAGGCCCATGGTAATGTATTTAATGTTGGGGATGCTGAGGATGCTTTACAAAGTGACATTGGATCATTGGATGGGAAAATCAAGGTTTTCAGTCCTGGAGATGATCCTGCTTCCAAGAAGGCTCAAATGACAGTAAGGGTAAAGGTGAAGGGAACACTGACCCCAGTCCTGACTCAATTTGCAAAGCTCTATTCACCTGTCAAAAGTAAGTGGTTCATTCATTTCCTTTACCTGTCATAATCACTTTGTTTTACAGGTAAGAGGATCTTTGTGTATGAAGATGGTGATTGGAGTGTCAAAGGCAGCTTCAAGGTTGCAATGGAAGGTAATGATCCAATTTCCTGGGAAAGAGAAAGTGGGGCATATATCCTTTATGTTGCCTTGGTGTGTAACTGTTCATGTTCAAATAGAAATGTGACTGAAATTACTCTATTCAGGAGAATGAAAGTGAACTCACACCTTTGGTCACAGATTCTGAGGCCAAGTCATCTGGTGCTCCTGCACCTTCTCAGCCTGCTGTTCAGCCAGGTGCTGGCTACAAGAGGGAACTTGTGGTATTGTTAAACATCCCTAGCCACTTGCTCAGGGATGCTGCTAGCAAGACTGATGCAGGACTTCGCTTATATTATTCAAAATATCAGGCCTGCCTTAGAGCCCTGTCACTCTCAGAGAGTATGGCCACTACAGGTGGATGGGAGATAAAAAGGCCATCTGACACAGAAATTGTGGAGTTGTTTATTGGAAAAACCATGTGGCATGAGCACCTCAAGAAGCAATTTAGCAGAGTCCCAAAGTATCCTGAGATGCAACAGTGGTTGAATGATGAGGAGGATGCACTTCCAGATGTTGAGATTTGGGGGGAAGAGAAAACTTCACATTCCTTCAAAGACCTGAAGAACTGGTTGGATGAGAAGGATCAAAGAGCTAAAGCAAAGGGCAAGGGTAAAGCAAAGGAGGATGAGAATGACAAGAAGAAGAAGAAGAAGAAAGAGAAGAAGGATGACCTAAGCTCAAAGAAGCACTTGACTAGGAGCAAGGGAAAGATGTAAGCAGATATGTAAATGAATGGAGTTCTGTAGTTCAATGTAACAGTGTTGGCTTTCTTTTTAGACTATGCAGGTTGATGATTTTCATGTTCCAAGGTCTACATGAATTATGGGGGATACTGGCCATGCTACTATTTATTCCCTTGGTCTCTGCAGCTCCAGTGAATGAGAGGCCATTCCCAGACATAACATTCAGGGCATTCAGCACTTTTATTGAGCAGAACTTTAGCTCATCAATTTCATTAACAAGTGTTCTTGTGATTTTGTTCAGCATAACAGAAAATGTGCAGCTGTTGAGTCTGCATGGGCGTCAGCAGAAAAAAAAGTTTATGAAAGAAAGGTCCACAACTGCCACTTCATGGATAAAAGCCCTTGCACGACCACTAAGGAAAAGGCTTGAACTAGATAATAATTATCTAATTGATGAGCAGGACATGGATGATGAGCAAATTACAGTGGCAGTGGCATTGCAACTTGATAAATTGGCCAAATTGCTCAAACTTTACCCATATAATAAGTCAGGTCATTTTACTGGCAAGCTAAAGCCCATCTCACACAAGGACATACAACCTATCCATGTTATATGTCCAGAAGCTGTTGTATGTGAGACGAATACATGCAAACCACATTCTCTTCCTATGTCTACAAAGATAAGAGACATACCTTTGGTCACTTTAGTCAAGGACTTTGGTGTTTATGAAGATGTGCAAGTATTATCTGGGCATTGTCAGCATTGCAAGACAACATACTATGCAGATCATGAGCGTACACCTTCAAATCAACCACCCCAGTATGATAGAGTGTACCTCAACTCAGCAAAATACATAAAGATTGGTCACAATTTCTGGGTTGATCGACAGTTTACATCTGCAGTTATGAATGGTGTATATAACTTTCATGCATCCACTGCAGCATATACAGCATTCTGGAATGATGTCTTTAGCAATAAAGTGACATCCTCTGGTAAAGTGAGCCACAGACAAGTATGGCATGCTTTTGTCCAGGAGTCAATAAGATTCATGGGGTCCATGTCTGACCTTGACTTGAGTATGAGAGACAATCTAGCCATTGATGAAGTGACAAAGGAAGCCTATCAAGTACTGGGAGAAGGTGGCTTGATTAGGGCAGCCAATGGGCATGCCTGTAGTGAATGCACACAGGAGTACAGGAGTGTTGGAGGTGCAGTCCAAGCAAGTGCATCACCAGTAAAAATGGTTGTATTGGATGGAATTGTAATGGGCCATACAATATGTGCATATAAAGACTGCACATCCAAGTTGCTGAATGCTCGTGGAGGAGTATATTGTGCATTACATGAAGATATGTATGGAGCAGTGTGTCATGTTGCTAACTGCTCAAACATGAAGGTCCAGGGCACTTTGGCCTGTCAGCATCACCAGGGAAAGTGGGACAGATATATGAGAAACCACAGGCAGAGGAACCTGGATGGATATAAAAGGGCAATTAGGCGGTCAGATGATACTTGGCCATGGATGCAAGCCAATCAACAGGTGCAACAGCCACATGATGTGGAAGTTGGCACAAGTAGCAACAAAGATGCCTTTGTGCCATCTAGATACTACTGTGTTGAAACCATATGTGCTCCATGTGGGGTTGTTGTGGCATGGCCAAATTTGCAAAGTCTGAGTCACCAACCAATATCTTGGACTTCTTAGAACATGTGTATCCAAGTGATGACTCAAGACCAGACTATATTTGTATTGATAAGGCTTGCCTTGTGTTGCGATCTAGTATTGCCAATGACAGTTGGGAGAGATGGAGACAGACAAGCAGGTTTATTGTTGACTCATATCACTACACAAACCATCGTGCAACAGATGCTCTTTGCCGCAAATGGTGCAACCCATCCCCATCAAATGGTTTAGCACCAAACCTAGTTGTCACAGGTACCAATGATAATGGAGAGCCCTATCAGAGGCATGCATTTAATACTCAGGCTTGTGAGCAATTAAATGCATGGCTAGGTGGATTTGAATCAATGCTAGGAGGATGACACCTGAAAATTTTGATTGGTTCCTGCACACAATGATATCCTATCATACTGTCAAGGTTCTGCAAAGGCAGGAAAACATGCAGGATTATACTGAAAATAGTGAATCTGACAGTAATGATAGTGAGTAGTGGGGATGGTGATAGTAGTGGGTAGTTGGCTGTGATGATTGATAGTAACAAACAAGTGACTGTAATGATCTGATTATTGTAACAAAACATGTACCTGTATAAATGAAATGAAACTTGGTCTAGGCTCCTCCAGTCACAGACTGTTTTGTAGTTAGTCATAAACATTTATTTGTTACTTGTTGTTGTAATAGATTCCACATGGAATCATTCTGTGCGGATTCCTTGTGGATTCCGCACGGAATGCTTATGTAAGCCAAGTCATTCATTACATTTTAATGTAATGACACCTCATTCCACACGGAATCCACAAGGAATCCGCGGATTCCACGCGGATTCCACACGGAAAGGGGGGGGAGTGTAAAGTACTGGTAGACTGCCAAGGAGTGTATTCATGTGGTAGGACAGTTGGCATTTCATCACGTTTTGCTTGGTGTTCAAACGCCTGTGATGCTGACGTTTTTACCCTTATCCAATATTCATCTTCTCCCCATTGTTGAGTATCCAACGCCATACACCAGATAGGTTTGTCATCCTCTAAGTTGTCATCCATTTGGAGGGTTTTCTTTTGCCAATCTATAGTTGGGTTATGCTTTTCCAGCCATGGTATTCTGAAGATGATTTCCTGGTCTCCTAAATTTGTGATCCATAACCAATTATCATGTGGTTTTCCGTTGATGGAATAGGTAAAATGAGTTCGATGCGTGATCATGCCATTTTGGTTAATAGTTCCATCAGCATTTCTAACTTATTGGTTGTTTTAATTCTTCTTTTGGCCAATCTTTTGATATGTGTTTGTCAATGAAGTTTCCTTCTGCTCCACAGTCAATAAGGGTGGATATTTCAGTGGGTTTATCATTCATTTGCACAGTGATAGAAATTTGTTTGTCATTATTAGACTGTACAATTACAGAATTGAGTGCTAACTGTTCAATTTTATGGGAGGTGTCAACTGCTTTCTGGCGTCTCCTTCTTAAAAACCCTCTGTTTCAAGTTCCTGGAGGGTATTCTCACATTCTTCATCCAGGAGTGCTTTCAATAGTGCCCTAATGCATTGGGCAGTTGATTCTTCTGAGGTCGTTTCCTCAATAGCTCTAATGGTGTGGTTCTGAGGAGGGGATGGTTTGTTGGGTGTTGTCTGGGCGTTCCCTTTGTTTGGGCAATCCCTGGATATGTGTCCCTGAGCTCCGTATCAGAAGCACTTGCCGGTTTTCCAATATTCCTCTTTTTGGGCATCTGAAAGGCGTCCTGTAGTCACTGCATTAATCCCTTTTGATCCTGATGCCAAATTCCTCGAGTTTCGATTAAATCTGAAACGTTTCTCTGTGTTTCCTGATCCAGAGGATTGGTTCATCAGTTTCAGGGTCTCCCAAGCATTGTGTAATTGTTCCACAGCATCATAGGCAGTTTCCATGTTGATGACTGTGGGGTTTTCGATGATTTTTGCTGCAACTGATGCTGGGAGTCCTTTGCAAAAATAGATTTGCTGCACCATGAACCCTGTGATTCCGGTGGATTGAATGAGTGACCGGAATTTCTGAATGTAAGTGGGGATATCAATATCTCCACCCACTTTGACTTTATCTAGATCATTCAGGGTCCTGGCTGCAGTGTCTGACTCACCCCAATTGGCCAGAAGTCGTTTTTTGAAGCTCCTGTAATTGTCCCAAGAGAGCGTTGCTCCTTCTTCCCTTTTCTTTCCTTTATCTGCAGTGGCCTTGTCCAATTCTTCTTGGATATTGGATTTCCAATTGTCTAATTCCTCTCCTAAGTGTAGAAAGACATATTTGATCTTCTTTTTGGCAGTAGTAAATCGTTCCTCATCTAGATCGAAGGTGTCATTGAATGCATAGATGAAATGTTTCGCTTTGGATTGTTGTCCTTTGAATTTCTCAATGGAGATCCCCTTTATTCCTTTTGGGGATGTTTCGGTTTTGGGTTCCTGTTCCTGTTCTGTTGTTTGTTTCGAGCTTTCTCCTCATTTTGGTTCATCATCAAAGGCTAGATCTAGTTCAATCTGCTGTTGTTCCCTGTATTTGTTCCACCTGGTGAGGGTGGGTTTTTCAAATGCGAAAAAGACATTGTCTGCTAGATCCTCTGTGTCTCAGAATTTGTGCCACCAAGTAATCTCTGGTTCAGTATTTGGTGGGAAGAATAACTGTTTATCTGAGTTGTTTTCTTCATTATGCCAAATGATCCAAGTTTCTGCTGGTAATTGTTTGTCAGGGTCTCCTTCCCTGTATTCTCCTTCGAAGAGACTCTCTGGGACTCGCTGGTTCTTTTTCTTAGTGGTCGAGATGTAGTACCAGCCTTCATTTGTTGTAGAAGGGTAGACTTCCCTTCGAGTGAGGTAGTACTTCTGCCTGTAACGAACAGAGTTGTTTGGCGGTCTGATCTGGGAGGTTCGGGTCTCAATGATGTCTGGCTAGTGATGAAGCACTGAGCAGTTCCTGAGTTCCAACTTGTGTTATGGACGATGCCCTCGTCGTGGTTTGTTCTAAGTCAACAGTGACAAGCAGAGTCTCGGTCTGCTCCCAGTCACTGGACAAGGAGTCTAGACACTAAGTCAAACAATGACAAAGGTCTTGAGAACGATGAAGAAGAAGAGGGTTGAGATTGAGCGAGATTGAGAGCAAAACTTGTCTAAGTTGGAACTGAGGTTACTCTATGATACATGGGTCTTATATAGGTTTAGAGAACAAGAAAAACCATAAAAGGAACAAGGCTGTAGCTACCTTAGAAAGGAAATATGAAAATAACTACAAAAAGGAGATAGCGTCCAAAGCTGTACAATGCGCAGTAATGATGAGTATGAAACGGTCCATTGAGACATGGAGACGAAATGAAAAGAGAACTGTAACAGAGTTGAGGATAAAGATATCAACATTCAATATGTTCCCACAAATAATCAATTAGCTGTTATCTTAACAAAAAATTTGACTTGGCAAAAGTTCAAAGAGTTAAGAGATAGAATTGGCATTGAGATCCTCAATGAGGGGGAGTGTTGAAATGGATGTAATCTGTTACACACACAATGTGTTCCGCACCGTGGGAAACATCTCGGATCTATCCGATCTTATCTAATCTGTCATATAATCAATGTTTGTACATGTGGACATAATTATAGAGTTAGACAGATATTATAGAGTTAGACAGATATTATAGAGTTTGACATGTGTCAAACTCAGACAATAGCGCACCATGTGCATGACTGTGCATTAGCAAGCACAATAGAAACAATCAGTCAGCGCTACTAATATTGCTGACATCAGACCAGTAGATAGAGTATAAATACCTCAGTACTTAGACATCAATCTACATCCTCTGCTCTACTGAGTGATCACTCTACAGCGGACTTAAGTGACTACTACAGCTACCAGTAAGTGAGGTCTTTACACTCCCCCACGTAGTCCTCGTGGAGTCCACGTGGACTCCGGGCACTGTGCCTGGACTGTCCTTGCATTTCCACATATCATGGTTTGGCAGGCAACCCCAGCCAAAATGGACCTGGACTGTGCCTGGACTTGTTACAACCTTACGATTTTCTGACGACTTTTTCATATTTTTATCTATTTTCTCTGGGGCCCTATGGATGCATAGGTACACAAGACTTGTAGGCGCTGACCCCTATGTCAAGGCGCCCATCGGTTAGGTCAGCGGTTAGTCAGCCAGGGGCTGTGCCGATAAGAAGACAATAAGGACCGGATGGGGACACGGGCATCGCGGGAAGGTGTAGATAGTCGCCATGGTTTCGTTGCTGCGTGCGCATAGCCCTAGGGGCATGAGGCTGCTGCGCACAGACCATGGTTGGGGTATATAAGGTGGTGCGTCGTAGGTAGGAGTCTCTAAGACTCTAGATAGTTTCCTCTACACCAGGTCACTAGTCTACTGTGTCAAATCTATTCTCTTATCCTCATTCGTCTCTAAGAGGCTTGTGGTTGTGTGTGGGCTTGTCCTAACATAATCTAGAGTCTTTCAACCACACCCTTCGTCGTTTGACACAGCGCCGAGCACGTCTTGCTCGTTGTCGCTCACAGCGTCGAAGCGATCCTACAAAAAAATCTTATTCGTCTGACAGGGCGCTCGTTGCACCACGAGACCGTCCTCAGCCTCGATCCAACAGTCAACAATGTGGTCACGACTGACTGCGGGACCATTCTGTCTACACAAAGGTTCTGAACGAGAGTAACGGCGTGCTGGGTTGTGGACCAGGCAGGGTTGCCCCGGGCAGTTACATCAGGACTTTCGGAAAAGCGCAAGGAACGCGCGAAGACAATCATTTGTGGTGACCTGTATCAAGGCACACAGTCTCTGAATACCAATTACGTATTGGATCTATTGATCTGAGCACGAGGACATCAGAGTGAAGCGCCGGGCAGCACTGCTTTTGGTCTATTGAAGGAATTAAATCGAACATTCAAGTGCAGGTGCGTTATTGACTGCATCGGACAGTGGCTGTATTAGGAAGTACAGTTACGGAAGAAGAGGCGACATCTCCCTACTTGGGACGTCATTTACCGTTTTTGGAACAATCTGGATCTGGGATCCGAAGCTATGGATATGAGCTTCAATTACGTTTTGCCAAGGGCAGCTATGTCCTTGATAGAGATCGGAAAAGTATTCGATCTAGAATGGGCGGCGGGGTGCCCTTTGCCCCAACAACGAACCGAGTCGGCCAAGCCGGTCGACTACCGACAAAGCGATGTGCATGTCCGCGCATGGTACTTCTGGCGAAAAGAGCAACGCCGGTTGGAGAAACTCAGGCTGCGCAGAGCAACATATGAACGACAAATGCTTGAGGAAGCGGCGTTTCGAGAACAGGAGGAAGCATGGGAAATTCTCATGCAGGAAAAGCGCGAGGCGCTTAGAAAACAAAAACGGTTCCAACAGATGGAACGCGAATTAGAAGCGGATCGACGGGTGCTCGAACAGGTGTTGGAGCAGCTTGTTGATCAACCGGACGTCAGGGAGGCGGTCTTTGACTCACCCTCCAATATGTTGTTACTATTGCAAGGGTTTAACGTGTTCACCCTGAAACACGATGGACTGGTCCTTATGGCGAAGGAAAGGAACAAATTGATGCATGCCTCGAATGGCAACATCAAAGCTAAGCACTCGGGCCGAATGATACGGTACGCCCCATACATGTACGAATGGAGGAAGGGTCCATCAAGCTCATCTCCGGCTACGGAGCCCAACTCCTTGGAAGGTCACACAGGGCCCGACAACGACGGAGTCATGCTCCCGGAATGGGAGGACTTCATGGACCTGCATCTAGCGGATTGGGGAATCCGGACCAAGCAGGAATACACGGAGCATTGGGTGGAAAACCAGGAACAGGTCGTGTTGCCTGGGGTCCCGACGAACGAGGATCGTCCTAACTACCATTGGCGCAAACCCGGTTACTGCTATATGTATCTATTCAAGCCGGAGTATTACGATATGTACCATTGGCCGGCTTGGCCCACGGTTACCGAAATCGCGTCGTGGAACACCGAACTCCGCAACCCATTTGCACGATTCAGTCTTCAGGACAACTGCCAAAGGGATCGGTTCCATGTGCTTGAGGAGTTCATGATCCGTATAGAAGATGGTGACGACATCTGGGACTGGGGTAGCATTGACGAAATGGTTGCTAGGGGGACCTACAACAAGCGAGCCCGATGGGGAGGCAAGGGCTTCTTCTGCCGAAACAAGAAAAAGAAGAAGGCCCGTTCTTACACTGGATCGACCCTGTCAATCAAATGTGAAGGAGGGAATGCAGAACTTTCCAGTGTCCCGGTACGCGTCAGTAAGCCCAATCCGGTCTTGTACCTGATCACTGGATCTACACCGCCTCGAACGTCAAAACAGTCTACGCCACCTCCGGTTCCGCCGAAGGTTCCCACATATGCCGAGGCAATCAAAGCCAAGAAAGCGGAATTCAACGCAATCATGCGAACCCGCGGCGGAGATTGGAACTGGCATGACGGACCAGTGACAACGGCAGAGGACTGGATGATAGAGGCGGGACCCAGTAACTTGGACCAAGCACAAAAGCGGCGGGAAATTGATCATTGGCGTCGGACTGTAGCAAACAAAGTAGAACATGCATATCCATATCCTATAGCCAAGTCGAGTAGCGAAATATTACACCCGGACATCCCGGGATTCTGCTATTTGGTCATGTTTAAGAAACAGCATTGGAACAAGTTTGAATGGCCGGCATACCCGCAGATCCAAGAGATCTATCAGTTCGACAGTCGTATGAGGGACTTGCAGGCAAATGTAAGAGCTCGAAAGACATATGGACGCGAAGGATGCATCCATGTAGAACGCGTGTCTCAAGGTCTCAACGCTTGGACTCAGATGGAGGACTGGATCCTCAAAGGGTATGGTCGCTACCATATCGGTGCTTTCCAATGGACGGTTCAGATGGCTATGGGACTGAGGGATTTCCTAATCGGATATACACAAGTCATGCCACACCCTTTACCACCGCAAATTCCCTTGACTGGAACAAACCAGGATACCGTAGCGCAAAGGCAGCAAGAAATTGATGACATCGAGGAATCAAGGATGGCAACGGTCAATGGCTTTGGACAGCTTCTCACCAATGTTCTGGAAGAGTGGCAACGAACACATCCGCGCCCGTCACCGGCTCCATTAACAAAAGCCGAGATGCCAGATCATTTCGAGGGCGATCCAAGTCAGGTGGACAATTGGCTGCGCACAATGGAAGTCTATTTTACGTTGGCACGGGAAACAACGGTCCGGAGACGCATTGTCATATGTTTGTACCGCACCAGGAAAGGCAAAGGGAACCGAGCGGGAGAATGGGCTGGAGTCAAACTCCAGGAAATCCAAAAGGCAGATGAGGAGTATGAAGGGAAGCATGCGCGCGCTCCGACAAGATATCCATCGGATCTTACATGGGCGGAGGTGAATAACGGACATCGAGTGCCTTTACAACCGGAGGATCAGCCGCTACAGTGGACGCGCCCACCCAATACAAACAAGTACCCTTGGACAACCTGGGTGGCGTTCAAAACGGAAATCCATGAGTTTTTCATGTCTACAGAAACCAAGCAGCATGCGACGGATGACTTGATGAAATTGGAGCAACGAAACACTCCAATCGAGGATTACATCATCAAGTTCAACGCGCTATCACCATTGGTTGGATGGGGAGAAAATGCACTCAAGGACCACTTCCTGAATAGAATTAACCCTGCCCTGGGGGCGGAATTGATCAGACATGGAAACCTGGCAGATGATGCATCCCTGAAGACGATCCAAGATCGGGCGGTTCAATTGGCACGGGTATATCGCAGGGCGAAAGAGGCATACGGCGAGAAAAAGAGCCGTAACGAGTACAAGGAAACACCGGTAGCCAAGGAAAGCAAGGCACCGATTCAACATAGCATGCCCACCATGGCAACGTCTAGCAGAGATCCTAATGCAATGGACGTTGACAAGGCGAAACGACGCACAGGGGCGTGCTACAATTGCGGCAAAGAAGGACACTTTGCCAGGGACTGTCCAGAACCAAAGCGGTTCAATAGGAAGGAGAAAGGAAAAGGCCGTATTCGGGAACTGAAGGTGGAGGAACTCACGGAGGAGCAATGGAAAGAGTACGGCAAAGAAAAGGGTTTTGGCGACAGCCAGTAGGCAAGCGCTCCGTGCTGCTGGCTGATAGAGTTTCGATTTCGGACACAGATTCTTGTATTAGTATACCTGAATTGTTATATGAATGCTCATCATATGTCCATCGGATTCGAAACCTAAGTGTGAGCGCAAAACCCAGAATAAACACATGGTCACCCGCATGGGTGTTAAGGCGAATTTGGCAGCAGGATAAAGACACTGCGGTGCGGTGTCTAAAGGAATGGGTTCATAACAAATGCCTGGGAGAAGCAACTGAAAGCTTGGTTAATGAACTGAACCAACAATCGGAGCAGAGGCATTATGGAACCTAACACGATTAAGGCAGAGTGTCGTCAAAGCTACAGGACGACAAGAAATGAATCTAAAAGGAACCATTACAACTATGGACACTGGAATGCAGATCAACGTGGTCGCACTAGTAGATTCAGGATGTACAGGGTCTTGTGTCAGTACGGAGTTTGTGAATAGACACAAACTTAATAAACGGAAACTCCTTTGTCCGATGCCGGTATACAATGCGGATGGAACCCGAAACGCATTAGGGAGTTTGGAATACATGGTTCAATTCAAGCTAAGAATAGGAAGCCATGAAGAAGTCATCGAATGCGGAGTCGCAGGATTAGGAAAAACCAATATCTTCTTGGGACACGACTGGCTGCAGCATCATAATCCGGTGATGGACTGGAAAAAGCAGGAAGTACGATTTACCAGATGCCCAGGAACATGTTGGGATCGTTCTTACGTTGAAAATCCAGAGGAGGAGGTAGATCCAATGGAACCAATTGAGGAAGGAGAAAAACTCCTTGCAGTACACATCGGAGAACCAGAATTGAAAACTCGATCCGTAGCTACGGATATAGCGGCAAAAGAAGCAAAGGCGGCAACAAAACGGTCATTGGAAGAGTGGTGCCAAAACACTATTTAGGGCATCGCAAGGTTTTTGAAAAAGAAACTTTCGATGAGCTTCCACCGCGACGTCCTTGGGATCACGCGATCGAGTTAGTGCCTGGTTCGAAAGCAGTGGACTGTAAGATATATCCATTAAATAGGGACGAACAAGCACAATTGGATGAATTCCTTAAGGAAAACTTGGAATCAGGACGTATCCAACCTAGTAAATCCCCGATGGCATCCACATTCTTTTTCGTCAAAAAGAAAGATGGGAAATTGAGACCGGTGCAAGATTACAGACGGTTAAATGAGATGACAGTTAAAAACCGATATCCCTTACCACTTATTGGGGAATTAGTGGACAAATTGTCGCAAGCCAAGGTCTTCTCCAAGATGGATATCCGATGGGGTTACAACAACGTCCGAATTAAGGAAGGCGACGAATGGAAAGCGGCCTTTCGGACCAATCGCGGATTGTTTGAACCACTGGTCATGTTCTTCGGGTTAACCAATTCACCAGCAACGTTTCAAACTATGATGAACGACATATTCCGACAGGAAATTGCCGAAGGATGGGTCGTTATTTACATGGATGATATTCTGGTTTTCTCGAAGTCTCAGAAGGAACACACGGGCCACGTCAACCGCATCTTGGCAAAGTTGGAAAATCATAAACTTTCCCTGAAACCTGAGAAGTGTTGGTTTCGACCAGCCGCAAATTGATTTCTTAGGCTTGGTGATTAGTACGGATTCCATTCGTATGGAAAAAGGCAAGGTTGATGCAATTGCGTCCTGGCCAGAACCAACATGTAAAAAGGAGCTACAGCAATTCCTGGGATTTATCAATTTCTACCGACGTTTTGTGCAGGTTTTGCTCAGGTGGCCAAACCACTAACTAAGTTGACGGGAAAGGTGGACTGGTTGTGGACTGAACTTCAATCTGTGGCCTTTCAGGGACTGAAAGACCTTGTGGCGAGGGAGGTTGTCCTCAAAATTCCTGATGATGAGGGACAATTTCGGGTTGAGGTAGATGCATCAGACTTTGCAATGGCGGAATTTTGTCTCAACAGGGCAAAGACCAACTCTGGAGGCCAGTGGCATTTATTTCCAAGGCTTTAAACGACGCAGAACGGAATTATGAGATCTATGATAAGGAGATGCTAGCGGTCATGCACGCATTTTACGAATGGTCTCATTATCTCAAGGAGCAAAAGAAACTGTGGAGGTTTTAACGGATCATCAAAATCTCACGTATTTCCGAAAAGTGCAGAACCTTAACCGACGGCAAGCACGATGGGTCACGGACTTACAGGAATACAATTTCATCATCAAGCATAGATCAGGGAAATCTAATTCAAAAGCGGATTTACTGTCTCGACGAGCCGGACATGCACGAGGGCAAAATGATAATGAAGGCGTCGTCTCCTGAAAGAACATCTGTTTGTACGACTTCTTGATGATGACCGAGCTATTGAGGAACTGCTAAGGGACTTGGCAAAAATTCCAAAACGACAATGGGAGTCACAAGTGCGAGAGGGTTTGGAAACAGGGAATCCGGACTATGTCATTGATAAAGGAATAGTACAATGGAAGGGACGAATCTACATACCTGCCAACAATAGACTTAGAGGAGAATTGATCGGATTATTCGTGGGGACATTCGGGAGTAGTCAAAACACTGGAGTTGATAACTCGGATTATTGGTGGCCGAACATGCGCAAAGACATTGAAAAATACATCCCTGGATGCGAAACGTGTCAACGTGCTAAACCAGATCGGCAGGCTATGGCGGCACCACTTCACCCGAATGAGATTCCTTCAGAACCATGGGAAATCGTGTCCGTCGACTTAATTGGACCTTTACCGAATCAAAGGGCAACGACATGGTCATGGTGGTGGTGGACCGATTCACTAAAAAGGCTTATTTCCTCCCAACAACGTCAACCATCACATCACAAGGCGTGGCAGTTCTGTTCCGAGATAATGTATTCCGAGAGCATGGAATTCCCCGGAAAGTATCAGTGACCGAGGACCGCAGTTCGTTTCAAAATTCATGGACGACTTGTACGGAATGCTGGGCATAAAGGCAAACCGATCCACGGCCTATCACCCGCAGACAGATGGACAAACGGAGCGCATCAACCAAGAAGTCAAGGAGTTCTTGACTATGTTTGTCAATCATCGTCAGGACAATTGGAGTGACTGGCTGGCAGTGGCGCAATTTTGTCATAATGATGTGTACATGCGTCGACGGGTATTCCCATTCTTCATGAATAATGGACGCCATCCCAACAAAGGCTTAAATCCACTTCACACACCTACAGTCGTAGCAGTTGAGGAACTTGCCAAGCAGGTTGAGGACGTACATGCAAAGGCAAACAGAGGCGCTGAATAAAACCACTGAAATTATGAAAAAGCGGTACGATGGAATAAGGCACCAGCACGAGAATACAAACCTGGCGACAAGGTTTATCTCAGCACGGAAAATCTGCCTACTATTCGCGCTACAAAAAAGCTTGATGGCAAGTTTGTCGGTCCCCTGGAGATTGTCAAAAAGGTTGGCGCATCCGCGTACCAGTTGAAAATCAGCTTCATGGAAAGTGTATAACGTGTTCAACGAGATCCACCTCAAACTGTATAAGAACCTGTTCTTCCCACTCAAAAGGATAAGGTAGCTCAACGCAAAGAGTTACAAATGTGGAAGAGTCAGGAGACGAATACGAGGTTGAGGAAGTCATGGATAGCCGAGTCAGTGGACGTGGGTGGACGCTTGGATACCTTGTCAAGTGGAAGAATTATCCTGTAGAGGAATCCACTTGGGAACCAGCAGAGAACCTGATAACGCTAAGAAGGAGGTTCAAATTCACAAGGCAAATCCTAGCGCTCCGCGTCGACTCGTAATGTACGCGACATGGATTATCGGCAGTGGCAAATCATACT
This sequence comes from Amanita pallidorosea, assembly GCA_023014475.1. Classification (NCBI taxonomy): domain Eukaryota; kingdom Fungi; phylum Basidiomycota; class Agaricomycetes; order Agaricales; family Amanitaceae; genus Amanita; species Amanita pallidorosea. The sequence goes on from JAEBUS010000094.1 coordinate 59,267, forward strand.
CAGGTGCATGTGCCCAAACGCTTGTTTGGATGGGAAAATGGCAAATTCGAAAGGGAATACCTGAACGACTCCAACGGAAATGGCAGCGGTGGAAAGGCGACCGCAAATGAGTTATGATGAACCGGATATGGACCAAGGCTTTGCAAGGACCTTGCAAAAATTCCCAAGACGATATCCTCGCACTGACTTCCCGGGACGTGAAGTCTTAAGGGGGGGTCATGTTACGACCTTACGATTTCTGACGATTTTCATATTTTTATCTATTTTCTCTGGGCCCTATGGACGCATAGGTACACAAGACTTGTAGGCGCCAACCCCTATGTCAAGGCGCCCATCGGTTAGGTCAGCGGTTAGTCAGCCAGGGGCTGTGCCGATAAGAAGACAATAAGGACCTGGATGGGGACACGGCATCGCGGGAAGGTAGATAGTCGCCATGGTTTCGTTGCTGCGCGCGCATAGCCCTAGGGCATGAGGCTGCTGCGCACAGACCATGGTTGGGGTATATAAGGTGGTGCGTCGTAGGTAGGAGTCTCTAAGACTCTAGATAGTTTCCTCTACACCAGGTCACTAGTCTACTGTGTCAATCTATTCTCTTATCCTCATTCGTCTCTAAGAGGCTTGTGGTTGTGTGTGGCTTGTCCTAACAGGACTGTGCCTGACTTCCTTGCATTTTGCGAGGACTAGTCCTGCAATTCCAGGGAGTCCTTGCACCTGGACTGGGCAGGGACTCCCTGGAGTCCAGGCACTGCTAATATGTGAGACACTATTGCTGAAGCTGTCACTCACATGTGACAGACTCGTCACAGTCTGTCACTGCCGTCACTGCGCATGTCACGCATTGGCATCCTGTCACTGCACCTCACTCATTTGGTGGTTCGTCACGCATCACGCATCACTGTCACACACAAGCCACGTCACCCGCAACCCCCAACGCTCATCGCCCATCCAGCCTACACCATGCGATCGCCACCCCGCGCAGCTCCGTTGTCACCCAGGAAGACCCGCCCGGTCGCAAGCGCACAATGTCCGCGCTATCCCAGACATCGATCAAGGTCTCGAAGAAGCACCGCGAGGAGCAAGAGGAGGAAAAACATAACAGTGAAGGCTACAAGGACGGGGATTGGACGACAAGGATTCAGAAGAGGAAAAACCAAAAAGAGAGGAAACAAACGCGTAGTGCGCGGTACTTTTTTTTTCTATCGACTAATGATCCACAACAGGTTTTTTCTTTTTTATTGTTCTTTCAAGCAACTGACGATGCCGACAATAGCCAAGCATCTGCCGCGCAGGCTTCGGGAGCTGCGGGACGTCGACGAAAGCCCCCACATCTGGTAAGTGATTTCTCTCTTTTTCTTTCATTGTCGCTCATTAATTCTACCCCACCCTTGCCCCTACCTCGGATCGCCCATCACCCATTGCCCACCCCAAATCACCGCCACCCACCCCAAATGCCACCACCCACCCCAAATGCCACCACCCACCCAAATCGCTCATCGCCCCCCATCCACCTGCCACCAAACTGAACCCTACACCACCGCCCAACCGCCTGTGCCCACCCACCACCACAACTGAACCATACGCCATTGCCCAATCGCCCGTGCCCACCCACTGCCACCACATGCCGCCACCACATCACCACCTACCACCACGGAACCACCCACCAACCACCACCGAACGCCCACCGCAACATGCCACCCCCCCCAAATCGCCTGCCGCCACCCATACCCACTTGCCGCCACGTCAAATCGCCCACGCCCACGTCATCCACCACTACCACCTACCGCCACCACCTCACCACCTGCCGCCAATCCATCTCACCACCTACCACCACCGAACCGCCCACTGCAACACGCCACCCCCCCAAATGCCTGCCGCCACCCATACCTACCTGCCGCCACGTCAAATCGCCCACGCCCACGTCATCCACCACTACCACCGCCACCACCTCACCACCTGCCGCCACTCCACCTCACCACCCGACCGCCCACTGCAACACGCCACCCCCCGAATCGCCTGCCGCCACATCAAATTGCCCACGCCCATGTCATCCACCACTACCACCTGCTGCCACCACCTCACCACCTGCCGCCACTCCACCTCACCTTATATTATATACTATGTATTGTGTACCTGTACTGTGTATAAATTATTTGATGTCAACCTCACTGTATGTCAACCTCACTGTACCTGATCATCCCCAACAACAGGAAAATTGAAACAAAGAAAACAACAAGGTATGAAATAAATAAAAGGTAATTGTTAGGCTAACAGAATCCTTATAGATCAGAAGAGATACTACAAAAGAAGAATATCTCAATTGCTCCCCCAGCTGAAAACACAGTACCCATTACCTGCCCTTCTCTGCCCCTCTTGCTGACAGTCCTGCCACTCTAACCAGGCAATTTCGTGAACATCAGGTAGATGAGGAGGAAGGTGAAACAGATGGCAGTGAAAGTGATGCCAACAGTCATACTACTGATGAATATGTCCCTGCAGAATCTGAACAAGTAGATGAGGAGAACCCATTGGGAGATATTGAAGAAGTGGAACATGATAATATTTTGAATGACCAGGAGGAATCTGGTCAGATTGCATCTGCCTTGGATGATTTGGGATTTGACAGAACTGGGGTTATTGGGGCTAGTGGAGATATTGATATGGCCTCCCCTCCTCCTGAGGGTTCTTCTAGAGTCACAGGAGGCATATTGAGGGGTAGGGCAATAGGCAATGTACTCAATCTGCCTGATGCAGATGACTTGGTGGAACCTGCTATACCTGCCAAAGGAACTGTCAAACTATTCTCTGATCTTGCACTCAAACCATCACAGCATAAGGCCATTTTTACTTTCAGCACAAGGGCTGAATCCAGCTTGACCAGTTTTGGAAAGGCTGGGCAGAAATTATTCTCCTGTGAGACACAACAATTATCGAATTTATGTTCATGAAGGAGGCAATTGGGACCTCAAAGGTCGATTCAATCATGCTGTTGAAGAAGATGAGGATATTTCATGGGTAACTGACAATGGTCAGCTGACACTTGCTATTTGTGCTGAGGGGAAGGATATCTTGGCAGCACCTGTTGGACAACCTGTTCCTGCTGTCCCTTTGAGCAAAGCTGCCACAAAGCAAGGGGACTTGTCAAAAAATGAGCTCATTGCTATTCTTAAAGTCCCTGAGCATCTTGCTCAGACACAAAAGAATCCAGGTTTGAAACTAAACTATGCCAAGTACAAAGCATGCCTCATTGCCCAGGACACCCTTAGGCAGATGATTAAAGATGGAACCTGGCCTGATGATATTAAGAAGCCCAGTGCCACAAATATTATAGAATTGTTTGTTTCCAAAAGTTACTGGCATCATTACATGACTCCAGCTTTCCATGACATTGCACATTATCCTGTGCTTCAAGAGTGGTTGGAGGATGAAAAGGATGGTCCAGCTGATGAAGATGTCTGGGGAACAGCAATGTTATCTTATACATTTTCTGATTTGACAAAGGAAAAGGCACGAAGGCAGCAGGTGACTAGGGGAAGGGGAAGAAAGCCAAAGAAGATTCTGGCAATAAGGCCAAAGAAGGTTCTGAGGAGGGTAAGAAGTCAAAGAAGCATAAGTAGGTGGAACAGTGTTGTTATCTGTCTGGAAGTGTATAGTAATCAATATGCAAGTTTTTTCTCTATCATCTTTGATTCTTTCTTCAAGTTTTTGGTGCTCTGGATCTGGCTGGAGATCATCTCAAGTCTGCCCTTGGTTGCTGCAGCCCCCATTGAACAACAGTCCTTCCCAGATATTCCCTTCTTACAAATCACCAAGTTCATTCAAGAAAATTTTGATTCAACTGTCTCACTGTCAACAGTGTTAATGTTGCTTTTCACTATCACTGAGAATACAGACCTTTTGAACTTGCATTTCAGCCAAAGAGCTGCACAAGTGAAAGAACATAGTACATTAGTCACTGGCTGGATCAGAGGATTGGCAACTACAGTGAAACAAAGGCTGGAAGAAGAAAATGCCTCCCTATTGAAAGAGTCAGACATGGATGCAGAAGGATCAGAACAAAAGACCATAATTACAATTGGGTTGAAACTGGATGCCCTTGCAAGGCTGTTAGGCTTAAACCCACTCAATAAGTCAGGAAGATTCAGAGCCAAATTAAAGCCTGTTTCCAACAAACAAATCCAAGCAGCTTATACTTTGTGTCCAAATACCCCAATCTGTACCAAACAGGCTTGCCAAAAGAAGGGATTATACCAGTGGACCAGAGCAAGGGATGTACCACTTGTAAGGATGATAAAAAACTTTGTAGTGTATGACAATACACCACTATTCTCTGGACACTGCAAGGGGTGCAAGACTACTTATTATGCTGATCATGCAAGAGCAAAACATGAAACTCATGCCCAGCATGAAAGGGTGTATCTAAACTCAGCAAGGTACATAAAAATTGGACAAAACCTATGGGTGGACAGGGCATTCTCCAATGCAGTGTTGAGTGGTATATACAATTTTCATGCATCAGCAGCAGCATATGCAGAATTTTGGAATAATTCCTTTAATTTGGATAACAGAGCAAATATAAGCAGGAGACATGTGTGGCAAGCATTTGTGCAGGAATCAATTCGACTCATAGCCTCTGCTTCAGACACCAATTTGACAATCATGGATGGCCTTGCAATTGATGAAGTTACCAGAGAGGCATTCAATGCCTTAGGGGAGGTGGTATTATCAAGTCTGGTGATCAACATTCCTGCTCTGAGTGTACACAAAAGTATAGGAGCACTGCAGATGTGATTGTAGAAGCAATGCAAATAAGCAGATATGGTTGGAATGGAAGATAGAAACCAAATAAATGATTGAGGAAGAATGCAAGAAATTGATCAAGTGGAAGAAGAAGCTGCCTCCAGTGCAAATGGTGGTGGTAGATGGTATTGTCATGGGACATACTCACTGTGCATTTGAAGGTTGTGATGCTGACTTGGGAAATGCTCGTGGTGGTGTCTACTGCCCACTTCATGAACTCTTATATGGAGGTATATGCCATGTTGCTAATTGTCAAAATGCAAATGTAGAAGGAACACTTGCATGTGAACAGCATCAAGGGAAGTGGAGGAGGCACCTATTGAATCATAGGAAACAGGTCATGGGTGGCTACAGAAGAGCTTTGAGAAGGCCTGATGATACAGTGCCTGAGATGCCTCATCCACCTCACCAGGTACACCCTCATGATGATGAAGAACAAGAAATCAGAGGCAGAGACTGCTTCACTGCACCAAGAATATATTGTGTTGAAACAATCTGTGCTCCTTGTGGTGTTGTTGTGGCTTGGGATAAATTTACAAAGTCTGAGTCACCAACTAACATACTTAAATTCTTGGGATCAGTATACCAGGACAAAGACAAAAGACCAGCATATATTTGCATTGACAAGGCTTGCATGGTGTTGCGCAAATGTGTGAATGATCCTAGGCTGGTGGAGTGGCTAGACACAAGCAGATTTATTGTTGATGCATACCATTACCTCAACCATCGTGCAACAGATGATTTGTGTAGGACATGGTGCAATCCTGCACCACTGAAGCTCTGCACCCAATTTGGTCATTACTGGCAGAAATGCACAAGGACAGTTGTATTATAAGAGAGCATTCAATACTCAAGCTTGTGAGCAACTGAATGCATGGCTAGGTGGTTTTGAGTCAATTCTGAAGAGGATGAAATCAGGGAATTTCAACTGGTTCTTGCATACAATGCTGTTTTATCATACAATTCAAGTCCTGAAGAGACAGAGGAGGAAGAGGGAGAGTGAAGATGGTAGTGAAAGTGATGAGGATGAGGTTGGTGAAGGTGATGAAAACCTGTAATTATATTTGTATTTGTATTTGTTAGTTACAATGACCAAAATGTCAGGAGTCTACATGGAGTCCACAGAGACTTACATATATAAGTCCTGCTACATGGTCACTTAAATTTAGCATCCAAGACATGCAAAACATCACATTCATGTACACTAACTAGATTGAGCATCAGGAGAATGTAAAAAATGTGTCTAAACACTGTTTTTGCAAAATATATATTTTACCTGGACTCCACAAGGACTGAACCTGGACTCCCTACAATGACCTTGCTTGTGCCTGGACTGAACCTGGACAGTCCCTGGAGTGCAGGGACTTTACCTGGACTCCACAAGGACATGTGGGGGAGTGTAAAGTGCTGCAGTAAGTGTTAACTTACTCAGCTCTACTATTCTGCTGCACTCCTGTTGGTTGTTGCTTCAACACATAGCTTTTCAATATTGCCAAAGTAGCCATAGTCATCCAATGCAAAGTCAGGAATTTAAATATAGATCATTTGTTTATTTTTATTTTATTTTATTTTATTATTAAATAATAATAATTAAATAATAATTTATTGCAGCAATTTATAATATTGTAATAATTAACTATAGCATGGACATGAACAGCAATGGCACTGAGCATGACTGTGCAGACTTCAACTTCAACTGTGTGACAACTTGAGACAATAATGAGAACATGACTTGAGGATAAGATGAGCAAGTGAGACCGAGATGATGAGCCAAGTTCAGTGAGAACAGAGATGCACCAAACATGACACTGAGGATGTGCCAAGTGCAACAACACAGGACAGGGCGAGCAAGTTGTCGAAACTCTGACAGTTATTATAATAGTTACATTATATTAGTTACATTCATTACAATAACTAATGTAATGAATATCTTATCTAATCTATATCTAATCTATACTTTATCTAATTAGATAAGATTGAATAACTATTAATTAAAGGGTTTCATATTTAATCATAAATAGCTTACATAATATTAGTCATGTGACTTTATGACTCACAATTATGACTCTACTTATGACTCATGGAGTCACAATGACTCATGATTATGACTATGATTAGTCATAATGACTATGTTTATGACTCATAATGACTCACACTGAGTCATATGACTCATACAACGTCATATAGAAGGAAATGATATCATATGGAATATCATAGAAGGAATATAAATAGAAGAAGACTCAGAATGACTCGTTTAGGGACCAATATTATGTAATAGGTAGATTACACTGTACTTAGGTTAGGGTTTCTGAAACATATATAAGGAGGGCATTCTGAGTGACTATCCCCTCAGTTTTACAACTAACATTAGTACTTTTACTAAGGCAGTAACAAACTAACAATTAAGTAATTGAATCCTTACTTAGTTTGATTAGCTGCGCTGCTGTCCTTTGATTCAATACAAGTGAAATGATGAAGACGCAATGTGGAAGTGGAGCAAAGTCGTGTGCCAGTATTTGTGACGGAGGGAATGACTGTAAGACCATTATAGTCTTACGCCCGCTTGCGGCAGCACCCGCAACGAGCTTTGGGTGGTGTGCGTCAGATGTTCCATTTCATCTGGGAGGATACTACGACAAGAAAAGACATGCTCATTATAGATAGAATACACGTTCATTCATTACAGAAGACATGACGACTTTTGTCGGTTTTCGTGGATGAGGTTAGTCGATAATCATTTCAGCGGCAAGTTTGCCTTGGGATTTTTTCCTTTACCCGAAGCTCAGGTTGTGACTCCTCCGTTGCCGTGCGTTTTTTGTTTGTTTTGTGAGTGGGTGGTGCGGAGGACTAAATTTGATTAACAGTTTATGTGGTGGTATATGGCGAGAGATCTGATATTTACCAGTTCTAACGTGTCCTCAGTGTCAGGCTTTTTGTCGAAACATTTCAGTTGTTCTTCGTCGTCGTGATGTTCTTCTTGCACAAAATCGTCTGTATTGGGTTCAACGAAGTGCATTGTTTGTTCGTGCACATCTTCATTTGAAGTGGCAACGACTTTGGTGCGGTCGGCATATATTTGATAAATCTGATGTGTGTTAGAGGTTTTGTGAACGTCTGAAAGAGAGTGTGACCTTTTTTTCTTTGTTTCCGGTTGCGATGGTGAAAGTATGCAATGTGACTTGCATGAGGACGACTGTGCCTGTGCATAATTTATTGTATTCTTCCCAGGGAGGAATGAGGTTATTGTTGATGTTGACAAAGTTTCTTTGTTTCAATTTTGCTTGTTTGTGTTTGAACAGTGGCCCGCCGTAGTTGGGAGGAGATGCGGGTCATATGACACCCCAAGTTTTATGTCTTTCATGAGTTGATGAGCAGTTTGGACAGTTTGTGCATGATCGTGTACGTACCATTTTGATCAGGAATGTTTGGCGTAGGTCCATCATTAGCCGGTTGCAATGAAGTCAAAGGAGCGCTGACTGAAATGCGAGACGTCTGTTTTCCTCTCGGCCTTTTTCTATTAACAGAGGTGGTTACAGATCCATCAGGAACAATATATTGGGACCACAGTAAATGCAGATTAAGTTTGGTGCTGTGTCTGGATTAGAATGTTGTAGCCATTCCAGCACGTCAATGTTATCCTTTGAAATGCTTGTCAGCGGTATGAAAAAACATTGACATGGAACTTTTACCTGGTTGTTGTCGAGTTCTTGTTGTTTGTCTGCGATACATATGTCGTTCAATACTGTTAATTGATAATTGAAAAGGTGTTCCAGGTTCTTCAGTGCGGCAGTAGGACATTTAAGCATGAGGACGTCCTTGACTTTCATGTCATCGCATATTAATGTATAATTCTGGATGCAAGTAAGTATGGAGACACCGTTTGTCAAAGGAGTGAGATGTACGGGGGCGTCCAATGTAATGATTCCCTGACGCTTGGTGCAAAGTTCCGAGAGACTTGTGAGCGATCTCGCCAAAGATCCATGTGGAGAAGACGATCGTTTTTCCGTTGTGAGTGTTTCTTTCTTTGGAGCCCTTCTTCGATTGAACAACATGTTGGATAAGTGTCCATCGGATGTCACTAACAGACGCAGTCGGATTTGGGTAAATACCATGAGAAGAACACCAGCAATACAAAGTTGGTCTAGAACTCTTGTCAACCAAACGTACGAAATCCATCAAATCAAACCTGTTCATCACGAATGAAATTATGGACGAACATAAAGATTCCAAGAATTGCTGACAATCCGATGCAACAGGAAATCTACATCCAAGAGCATTGCCAACAAACCTAAGATCATCAAGTGTGACATTCAAAGCATTGTAAAGCAATGTGACTTCCTGGAGCACGATGTGAGTGATCTGAATTTGCTTGTCCAGCGAACACATTCAGCCCCACTTCGATGACAACACATACCATAGACAATGTGGAAGGTCAAAAAACTTCGGATTTTAGCAATAGAATGACCCAACAAAGATAAACCATGAGCAAGTCCTAACTGTTCAAGTCAGCTGTAGGAACAATGTATAATATTGTTTGGAGAGTGAGAAAAAAATTTTACAATTTCGTTACGCGATGCACGGCTGAAGATAAAAACCTCCTCATGGTCGGAGGTCATCAACATCTCAGGTGAAGACGCGGGATCATGAAAATCTATCGGTGGAAGCACTAAAAGAAAGATAATCAAACCTAAACCATACCCCCAAAATTTTTTTGAAAGTAACTGACCGGATTGTGAGATGCTCTCCATATTGTCAGTGAAGGTGCACTCGCTGCAGGAAGAGGTAAGACACAAGTCTTGATGTGAGCCAAGTCCATTAACATCTGCAAGAAAACAGCCATGTATAAGGATCATTCTCTGCAGCTGAAAGTGGGTAAATAAATACCGATGACGTGGATGAAGCACTAGCAGTACGTGATAATACTGTCTGTGAGACAGGAGCGGACTCCTGCACATCCTGAAGAACTGTCCAGAAAAATACGTGAATCAATCATCCTCTGACTGTAGCTTAAGGGAAATAAACAATCACCAGCATCAGTGGACAATGCATTAGTCAAGAACATGTTCTCGTGTGAACCACTTCCCCCAGCATGGACAATGCTGGGCATGGAATCACGACTTGTATATTGTATGCCGAACCATCACTCCTGGCACAGAAACAAGACAGTGAAAGTCTCATACGGAATGGTACTCACTGTCAGACATACATGGTCTCCTGCTCTCACTGCTGAAAACCGGGGTTGCGCAGCCACGCAAACCAATCTTGGCCCAAAACAGATCTTCGCTATGAACACCATCCAAAAAAGAAGTGACGAGGTGAAAACTGTCCGTCCTATGGGCGCAGAAACAAAAGCTCTGAATCCACGAGGGAGCGACACCACAGCTCAGAAAGTAGGCGATACGTCGATGTTTGTGCCAAAAAAATCAAGTCGTGTGGTAGCACGTAAACCGTTCACTGAAAAAATGGATGTGAACTCCATAAAGACGGCGGAAGACAGATAACGAGGGAATTTGGTCACGTGCAAGTCACATGTAGAGATATTTTAAGACGGAAAAGCTGACTGTAAGACCCTCAACCTAAGGTTGCGGGAATCAACCTAAGGTTGCGGGAATCAACCTAAAGGTTGCGGGAATCAGGCTTTGTCCCGCCCTACGCAGAATCACTGGAAAATGGATCATAGTATCATACCGCATCGGGTTTAGTGTCCCTCAGGAAAATGGCCTACCGTCAAGTTCGTCTCCCAATACCGATTTCTGTTTTTGACCTAGACAGGAAGTAATCAAGATCGACTGTATACTATGTCGGGAGATCTATGCAGCATTGGGAACAGTATGAGTGGTCAAGGCCGTCCACTAGTTAGGCCAAAGAGGCGCAGTGGGACATGCCAAAACATGGAATAAAGACCGGGTCCCTCGTTTTGCGCTCGGCCTCGGAATTCGATTTCGGATTGTACGAAATTTTCGTGAATTGCCGCGATGCCTTGGAGGCAACGCAACAGCGCATGATCAGGTTTCGGGGCAAGCCTGTGTCTCAAGAGGATCAATTGGATACGATCACTCATGAGGCAGATGGTATCCAATCCCCGTGGTCGTTGTCAGACTGGTGCTACATATATATTGAAGAGGGTCCCACGTAAGGTGCCAGGCTCATCTTACGGTGCTGGTCACCGCATCCACCTCTAGCAGGTAGCAATGATTGTGTCACCTCGCATCTTTATCACCCTCTTGATCCCTCTTCTTGTGCATGGAGCCCCGACCTCCAGTGGAAATCCGCCTAGCTACGAGCGGCCACCTGGAGATAGATCGGTTGGCGGAATTTCACCGCAAACTAGGCCGCAGGCGCCTCTCGCCGATATTCCCTGGCCACCACCAGGAATGGTTTCCAGTGGCAATATATTACCAGTGCCACCGGGTTATGCACCAGTACAGGAATCACACGGCACAAACCTTGGCCAACCCGCAAATTTACACACATATCAACCACAACCAGGAATGGTTCCCAGTGGCAATATATTACAGTGCCACCGGGTTATGCACCAGTACAGGAATCACACGGCACAAACCTTGGCCAACCCGCAAATTTACACACACATCAACCACAACCAGGAATGGTTCCCAGTGGCAATATATTACCAGTGCCACCGGGTTATGCACCAGTACAGGAATCACACGGCACAAACCTTGGCCAACCCGCAAATTTACACACACATCAACCACAACCAGGAATGGTTCCCAGTGGCAATATATTACCAGTGCCACCGGGTTATGCACCAGTACAGGAATCACACGGCACAAACCTTGGCCAACCCGCAAATTTACACACACATCAACCACAACCCGAATCCCCCTCTGCAGGCGGATTACCACACCCAAACCCCGTACATCCCACAGACCACGAGCCCCGTAAAACCAAATCTGTACGGCTACCAAAAGGCACCACGTATCGCAAGCTGGAAAAATCACCTAGCAGCCGCCTGATGATGCCAACAATACGCACAGGAACAGATCGGGTCGCTACCACGCCCTACCCAGAACTCGATATCGTTCTCGTACCGAAATACACCAAGGTCGAGATTGCAGAAGCCGACTACCGTATTAATGTGCCTACCGGCGGTAATACTGGATCCGAAGGGTTGACAAGGCGGTATGAAAAACGGTCTTTCTCGCCTGTAACGCGTCTGACTTTCACAAATGTAGGAGGTGCAAAACATCAAGGGACAGTGCATAAGGTTTCATGAGAAAGACAGCTTCTGAACATGGACAGGCTGAACTTGAGCTACTTGAGGAATATGTGCTCCGCTGTTCCGACATCAACTTCTGGCATATCGGATTTTTCGAGGAGGTCCCTGTTAAACGTCTCGACTTTAGCACTGAAATACGTAAATTCCCACTAGGCTCCACATATCGCGTACCACCATCATGTGCTAACCTCCTCCTTCGTCCATCCCGCACAAAAGATGACCGGGTCGTTACTACGCCGGAAGACGACGTGTTTCTCGTACTAGCAGGCGTCATCATCACCATATCAGATGACCCCAACGACAGCGACGTGCATGCCGATGGCACTTATGTCCAAAGAGTTACCAAGAAAGTAGGCAAAGACGGTTTTTCTCGACTGTAACATGTCTGACTATCACAAATGTAGGACAAGATCGCCATCAGGAAAAAGTGCAGGAAAGTTTATCAGGATGCAGAACCTCCGCCTGGACATAGACGCGGGCCATATAAAGCATATCTGACCCACTGTTCCGATATCAATTACTGGCATATCAAAGATGAAAAATTCATTCCTGTGAAAGTTGGATTTCGTCGTTACGCCCAGTGAGAAAAGGCGCGGGAGGAATCTGTTTTGATCGGCGGAGCGGGGGGAAGTGGGGCAAAACAGGAGAAATGGCCACGTCGTCAGAAGCATCGGAAATTTCCCTGTCGGGCTCATAGTAGACGTTGCCAACACCGTTTGTTTTCGCGCGTAGAAAATGTAGAATCTGATTCCACCTGAATATTTCCGAACATTTCTGTATTGGTCTGAGCATTTCTACATTCCTCGGCATCGTCTAGCTTGGTGTCGCCCATGCAGCTTGCTCGCTCGTCCCCTGCACCCATCGGCTTCCTTCTGCTCCCCCCGGTTCTCCGTGAACTTGGAAGGGGAGGGTGGAAGTGCAGACTGACGTTGCTGCTGTCGGATTCGGGTTGAGTTCAATCTCGGCCGACTTCCTTCCCCGTTGCTTTTTGCCTTGTCCCTCGGTGCTTAGTCCTGGAAAGTCTGATGCATTGCTGAGAGAATTGCCAGTGAATCCTCGTGGCTACAAAGTAAGTAAGTGAATGAACAAAGTTAGTTTTGAACTTACTAGTGTATTAGCTTGCAGGACTGGCGGTGCGTTGAGCATAAACGGAACTGATAGTGGGCGAGGCTGCCCAAATTGTTCGTCAAAGTCTGTTCCATTGGTGGGTGGTCCAGAAAGAGAACGAGGTCGTGCTACCCGATTATCGATGCTCTGAGGCCCAGTGACGGTTGTTGCCACGGGAATAACGTCGCCTCGCTTCTGTGTCAGACTCGTTGACAGCAGGGGTGGGAATCTGGGCAGGGTTGGGGTTGGTGTGTGGGTTGGCTACGTTTGACAGAGGGCTTGGGTTTGCAGATGCAGTGCAAGCCCTGAGGTAATGTTTGTAGCGTTGCGCACCCATCTTCCTCTTCAACCACTATCTTCTCACGGGGTCGGTGTTTTTTGAGAAAGACATAGCGGGCTCCAGCAGTGTTCAGAGGCATTTGAGCTTTCAGTTTCGGCAATCCCAGTCTACCAGAACCCCGTCTTTTCCTCCTCCTCCCCACCTCATTCCCTTCATTACTTTCTTTCCCCCCTTTCCTTTCCCCTTCCTCCTCCCCCTCCCTTTTCCCACAGCGCGCTCCCTATTACCGAGGTCTGTCCCTTCCACCCCAAAAGGGTCGCGGCCAGCGTCTCGGTCTGCGAACCCCTCACCATCATCACCTAACTCCTCGTCAAGCCCTCACGTCGACCTCGAGACAACCATAGGTAAAGCCCTCAAGGCCATCTTCTTGAACTTCCCGGACCGTCCCCTCGTGGCTTCGGCAGACCGAACCCCGATCACTCGGACCCCCATTGAGGAATTCCGTACCCACTGTGGCAACATTGATTTTGGTACGTGCGACATATGCGGTTCCCTTCGCGTCCGCAATGAAGACTGCCGCCATATTGGCTCTGCCTCATCTGTGGCATCATGAGGGGCCGCGAACATTGCGGTCACAAAGCCCGCTTTCCTGGCGCGCTCGACGACGATGCAGACTCCTTAGATGAAGAGTTCTTCGACAACGAAGATGAGGAATCCAAGGCGGAATATTCCCCCTTGGAAGCTCAGGAACAGGAAGTCCTCTGGATCCGCGCCTGGATGTCCTCAAAAGAATCAGCCCCTGGATGCCTCCTCCCCCCAAATCACTCATACGTAGGACTCGCAAATGCCCCGGTACTGTCGGGTCCTAGCTACGCTCGATATTTTGATTGGGACTATGCCATGGGCCTAGGCCAATGGTCTGTCCAGTACGACCCAACAGCAAACAAGCTGTGGCCTGTGAACTACATCGACGAGGAGTATGGCCATGCCCCAGGTCGGGCCACAACCCCCTACGTCCGCGGCCGTCATGCCTACCACTCCGACTCCACAACGTATCAGACAAGCAAAGCTTTTGGAAACTCTGGCAGTTACCCCATCCCGCGCACAAGGCCCAGCCACGCCGTCCATGCGTGGATCCCTTCGAAGGCCCTTCAGCAAGCCGCCAACTATTCTACCTGGAGGTCTCCCCCCCAAGCCCCCGTCGACCATGGTCGTTCCCTCATCCCAACCCGAACTGGATTTCGGCTTCCTGTCGGACTACCCCATCATCCTCGCACAGTGCATCGTGTGGGGCAAACTGAATGCGAAAAGCGATGTGGCGAAAATGACGCCCGAACAATTGGACACTTTCCACGAAATAGTCACTCAAGAGCAGGAAGCACCGGGCTTTCATGGCGGCAAAAAAGGCTGGCGCAGAACGCGAAAGGAAGGAGAAAGAGAGGTGTGCAGAGGCAGCACGCGTGCAGGAGTGCCTAGCAGAAGAAAGGCACCTTGCTGAGGAGGTGGAGCGGAAGACGCTTCGAGCGCCGGAGAGCTTTGGCCAAAACAGAGAGAGCAAGGCTGGAAACGGAGGAAGAGGAGATGTGGACATTACAGGAGAGGAGAAGCTGGAAACCCCTTCCAACCCGGTCGACAACCCCTTTGCTGGGGCCGAAGAGATTTCTTCTCAGGCTGCCATGGTGACCGACAAAATGGAGGAGGTAAACATGGAAAATCTGGAGATAATGTATGATGAACTGGTGGAATCTGGCAGGGGAGTAGTCAACGAAGATGGTGCGTTCTCCCATTATGAGGTCCCTACCTCCACGTGGTCACATATGGTGGGGTCCGCTGAGACGGAATGAGCATACCTCAGAGCATATTATGCATCCCTCTCGCTGTGTCCTGCCTCGGCCCCTGGGCCATGATTGCGGGAAGCATCCTAAATGATTGTGCTGACTTGTTGCTCAACGAGTTCTCTGCCCTTACGACTCTTCTGTGGCAAAAGCTTACTCCTGAGGCTAAAACCAAATTACCACTAACGAAAGTGGTCTGGCTGCTCTCCACTAATTCCAACAGGAACCCGGTCCTTCTAGCCCCTCCGAAACTGGCCCCCCCCCCAAAAAGGAGGACCAGGGAAAGAAGGCAAGGGGAGTCAAGGGAGACCAACGCATGGTGTTGGTAGCGGACTCACTCCAGGCCTACCAGCTTGCAACAAACATCGCTGAACAAACAAATATGTCCATTCAGGCCATCCTACCCCACGCCATGGATATCATTGCATCACAGGCACCAAGCGGGTCTCCTCAGGGGGGAAATTTAGCGGGACAAGCCAAGGGTACAGCTGGGGGTAGCAGTTGTGAGTCATCGGCACAAGGGACCAGAAGTGGTGCTGCAGCATCAAACCCCAAGTCTTCGTATGCCTCTGTAGCAGCTGGCAATAAGGAGGCATGGCAGGTAGTAGCCAAGAAGGAGACATGCACCGTGCGTGGCACAAACAAGAATGATGTAGTTTTCCAACTACCCCCCCAGGTTCAGTCAACCTTCCAAATTGGCTCACACCCTGAAGGGCTTGAGCTTGAAATGGGGGTTTTAAATGCTACTAATGCCATCCCAGATTACGCTGCCTCTTTCCGTGGAACAGATTCCCCAAACAAACCTGTTTCTGTACATTGGACTACCAGGAGCATGCTGGTTGTCAAGTGCGCCAACTGTTGAATGATCTTCACCCCAAATACCCCTAAGTATAGCCTTCAACACGGCTATCACCGGTTTGACCCTTAGAGGGTATTTCTTTTTCTTTTATTTCTTTTATTTACGTATATTAGATTACAGTCTATTACACAAATATGTACATACACTAAAAAGTGTATATAAGACCTGTAGATATCCAATATATGTTCAGTTGCTCTTTCCTGCTTTCCAGCATGTGAGTATCTCCACTCTATGAGTGCAAGACCTGGAGAGGTCTCTGGTCACTGTCTCTGACAGTGATACAATACTCAAAACACCTGGAGAGGTTTCTGGTCACTGTCTATGACAGTGATACAATACTCTTGTCATGACAAACATATGACTCTATGTCTAATGGACATATGAGCTCATCGTTCATAACAGTGACGACCACTGAGACAAACTATGTCTGACGGACATATGATTGCTGCTCAACAGGTTATGGGCCCCGGTAAGCCTGTCATTGTTGTCAACAATGACAAAACATGTCTCAAGGACATGATCAACGATGACGAAAAACTTTCATATTTTTCAAAACATTTATTTTTATGAAACAAAAATACTAATAAAACATGTTTCATAGATAAAGAACTATCATATACTATGTTGTCCTCCAAGACCTCTACAGGGATTGATTCCATCAACATTTTCACTGGCATTGACTACCGCATCTGGGCCGAAAGAATGAAATCATACCTTCTTCACATTGGATCATGGTCCATTATCAACCTCTCTTTTCCCAAACTGTCTCCTCCCAAATCCACCACTGCTGCTGTTGCAGCAGAACATAGAAAAGAACTTCAAGAATGGCAAAAATTAAATGACTCTGGTCTAGGAGCATTACGACTCAAAGTTTCAGATTCCATTAGACGACACATCGCCACTGATGATCAATTGCTTTCAGCATGGAACACCCTGCAGACTAGCTATAAAAAGACGACTCCAGCGCTCATTTTTGATTGTTTTCAAAAAACAGTCAAATTTCAACTTTCAGGGAAAGATCCTGTACCTGAAATTGAAAGACTAGGGTCCTACTTTGCGCAGCTTACTGAAGACAAGGTTGAGATACCCAACTTCATGCAGGCTCTCATACTTGCAGCAGCTCTTCCAAAAGAATGGACTGCCATCTCCACAGCCATGTTCCAATTATATGGAACAGATAAATTCACCTTCGAGGCAATCTCTGATTCTATCATTGGAGAATACCAAAGGAGCTATGCTATGAGACAGCAACATAATTTGAGAGAGAAAGTGAATAAAATCAGTGGAGTAAAAAGGAAAGAAAAAGACGCGACATGGAATAATCAGAAAAAGGATGAACACAATCAGCATCAGGGTTCTGACGAATCCAGAGAACAAAGACCTCGCCCTCGCAAGGGTTTCAGAGGCAAGGGAAAGAAATGCGCCCAAGAAGCAGACATTCCTCCTGAGTCTGATCAGGAGCATAATGCCGTCAAGATCGTATCTCCGGCTCTTTCTATTGTGGCACAAAACGTACAAAACTGCATGATGCCACCAGCTGCCCAATTCACGGGTCAATCCCAAACCCAAAAGGGTATATGGCAACGGTCTAATAAGACCAGATCACTAGCTGAACGCATCGGTGTCACACCCACGACGGAAACATTAAAAATACTTGATAACATCACAAAAGATGAAATATCTTTTGAGCTGCCCCCAAAATGGAAAAGATCTGAGATAGATCTTGACTACTCAACTGTGGGAAATCCACAAGACGTTTTGGAAGAAACATTATTTGAGGATGGTGACAAAGATTATGACATCCCGATGGATCCCTTTGATGAGCCAATGGATCCACTCTTTGATGATGATGCTGTAAGCCTCGGTGATGAGTTAAGTCATTCATTTGTCAATAGAGAAACTACTAAATGCTTTTTACAGCGACATGGTAGTATAAATGTATATAATGAAAATATACATTATTTTCTCATTGCAATAATTGTGTGAAATGTAAAGAAAATGAGTCGTCATGGATTCTTGACTCAGGAGCATCATTGCATTTTACACACAATCAAAATGACTTCTTATATTATTGACAATTAATTGATAAAAGGTTTGTACAAACCGCTGCTAAAGGAAAAACTTTACAGATACTAGGCATAGGAGCCATCATGATCAAAATAACTGTTAATGGAAAAGCAGATATAAAATTGATCAGGCCAGTCTTCTATATTCCCGATATGGATACGAGATTACTCTCCATGGGAACTTTCCTAAATCAAGGGCATTCCCTTTCAGGAAATAAAGATCATATTGATCTTATCAAAGAATCATCAATTATAAGATTCTCACCACATGAAAAAGGACAAACCATATATTGGTTAGATTCCAAAATTCATAATGAATCAATAAACGTTGTGACACAAAAACCTGATTTTCATATATGGCATAAACAATTGGGACATCCACAAGATGAAGTAATCCGAAAAGGAAAAATTCATTTAGACGGATTCCCAAATATTCCTGTTCCAAAACAGAAACAAATATGTTCAGGATGTGCAAAAGGAAAAATGTGAAGTAAATCATTTCCAGAATCACAAAGTAGAGCATCGTCTCCTTTTGATTTAATACATTCAGATCTTAAAGAAATATCAATGATATCATATCACAAATATAAATATTTTGTGACATTTATTGATGATTTCTCTGGACATTTATCAATTGGTTTATTTAAAAAGAAATCCGATATGGAATCTTCGCTAAAACAATTTGTTGCATTAATAAAAAACAAATATGGAATATTGCCAAAGAAATGGCAGTTTGACGGAGGAAGTGAATTCACTAAAAATGAAAAATATCTCAAAGATCTCGGTATTGAGATCCAGAAATCACTTCCATATATATCACAACAAAATGGAAGAGCTGAACAAATGAATTGAACTATTTGGGAAAAGTCACAATCCCTTAGATTCGACGCATGCTTACCACAGTCATGGTGGGAATTTGCACTTGAACATGCAGTATACCTATATAAATGGACTCCCATAGCTCACAATAAATGGCAGACACCATATTTTCTTATTGAAAAGAAAAAACTGAATGTATCGGATTTACGAGTGTTTGGATGCCAAGCTTATGTATATATTCCTGCTGAACGCAGAAAAGATAAGCTTGAAGCCAGATCTAAGATGATGATCTTTCTAGGATATAAAAATGGAATGAAAGGATACAAATTTATGAATCCTGAAAATAATACCATTTTTATGGGAACAACTGGAGTTTTTGACGAAACAAAATTCCAAAATGTCGAAACTCTGATCTAATTCCCACATTCCTCAATCCAGAGGAAGAGTTTGAGGATCTCATGCCAGAAATACCTCATGAAACGTCTAACGAACACAATACATCAGATGAAGAAGAAGATTCATCAAAGTCAGAGAGTGATAGCAACTCATCTGATGAATCTAGTATATCTCCCAAAGGAAAGGGATCTGATAGTTCAGATGACGATTCAGGAAGTGATGATTCAGATAACTCCGGAAGTAATTCTGGAAGTGACGATTCAGATGATCAAAGAGAAATTGAAGAAGAATCATTTGCTCCTTCAAGACCCTCATCTCCAGATCCATCGAGACCAACCAGAAATAGACAATTAGTCAATCGACCAGATAATGTCTATGGAGATAAAGATCCAGTTGAAATCGAAAAAATTGATAGAAGAACAAAATTAAATCGTTTCACGATTAATAAATTATTATCATGTGCAATTCCTATCAACAAAACAGCAAATACAGCTGTACCTGAACATCATCACGAGATATTTCACTTACCAATCAGCGAACAAAAAGATTGGATAAACGCCGAAAAGAAAGAATGGGATATGCTCATCAAAAGAGGTGTAATAATAAATCTACAACATCTACCTGAAGGTCAAAAGGCTATAGGTTGCAGATGGGTTTATGTCCAAAAAGACGATGGATGTAAAAAAGCTCGTCTAGTTGCCCAGGGTTTTTCCCAAATAGATGGCATTGATTACGATGAAATATTCTCACCAGTTGTAAGATATGAGACATGTGTCTCATACTTGCACTTGCAGCACTAGAAAAACTATATGTATCATTTCTAGATGTGACTGCTGCTTTCCTATATAGAAAACTGGACGAAGAAATATATATGAAACAACCACCAGGTTTTATAAATAAAGATAAAAAAGACATGGTATATAAATTATATCGTGCACTTTATGGATTAAAACAAGCTTCTTTAGCTTGGTGGAAATCATTTAGAATCAATGGAAAAAATGGGCTTTATATGAATACATTCAGATGTGGGTGTATTTTTTTTAAACAAGGATCTAACATTGTCATAGCAATAATCTATGTTGATGACTCAATTGTCTTGGGATCTAACAAAATCATAACATTGTGTAAAAAACAAGAATTTATGAATGGATGGGAATCTAGAGATTTAGGAGATCTCATTGATGGTCAAACAAAAAAATTTTTATCATTCCAAATAAAGAAACAAGGAGATAAAATTACCATTAATCAAAAACCCTATTTGCATAAAGTAATCCACTGGATATGAACCAATGACAAATGATCAACCACTAGATCATAAGATTAGATCACAATATCAATCAGTTCTTGATCATTACTATATTTAATAATGGTGGAACAAGACCAGATATATGTTTTGCTGTGATAAAAATGTCTCAATTTTCAGCAAATCCATTGTCAGTCATTTTAAAATATGCAATAGGAATGGCTAGATATCTAGTGAAAACTGCA
Organism: Amanita pallidorosea; assembly: GCA_023014475.1. NCBI lineage: Eukaryota > Fungi > Basidiomycota > Agaricomycetes > Agaricales > Amanitaceae > Amanita > Amanita pallidorosea. The sequence continues at coordinate 80,154 of JAEBUS010000094.1, forward strand.
GATCTCTCCATTAATATGATGGATCATTAAGATCTGGCCTAATGAGCTATACTGACTTCAGATTGGCTTCAGATAAAAATGATTAACATTCCACATCTGGATTCTTTACTCTTTTATCAGGAGGAGTAGTATCTTGGATGTCAGAAAACAGAAAACAGTGGCACTATTGTCAACAGAGGCTGAATATATGGCCTTATCTGACTGTGCTAGAGAAATAAATGGATTAGATCAATACTAAGTGAAATCCATTTTCCTATAACAATTGGGCCTATCTATGGCAATAATATGGATCTCTATTCATTGCAAATAACCCTGTTACTGAAAAAACGTTCAAAACATGTTGATATTAAATATCATTTTATACGAAAACTCATAAAAAAGAAAGAGATCGAATTATGATTCATTCCAGGATCTGAAAATCCTGCTGATATTCTGACTAAAAATCTTGGTCGAATATTATTCAAAAAATTCACACCAATGTTAGGTTTATCAGAATCATTAAATTGATTACTGATGGCCCTGGAGTAGGGCCTTAAACTGCTTCATTTTACTGCGATAAAGAAACCAGCCTATCACTGTAGAGATTACTCCAGTTAAACAAAGAACGTTGAACAGCTTTATCATTATGGGAAAA
>JAEBUS010000094.1:80796-93569 GCA_023014475.1 Amanita pallidorosea
AATAGGAAACCCCGCAGTAAAAAACAACAACCTATTCTGACTATTGGAGGACACTCCAATGTTGGACATGAGTGCGAGCAATTGCCTCGCTGCCATTTTGAGGAACCCCCACCTCCACCTCCTAAAAAACCACAGCCTCGGATCACAATGACTCCGGCTGTTGCTATATGGATGGACCAAGCCCTTCAAGGACGAGATCCTTGGAAATTTCCTCCCAAAGCTTTTTGGGCTTGGCAATTAAAGGAAAGATGGAGACGTGAGGGAATCTCTGGCCATATTTCTTTCAAAGATTTTTGAAAGAATATATGCACCTCTTCTTGCAGGCCTGTGAGAAGATCTTTACTAATCAGTACATGACTGTACAGATTATGGGGGGGTGTTGAACAATCTTCACCCCAAATACCCCTAAGTATAGCCTTCAACATGGCTATCACTGGTTTGACCCTTAGAGGGTATTTCTTTTTCTTTTATTTCTTTTATTTACATATATTAGATTACAGTCTATTACACAAATATGTACATACACTCAAAAGTGTATATAAGACCTGTAGATATCCAATATATGTTCAGTTGCTCTTTCCTGCTTTCCAGCATGTGAGTATCTCCACTCTAAGAGTGCAAGACCTGGAGAGGTCTCTGGTCACTGTCTCTGACAGTGGTACAATACTCAAAACACCTGGAGAGGTGTCTGGTCACTGTCTATGACAGTGATACAATACTCTTGTCATGACAAACATATGACTCTATGTCTAATGGACATATGAGCTCATCGTTCATAACAGTGATGACCACTGAGACAAACTATGTCTGACGGACATATGATTGCTGCTCAACACCAACCATGTCAGTCACCCAGCAATCCATCATTGGCTGAGGAATAGGGGACTATGTCCATGTGGAAGACAGCGAGGCAGAGCTGGTCAACTGACTGACAACATCCTCTCTGAAATTTGTCGGTGTCCCCACCAGAGATAACTATGGTGCTCTGTACTCAGAAGACAGCATCCTTAAAGATCTCAGGGCCCACCCCAAGTGGGCGAGCGCTAACATTATTGGCCACCCCAAATGGATCAAGGCCAGGCTTCCCTAGGAGCCAATGGCACCATCCTAGTTGAAGTGGAAGACGTGAGGTCAGGAGCAAACACCAAATACCTTGGCAACACAACCGTCATTATTAATGACATGCCCAGCCAGTGTTTCAAGTGGCTCTTCAAAGACTCGATCCCACAGTGCTTGGCATGTTGGCATTGGGGCCATGTCCACTACCACTGCAAGCTCACGTGTGCCACCTGTGCTAAATGCTCAGGCCCTCATTTGACCCACCAACACCAACAGTACTGTGGGTACTGCAAAGCTGGGTGGCCATGCAACCTGAAGGTCTGCATTAACTGTGTGTCCGGTGGCTCCAACCATTGCCATGCTGCCACTGACAAAGAATGCCCATTCTTTTTGGCTCCAAACAATACGGAGAGAATGAAGGCTCTCCAGAAGGAATGTGCAGAAGCATGCAAGTCCCTCAATATGGGTGAGCACATTGATGCTCTCCAATGCTGACAGGCCTCCAAGTCCACAACAATCCTCCTGTTGAAACGGATGTAATCCGTTACACACACGATGTGTTCCGCACCGTGGGAAACATCTCGGATCTATCCGATCTTATCTTGGATGGGACCGATCTTATCTAATCTGTCATATAATCAATGTTGTATATGTGGACATAATTATAGAGTTCACTGCTATTAATATCTTGAACAGATATTATAGAGTTAGACAGATGTCAAACTCAGACAATAACGCACCATGTGCTGACTGTGCAAAGCTGTGTTCCACACAGCTATTGACACAGCAATGACTGTGCATTAGCAAGCACAATAGAAATGATCAGTCAGCGCTACTAATATCGCTGACATCAGACCAGTAGATAGAACTGTATAAATACCTCAGTACTTAGACGTCAATCTATATCCTCTGCTCTACTAAGTGATCACTCTACAGCGGACTTAAGTGACCACTACAGCTACCAGTAAGTGTTAACTTACTCAGCTCTACTATTCTGCTGCGCTCCTGTCGGTTGTTGCTTCGACAGGTTATGGGCCCCTCTGCGAGCAGACCTGATGGCTGACCTATGACATCATTTCGCTTATAAGCGAAGTGGCTGTGCGCACCATGCTGTCATCGCACAGGAGATAGCGTCACCCGCTTTTGGTACTCACCAAACAGGAAATTAGGTTTGTTAGTAGTGCCCGTAGCTGTACAATATTGTAATCACCGTCATGATTGCTGACGTAACCCCGGGAACTCACCGGTAATATGAGTATGCCTCGATCTTGACAGAGATCTGCAGGCACCACCTGGAGAGGTGTGAGAATAATACTTAGTATGGCAAACATATACCAGCCCCGGGTTTCTGTGTTACCCCGGTCAATACCAAAACCATAATTCCGGATCTGTTGATTTTATCCAGATCTGGGCCGGATGGTGAATTCCGGCTTATCAACATTCTCCGGATTTAGGGCCGTCTATGACGGATAAAGATTGGATCGGGTTCTGTCCCGTCCCCCGATCAAAAGGCTTCGCGCCCCCCTATTGGCTGTGAATAATTAAGCGCTTATAACAAATTATGGGTTTTCGTCCCATTGTTCCGATTATATTATGTAATTATGTCGAAGCAACAACCGACAGGAGCGCAGCAGAATAGTAGAGCTGAGTAAGTTAACACTTACTGGTAGCTGTAGTGGTCACTTAAGTCCGCTGTAGAGCGATCACTTAGTAGAGCAGAGGATATAGATTGACGTCTAAGTACTGAGGTATTTATACAGTCTATCTACTGGTCTGATGTCAGTGATATTGATAGCGCTGACTGATCATTTCTATTGTGCTTGCTAATGCACAGTCATTGCTGTGTCAATAGCTGTGTGGAACACAGCTTTGCACAGTCATGCACATGGTGCGTTATTGTCTGAGTTTGACATCTGTCTAACTCTATAATATCTGTCAAGATATTAATAGCAGTGAACTCTATAATTATGTCCACATATCAAACATTGATTATATGACAGATTAGATAAGATCGGTCCCATCCAAGATAAGATCGGATAGATCCGAGATGTTTCCCACGGTGCGGAAACACATCGTGTGTGTAACGGATTACATCCGTTTCAACACTCCCCTCATTGAGGATCTCAATGCCAATTTTATCTCTTAACTCTTTGAACTTTTGCCAAGTCAAATTTTTTGTTAAGATATCAGCTAATTGATTTTTTGTGGAACATATTGAATGTTGATATCTTTATCCTCAACACGTTCTCTAACATAATGATAACGAATATCAATATGTTTTGTTCTATGTTCTTGAGCTGGATTCTTTGCCAAGAATATTGATCCTCTATTATCAACATTAAGATCAATAGCTCCAACATTAAATCCCAGTTCTTTGAATAAGGATTTAATCCACATGATTTGTCTAGAACAATCTGACAAGCTCATGTATTCAGCTTCAGTGGATGACAAAGCAACTGTTTTTCTTTTCTTGAAATCCAGCTAATTGGAGCTCCTGCTAATAGAACTAGATTACCCGTTACTGATTTGCGTGTGATTTGGTCACCAGCCCAATCAGCATCAGCATAAGCATTAAGTCCTTCTTTGTTAAAGCCATCATATGTTATTTTTCCATTTATAGTGGAATTAACATATTTAATGATATATAAGGCTTTAGTAATATGTTCTTTTGAAGGATTAACCATGAATTGTGACATCATGATTACTGCTTGAGTAATATCATATCTTGTGCCAAGTGTAAGATATAATAAGGATCCAATAATTGATTGATAGTAACTCCTTTCTTGAGGAGTTGCAGAACCTTCATTTGCTGTAGGTATGTATCCTGCTGGTAATGGTGTGCGAACAGGTTTAGAATCTTCTTGACCAAATCTTTTAACTATTTTCTTTGCATAGTTAATTTGATCAAGGGTTATCAATTTCTTTTTCTATCTCGGACTATTTTCATTCCAAGATATTCAGAAATGGGTCCTAAATCTCTACATTCCCATTTAGTCATGAATTTGTGTTTTATTTCCATGAGTAATTTTCTATTATCACCCATGAATAACACATCATCAACATATAGTATTGCTACTATTATTGATTTTTGTCTATAGCAAACATAGACTCCTGTGTCTGTAAGACATCGTCCAAAGCCTAATTCTCGTAGACTTTCATTTGCTTTTTTGTTCCAAGCTAGAGAAGCTTGTTTCAATCCATATAAGGCCTTTTTGAGCTTATAGACTTTGTGCTCTTGTCCTTTGATGATAAATCCTTCTGGCTGTTCCATATATATATTTTTCTTCTAAGTCTCCATATAGGAACGCTGTCTTTACATCTAGCGCTTCAATTTCCCAATTTTCTAGCGCTGCTGTAGCCATGAGGAGTCTCACAGTTTCAAATCGTGCAACTGGTGAAAATGTATCATCATAATCAACCCCAGGTATTTGTGAAAATCCTTTAGCAACTAGTCGAGCACGTTTTTGACCATCACTTTTAACAGCATAAACCCATCTACATTTCACAGGTTTTCTGTTTTTAGGACATGGTACTAATTCCCATACGTCACAGTCTTGAAGGGCTTTAATTTCTTCTGTTATTGCATTATGCCATTCATCCATTCTTTGGATTAGATGCTTTTAATTTGTATGCATCTCTATATGTCCATTGATCCACATTTTTGGAATAATTTGGACTTATGGCTTTTGATAGAAGGTAGTTAACGAATTTATTTCTCCTTCTTTATGCAATTTATGTATAAAGTTGACGAGATTGTCACTAGGTGATTTAGATCTGAGATGTTTATTTATCTCATCTTCACTTGAATCACCAAATGGATCTTCATCATCAGACTTTGGTTGGTTCAAATCTGGAATAGATTCACCACCTGAAATTGGTCTGATTTCTTTTTTCTGATTCTTCTTTGTCAGATCCAGAATTAGACGGAGTTTATAATTGTCTGTTTCTGATCCTGAACTAGAAGGTTCATCCATTTGTAAATCCATTTCTATTTGTTTTAATGGATTTTCTAGTGCTTTTCGTGAAGTTGAAGGACTAAGGATAGGTCTAAGCCTTCCTTTTCCTTTCCCAAAAACTCTTTTCTCCCATTCTGACTTAGATTCTTTTTCTGTCTGAATGGGATTTTCTCGTCCGTAAAAATTGTCAGACAAGAATTTTGGTTTTTTAATTCGGGAAGTCCTTCTGAGAGTTTCATCAAATCTCTCATCTCGTCTAGATTTTCCTTTCTCTGAACGTTTATCTCCATGTCGATCTTTGGGGATATTTGTTGTTCGTTCAGGAGGTGTAATTGTCCGATTCAGATTTGGTTCTATATTATCCTGATTTCCTTATCAGGAGTCATATCTGAATCTGGTAAACCCTTTATCATTATCATTATCACGAGATGAACTGCTGTTTCCATCAAATGTAGTATCATGATTTTTATGATAATAATTGTTTCTTTTATCCTTGGGAGTATCATCATCACTGTCACTATCATATGTGACTACCATGGTGTATGTGGGAATTGGAATCAGATTCTTGTCCTTCTTCATTATCCCAAGTTTCAATACCTGGTGGACGTTTAAATAGTCTCTCATTTTGGCCTTCTATTTTGGCTCTAGGAAATATATGTTCATCAAATAATGATTGAACACCAACAAATATGGAGTTATTGTTTCGCATGAATTTATAAGCTTTTGAGCCATTTTCATATCCAATGAATGTCATGGCTCAGCTCTTGGCGTAAGCTTATTTGTCTAATTTCTTTTGGTAAGAAAACCCATGCTAAACATCCAAATGTTTTAAAGTAATGAACTTCTGGCTTTTTGTTATATAAATTTTCATATGGAGTCATCCATTTGTTTCTTTTTAATGGTGTGCGATTATATGTATGGATAGCAGTTTCCATTGTAAACTCCCACCACAATTTTGGACATTGTGAAGGAGTCTCATACTTTCTGCTTTTTCCAATATGGTATTATTTAATCTTTCTGCACGACCATTTTGTTGGTGGATGTATGGTGCACTTTGTTCACGTAATATGCCTTTTTGCTTTAAGAATAGATCAAATTCATTTGATTTAAACTCTCCCCCTCGATCCGATCTGAAACGTCTGACTTTTCTTCCTGTTTGATTTTCAAACAGTGTAACAAAGTCTTTAAAGTTTTGAAACGTTTCTGATTTTGATCGTAGGAATGCCAAGAAGGCATATGAAGAATAGTCATCAAAAATCATTAAACACCATTTTTTACGATGGTATGATTCTTGTGGAAATTCAAGCAAATCAGCATGTAACAACTCTAAGGGTTGTTTTGAACGAGTTTGTGAAGTCGGATAAGATTTATTATGCATCTTTCCTTGTGCACATCCTGAACAAATAGGGATATCTGAAGGTATTTTGATTTTACTATCAAAACCTTCAGTATTTTGGTCATATTTTTAATTACATTTTTGTTTGCATGAGCCATACGATTATGCCAGGTAGTAAAATCAGCCAAGTTGACTAATTTGTTCATTCTTTTATCAATAATCACTTCTGCCCAATGAATCGGTTCAAACCGATTTTTAGGTCTAGCAATTATTGAATTATTTTCCCTTTATAAGAAAATACTGTCTGATCACTGTTAGATGATTCGACGTAACCAGCGATTTTTAATTGTCCCGATGAAATAAGTTTATGAGAAGCTTTTGGCATATAACAACACTTCCAATTTAGCGGTATGTCTCTGTCCTTTGGGATTTTTAAAGTGAGGAAATGGTTCCTTGACCTAATATAAGAGCAGCTGATTTAGAATCTGCTGTTTTTATTTCTTCAGGTTCAGAATATGGATTATACTCAACAAAATCATTTTTGTTATTAGTAATGTGCACAGATGCACCAGAGTCTATAATCCAAATATTCTTGTTCTAAATTCTCACTTTTATACAGTGCAGATTTCATTACATTAGCAGCTATTAGGCTACTTTTACATCTGCTACCTACAAACTTACCATTACTATGGTGATTTCTATGATGGTTACATTCTTCCATCATCTGCATAGAAGTCATCATCATAGTATTCATTGTAGGTTTCTTCAGGATCATATCTGATTTATAATCAGTACTTGTATCCTGGTTAGTGAGAAGAACATACTCGTCCCGATAACCGTTATCTATTTCATTAATAGATTTTTCCTCAACTCCTTTCTCATTATGAGAAATTTCTTCATCATCTATCCTAGCTATAAGGTATAGATGCATCAACAAAGTCTTCTTTTAAGATCTTTTCCTTTTCCTTTAAGATCTTTGATTCTTTTTATTATTTTTAATGTTTCAGAATCAACTTTGTTAATGTTTGGTCCGATTCTATCGGCCAAATGAGAGATAATTGCTAAACATGAATAATTATGAACCATGGTTGAATCGTTTTTGCCAAGAATGAAAGTTGTGCGCCTTCTTCCATACTACAATCTTGTCAGTGACAGTACTGCACAGTGCTGCACAGAACATATACCTTTTCTCCAGCTCTGTGGGACTCTGTGGGACTCTGTGGTGCTCTGTGCCTTATTGGCACAGTCTTTTACTTGGTTGCCACAGACTGCCTGCAGACTGTGGCAGTACTGCACAGAACAATACTTTTTCTCTAGGCTCTGTGGACTCTGTGGGTTCTGTGGGGTTCTGTGGGCTCTGTGGGGTCTGTGGCTTGTTGGAACAGTTATTTACTTGGACTGCCACAGACTGCCTGCAGACTCCCACAGACTCACAGACTGCTGCAGACTGTGGCAGTACTGTACAGAACATATACCTTTTCTCTAGACTCTGTGGGACTCTGTGGGACTCTGTGGGGCTCTGTGGCTTGTTGGAACAGTTATTTACTTGGACTGCCACAGACTGCCACAGACTGCCAGCAGACTGTGGCAGTACTGCACAGAACATATACCTTATCTCCAGGTCCTGCAGGCTCTTTGGTACCTCCACAGTGCTGCAGAGGCCTCTGCAGAGAGCCCCCAAGTTTGCTGATGTCAGTTGTGGAGTGTGGCCCTTTGTCATTGATTAAGGGCTGTCATATCTGAATCATCCACCACCAGACCCCATATTTTGCCAGAACTCTCCAGCTCACCACGTCCCTGCAGGAGCACCACCTTATCTTTCCTGTTGATTCGGAAAGAGAACAGTGAGTCCTTGGAAAATGATCAACACAGTGCTTTGTACCCACCTGGACAGTTATGGTTTCTGTCTAAAAACCAGTTCCAAGGACAATGGGAACTTGTTTTACAAGCTTTCATGAGACATCCTAGGTAGAAAGAAACACAGCAACCAATCTGGGGCAAGAATAGCACACCACATTGGCCTGGCAGGCAAAGAACAGTTTACACTTGACTTCATATGCAGCCATATATTGGCAGCCAGCAGCAGCAATGAGACATCTTTTATATTACTTGGTTTGTAGGCATCTCATCATTTCTTATATTGATACTTTAACTGTAACACCATCCTAGCCCCTACCTTAGGAAATCTGTGTGGACCTATTATTTCAGATGGACCTCTGCCCAAGCGCGCCATGCCTGTATGCCTTGGCACCTGTTGGCAGGCTTGTTGTGGTTAAAACTAAAATCAAATGAAGATGGGTTGGAATGCATCGAAGACAAATGCCCTATGCTGGACACCATCCATCACTCCACATTGCTGAAGCTACCATTGTTCTTGGAACCCTGTGTTTTGGCCCCCTCTCCCAACCCTTTATGGCACCTGCATACTGATAGCCTATCATGTGATGTGTGTGTTATGAATGTGTTTCTAAGTACAATTACTAACAATAATCAGTCCTCACCATGCTATAATAGACAGTGTACCAAGAGTCCAAATTTGCCCAGTCTTTGCTGCCACTGAAATAGACATATGAAGCTGCCCAGGCTGAACAACATAGAACAATGGCATGATCATATTCACCACTGCTCTGAGGGTCATAGTTTTGTCATGAAAGCACATACAACCAGCCATGCTTCTGCTGCTCTGATTGAGATGCTGTGACACATCTTGTCTGGTGATGTAACACTCCCATGTCACCATCTGTTTGTGTAACATCTTTTTCAACATAATTATTGTGCATCAAGGCTCCGTTTCAAATGTAAGCCATTACTTTACCAAGTTAGGGGTATTCCACTGATGGTTTTTGTTTACAATGCATATGCCATTCATGGCTTATGAAAAAATTTGCAACTGATGTTCTTCAATCAGGTTTGATATTGATCCTACAGATGTTATCAGACCCATACCAATGACTGTCACCATGCCCAGAGAAACTGAAGGAGATGGCATCACCTTTGGTGTTGGCATCCAGCTTGCACAAGGGGATGGCGTAACAGTTGGCATCTACCAAGGTGGTCTGGAAATATGAGTCAATCAATCATGTTGGCTGGATTATAATGGATTCTACTCTACTTTGAACTTCTCCACACCTCCGGGATACATGTGTGCCAGTCACAAATCATAGAGTATGAAATTGATGGTGCCTTGACAGCACTGACCATGATCCACTTGCTTCTCAAACCTTACATGGTCAACCCATTCCTCGTGTATGCCACTATCTTTCTGAGCCCTGAATGTATGGACTTCCTGACTCATGACTTGTTGATGAGTGGTGTCCCACTGTGACCATGTAGTGACATCATCACATATATGCATCATGCTATATGAGAGGAGTCCTATCATCACCAGGATTATACACATGCACTGAGCCTGCCACTAACTATCTGACTGACACTGTACAAGATCCGCAGTGTTCGCATACTGCATATACACTTGCAGCACAAACTGTGCAACCGTAGAAGCTTCATCCACACCCTTCACATTTACCAGTGTCTGACAGCCGTGCTTGACAAATACTGTTGCACACATCCAGTCTGAGCTTTTGTGCTAACTACCGCACATTCTGCATTGGGAGTTGCTGCCACATCCATGTCCACACAGCCACTTCTGCAATAGGCAGGTCCGCCTTCTGGGTACCATGATTGAGAGCTGTTAGCTGCATCCATATATGATCAACAGAAAAAGCCAATAGCCAAATGAAATCTTCATGGACTATTGCATTGATCAATGAGTACAACTGGATGGCTACATCGGGCATAAAGGGTTGCATTCCGGCAACAGGTTCACGGTCACTAGTGAATACCCTCGCGTTTAGCAATAGGATGCCAGAGGTCAATCAACGGCCATCGCACACCTATTCAAGATGCCCTTAGGGACAGTGCCAATATGGTCAGGACTCCACATTGGATGAAAATACTATGAAAATGCTCATATACTAAGCCACATCAGACAACACCTTTCAAGAGCACAGATTGGGACAGTAAAAGACACATGCACCTCAAAGTACAGAAAGTTTCAGAGTTCCCCCACATTGGTAGATAGTGAAACTGTAGTGAAAATGTATATAAACCATTATGTTCCATAGTAGAAATATCTTATCATACCCATGCAGTTTCACTTTCAAAGTCTTGTTGTTCCTGTTCACTTCCAGTTACATTCATCTCCTCATTGTTTTGTTCATTGTCAAAGCCGCTTTGTGGAAAGATTTGTGCACTCTGTTGTTACTGCCAGTGATCAGCCACCACTATCACCCACTATCTGTGCTCAACATTGACTACAACAGTCACCACCCACTGCCCACACTCACATCATGAGTCACCTGTGTGCATTGCATATCCGTTATTCCACACAAGTCTGGTGACCACAACAATGTGTCACACCACATCTGCAAGTACCCATTACAGTTGCGCTCCTGTCACTGCTATGTCACGTTTGTCACACAGTGCACATTATAGATTTCTGCACTAGTCCACACTATCTGCACTACCTGCACAAATCTGGAATACAGTCAAGTTTGTTACTATGTGCATTTGACTGATTGAAATCCACTATAGTTTCTGTATCTGCGCAGGGATATTCTATCTGGAATTGATGGGACTCTCTTTATCTTGCTTCACAACAAACCCCCCTGTCTACACAGCAGCTTTAGCAGTGTAGTATTGTATTATATTGGCTGCCCCGGAGCTTACTAGAGAAAATTCCACTGTCAACCCCTCCAGAATCACCTCACAACCGGGAATTCCCAGGACATCTCACTACATCACCAGCAACTGGTAATGTAGTCACTCTTTATATACATTTTTGGCTCTATCAGTACAAAGAGACTCTGCAATATTTTCACCTCCTGTCCAAATCCAGGCTTGGTATTGATGATCAACAATTTTCCATGAAGTTTTTCATCCTTTGTTCTAGATGGGGATTTTGCCTTTATCCCTTGATCATGCATTTGGATCTTGATTGCGAGCTTCAAAAAGCGGAGTTGCCTTTTGAGGGAGTGGCTGTGCAGAGAGCAGATTTGTGTTCCTGTAGTGCAGGAAAGTGTGGAAGGAGTGGATCACAAGTGCAGAAAAGCACGGGAAAGAGCAGATCGGAATTGGATCACAAATGTTGCAAAGGTGCAGAAAAGCATGGATTGGAAGTGGATCAAGAGCAGATTTCTTCTACACAGTCACAGCCAGTGACTGCTCATCAATGTGATAAGGTAAGAATTACCTGCACCACCACAATTCAAATCCAAGCCAACAGCAGCTCCACAATTCATCAAGCAAGAAGAAATGATGGTGATGTTGGAATAACTAGGGCAGACTATGATGCAGACACTAATGCAGGCACTCACAACAAATCAATACCATGCTCTGCCAACTGCACTGCAGTTCCGCACATACGGTCCCCCAGCAAGTGGCGCTAATCCCATCCCTGTAGGGACATCACAGCCCACACAGCAAAGTGGATTCTGCACATGCAACTTCTGCAGGAATACAGTGCATTTAATAAGCCACTGTCCAGAAGTGGAAATGTATATGGCAAGTGGAAAGATATTGAAAAATGCAGAGGGCCACATCACCTCACCAACAGAAAATTATCTCCTGTGTTTCAATCAAGGTAATACCATGAAAGAGAACATTGTTATGGACAATGCCCTCGTCGTGATTTGTTCTAAGTCTACAGCGACAAGCAGAGTCTTGGTCTGCTCCCAGCCACTGGACAAAGAGTCTGGATGCTAAGTCAAATGACAACAAAGGTCCTAAGAGCAAAGAGAGAGTGTGTGTGTGTGTTGGAGTCAAACGAGGTTGAGAGCAAAACTTGTCTAAGTTGGAACTGAGGTTACTCTACTGTACATGGGGTTTATATATGTTTAGAGAACAATGAAAACCATAAAAGGAAAAGGTATAATAGCTATCCTAGAAAGGAATATGAAGAAAGGAGATAAGGATCTGAGTATGTAATGTGCAGTTGTATGAGTAATATTAATGAAGTAAGGCAGTCCACTGAGTCAAGGAGTTGACACAAAAGGAAAACTGTAACATTACCCCCTTCGTATGCAAGAAGTCACCGACTTCTACCAAGAATTTGTCCAGCTGTGGTCTCACCTTGATTCCAACCATTTGACAATGTTGCTGACATCTTTTTCAGCAGTTTCCACTTGCCATTGTAGACTCTGTACAGCTTGCCATAACTGTTTCACTTGGGCAAGCATATTGTCCTGTTCTTCATATGTAAGGGTGTGCGGGTCCATGGTGAGAGTGTGGGCGGTGACAAAGTCAAGGGGTTCCAAAAAGAGGTTGAAATATGTTGTTAGGACTGATTCCACACAACCACAAGCTTCCTGAGAAGATAATAGAATTTGAGACGAAGCTAATGACACAATAGAAATGTAGGCTGG
>JAEBUS010000094.1:93594-115581 GCA_023014475.1 Amanita pallidorosea
AGAGAGAATGAAGAGCAAACTATCTAGAGTCTTAGAGACTCCTACCTACAATGCACCACCTTATATACCCTAACCATGGTCTGTGCACAGCAGCCTCATGCCCCAAGGGCTATGCACGCACAGCAATGAAACCATGGCGACTACCTTCGCCCTTCCCACCATGCCCGAATCCCCATACAATCTTATTGTCTTGTTATCTGTACAGCCCCTGGCTGACATAACCACTGACCTAACTGATGGGCGCCTTGACATAGGGGTTGGCGCCTATAAGTCTTGTATACCTATGCGTCCATAGGGCCCCAGAGAAAATAGATAAAAATAGGGAAAAACTGCCAGAAAATCGTAAGGTGTAAACATACGTCAGGAGGGTGGCAAGGTTGTTGCTGATGTTATCGAGCATGGTGTTATGGGTGTGGACAGTGACAGGGGGAGTGGGGACTGAAGGGACAACAACAAGATCTTCGAGCTCCACAGGATGTTTGTGGAGCTCAGGGAGGTTGGCAAAGTCAAAGTTGTCGATGGTGATATTGGTGGTGACAAAAATCTCCAGAGGATGATTGTGGGTGGTGGCAAGGAAGGGAGAGAGGGTGGTGACGGGTTCAATATAGTAATGGCCACATGCTGTGACCAACAAGGTGAAGATGAAGGCAATGAGGTAGGCAATGACAAGGAAGAATGTGAACATTATGTCTTGATTTGGATGATGAATCAGTTGGGCAATTTGAGTAACTTTTATTCAAAGGATGTGTCATCCAAAGGAGTCATTTGGAGTTCTTCATCCATGAATTGGTAATACAGCATAAGAACCTGCTCTGGATATGAAACATACTCAATTTCTCCATCAGATTCTTCTGATCCATTTTCTTGTTTGTTCCCAGTGGCATCAGGGATAACAAGTCATGGTGTAATGCTCCTGGGTGAATTTGGTATTGTAGGTACAGGTGTACCAGCATATGTATCTAAAAAGTCCAGGCCACTGCAGGTCACTGCAGAATTACTGCAGATCACTGTGGATTCACTGCAGATTGCTGTGGATTAACTGCAGGTCTCTGCAGAATTACTGCAGGCCACTACAGGTCACTACAGGTCACTGCAGGTCACTGCAGGTCACTGCAGAATTACTGCAGATCACTGTGGATTCACTGCAGCCCACTACAGGTCACTGCAGGTCTCTACAGAATTACTGCAGAATCACTGCAGGCCACTACAGGTCACTACAGGTCACTGCAGGTCACTGCAGAATTACTGCAGATCACTGTGGATTCACTGCAGATTGCTGTGGATTAACTGCAGGTCTCTGCAGAATTACTGCAGGCCACTACAGGTCACTGCAGGTCACTGCAGGTCACTGCAGAATTACTGCAGATCACTGTGGATTCACTGCAGGTCACTGCAGGTCACTGCAGAATTACTGCAGATCACTGTGGATTCACTGCAGGTCACTGCAGAATTACTGCAGATCACTGTGGATTCACTGCAGATTCACTGCAGGTCTCTGCAGAATTACTGCAGGCCACTGCAGGTCACTGCAGAATCACTGCAGATCAATGTGGATTCACTGCTGTCACTGCAGAATTGCTGCAGAATTACTGCAGATCACTGTGGATTCACTGCAGGTCTCTGCAGGTCTCTGAAGAATTGCTGCAGAATTACTGCAGATCACTGTGGATTCACTGCATGTCTCTGCAGGTCTCTGCAGAATCACTGTGGATTCACTGCAGGTCTCTGCAGGTCTCTGCAGGCTTGCTGCAGAATCGCTGCAGGTTCACTGCAGGTCATTGTGGATTCACTGTCAGCACTGTCAGTACTGTGGCACTGTGGGCACTGCAGCTGTATGCAGACATTCTGCCAATTCACTGCCAGGTTACCACAAAATCACTGCAGATTCACTGTGGGCACTGTGGGCACTGCAGGTTTCTGCAAACATTCTACTTGAAGTCTGTGACTTGTCTGCCAGTCCTGCAACACTGTGGGCACTGTGGGGAAACCCCAAGTTTGCTGATGAAGTTTCCCACTGGCGTTTTCTCCTCGAGCGTTACAGCTCAACTGGTATTGTTCAAGCCATCATATAATCTGACCATTTCACTCAGCACTGGGAGGGGAACTCCTCAACATTCTTTGCCCCCATTGTCCATATTATATTCAAGTGACCACGCTAATACGTTACTACACTGCCAAAGCTGCTGTGTAGACCGGGGGTTTGTTTGCGAGGCAAGTTTAAAGAAGCTCCCGTCAACCTGTGTAGAATTATCCTGCGCGGGTACGAGAACTATAGCGGATAACGTTTAGCGACACGCGCGCAGTAACAAACTCGACCTAATTCCCGTGGGCAAGGTAGAAAGTGCGGAAGAGCACAGATTATGCGGACGCGCGCGGAAACTGCGGACAAACGCGGACTTATGCGGACGTGCGTGGAAACTGCGGACAAGCGCAGACTATGTGGACAAGCACGGACTATGTGGACAAGCGCGGACTATGCGGACAAGCGCAGACTATTATTAGATACTCACGGATGTGGTGTGACGCGTAATTGCGGTCACCGGACTTGTGATATTCCTGATGCGCTCAGGTGATGCTTGACGCGAATGGGGGCGGTAGTTTAGTGGCGTCGCTGATGTCGAGTGCAGATAGCGGGTGATAGCGGTGGCTGAACGCTGGCAGTAACGACGGAGCGCACGAGTCTTTTCCGCAAGGCGGCGTTGACGATGGACGAAACGACGAGGAGAGGAGTAAAACCTGAGGCACGAGAAGGACGAGACTTTGTAAGTGAAACCGCGTGGTATGATATATATTTTCTACTACGAAACAAGATGGTTTATATACATTTTTACTATCTACCGAAGCGATGGAACTCTGAAACTTTTTCTGTATCCCGAGGTGCGTGTGTCTTTTACTGTCCCAATCCGTGCTTTGAAAGGCTTGTCCGATGCAGCTTAGTATACAAGCATTTTCATAGTTTTTTCCTCCGGTGTGTAACTCCGTAGTGGAACCCTGATCGTATTGGCGCTGTCCCTAAGGGCGTCTCGAATAGGTGTGCGACGGCCGTTGATCGACTTCCGGCATGCAATTGCTAAGCGCTAGGGTATTCACTAGTGACCGTGAGCCGGTTGCCGGAGTGCGACCCTTTTACGCTCAATGCAGCCATCCGGTTGTATTCGTTGATTGATGCAATAGTCCGTGAAGATTTCTTTCGGCTAAATAGCTTTTTCCGTTGATCGTGGATGGATGCGGCTAGCGGCTCTCGATTGCGGTACTCGGAAGGCGGACCTGCCTATTGCGGAAGTGGCTGTGCGGACTGCGGCGCAACTCCCAATGCGGCATGTGCGGTTTGTTTAGCGCGAAAGCTCAGACGTTGGTAATGCGACGGTTGGCAGATGAAGCTTCTTTGGTTGCACGGCTTGCGCTGCGAGCATGCACGCGGAGAACCAATATGCGACGCTGCGGACCTTGTTTGGAGTCAGTCAGATAGTTAGTGGTGGGCTCAGTGCATGTGTATAATCCCGGTGACGATAGGACTCCTCTCGCATAGCATGACACATATACGTGACGATGTCACTACACGGTCACAGCGGGACACCGCTCATCAACGCCCTCCCTGAATGTTGGAACCAAGCACGTAGGATCCGGCTCCGCCAACGTCATCCCAAGTCACCCGACCTGTCGCCGAAGGTTCCATCGTCATGCCGCCAAGGTTCCCTATCACAGGCGTCATCATACGCGCCCTGTTTCTATTGTATTCGTACGTACCTGACCTATGCAAATCCGTTGTTCATGCTAGCTTACTATGTTCTTTCTTTGTTGACGAGCCGTTATACGTTACGAAGGCCGCTGAAGCCTTTTTTGTTCAATATGTCCGTAGTCATATATATACTGTACCATTTTCATAGCCGCACCTCAGTCGTTTGCCCCGCGCACATCTGAGGTAAGATATCACTTATACAACGCATGGATCACTCACTTACCTATGTTGTAAACAGACTTTTGTTAGGTATTCAATACTAGTCGTTTGCCCCGTGCACGTCTGAGACTTTTGTTAGGTATTCAATACTAGTCGTTTGCCCTGCGCACGTCTGAGACTTTCATTAGCACTCACAGGTTATGGGCCCGGCTGCCCTTATTGAACCTACGACTCACCTCAATCAATCGTCAAATCTTCTTGCTAACCCAATATGGCTGGTTCCCGGAAGGAATTGCACTTCCTCCATCACTGCCGCCATCGGCTATCACTCCCGCATCCACGTCCCTAGCCGACCAGCTTCCTGGGACTGTGCCTAAGCTCGACCCATCTGGGTTGAATTGGGCCGTCTTTTCCGTCCATTTCCAAGATGCTGTTGAAGCAAAGGGGTTCTGGAGCCATTTTGATGGTTCTGAGTCTTGCCCTATAGCTGCGGAAGCTAATGCGCCCATGGAAACAGAACTAGTTAAGATCAATCAGTGGAAAAAGAATGAACGGTCACCTAAATCTTTACTCACACAAAAACTGCCTGATTCGATGCTGATGCATGTCCACACCAAGCCGAACGTAAAGGCCCGGTGGGATGCTATAGTTGCCGAATATACCCAGAAGGGAGCTTTTGCACAGACAGAGATGCGCGCAAAGTTTCTGGCCATGAAGTGCCCTGACAAAGGGAATGTTCGCGAATTCCTTGATGGATTGCGCGTAAGAAAAGAAGAGTTAGCAACCATGGGCGTTGCTATTGACGACAGAGATTACCTTTTGACTATAATATCTTCCCTTCCTTACTACCTCGCAAACTTTGCGTCAAATCAATTGGCCGCCGCACAGCTTTATGCTACGGATAAAACTATTTCTGCGGATGCCCTGATCTTGATGATAGCCAAGGAATACAATCGCCAGTGCTCCCAGCGAGCAGCGCGACCGAGACCACCCAAAAAGGAAGGAGGAGGAAACACAAAGGACGAGGCACTAGTCGCGTCGAGTTCCGGAAAGGGGAAGGGTCCTTCTAAGACAAAAGGAGCCTGCTGGAACTGTGGGGAAGTCGGCCACTTAAGAAACAAGTGTCCCAAACCCAAAAAGGACTTACCAGCTAAACCAGGTAAACCAGGTTATCAGGACTACCCTCGCCGTGACGGCTTAGGGCCCCAACAATAGACTTATGAGTAGAGGAGATGAGAGTAGGGATGAAACCCAAGAGAACTTGACTGAGGACTCTGGGTGCTATCTTGCTCAGTTTATATACTACAAGGGTGGTCTGTGCACCACTCTAATAATAGTAGCTACGCTGAGTAAGTATGAGTAAAAGAGATAACATAATCGGCCCCCGTTGCTGTGCATTGGTAAGCCTGAGTCATAGTCCATGAGTCATCGGTCCGGTAGTCCGTAATCTAATCTAATCGTTATCTAATCTAATCTAATCTTAGCGCTGACTACATAAGATAGACGCCAACCTGACTAAGATGTTTGGCTACAGCTATTTGTAAAATACAAGAAAAAGAATAAAAATGTCTTAGAGATTTTGACCATTGAGAACAGGTCATGACAGTACCCCCTTTTTAGGCTTCGGCTTCCTAGATGAACTAAAAATCTTCAAAGGATATGTGTCCACCCTTTTTCTCCTTTCTCCATCTCATGCATAACTGCCATGCCCAAAATGCTTTGGGCAGGAAAGTCCAAGGATCTACGCCTTGGTCGGCTTTTTCTATCCAGCGGTACACATCACAATCCATAGTGATGCAAGGACGGGGAGTGGGTTTCGGCTTTCTTTGAGGTTCGGGAAAAGGACAACATGACGATTGTTCACAGCAGTGGCCCACGTTCGAATGACCACCAATGGTAAGGATTGTAGTTTGAGATTTTTTGTTGTTGGGGCAGTTCTTACCCATGATGGTAAGAGAGACAATATACAAGTGCGTATATGTGTTTGAATAACCGGGCCCAGAATAAGGCCTTCCTACAACAAAATGAAGCAGTTTAAGGCCCTACTCCAGGGCCAATCCTTTTTAATTTTTAAGCAACCATTGCAATCGCATGGACCATCATGATCTGATGGTTCATTTAACTGTTCTAGAAGCTGTTGTCCTTTCCATTTTTGCCAATTTTTCTCCCATAATGCAGTTTCTGCTACTGCATTTATGTCAATCCTGGATATGGCCGTTCCTGGACTTTTGGTAAGGTTTTCGTATTTTTTGAAGCTTAGCTTATCAAAGACGCTTTTGTCAATGATACAAATGGCTCCGGGGTTTTTATCATAGAAATGCTTAATTTTCTTTTTTGCATTTCCTAAGTTCTCTTTTGGCTCCCACGAATTGTGTTCTGCTGTATATCCTTTCCATCTGACAAGATATTCTATCTTGTTTCTTTTTAATCGTACATCGAGGATTTCTTCTACCTCGTATTCTTTTTCACCATCAATTTCTACTGGTGGTGGCGGTGCAATTCGTTGTCCCCTGAGTGGTTTAACATAGGGTCGTATTCTTGAAACATTCACAACAGGATGAATTTGTTGTGAAAAGGGGAGATTCAACTCTACCGCATTTGACGAAATAATTTTTTTAATTGGATAGGGACCTATCCATCGTTCTGCCAACTTCCTAGTTGGTCGTCCAGATAATTGAAGATCTTTGGTCGACAACCAAACTCGATCTCCTACTTTGTATTCTGGTACTTCAGATCGTCGTCTATCTGCGTAGAGCTTCATATCATCCTGTGATTTCTTTAATGCGGCTTGTGCTTCTTCATGAATTTCTTTCATTTTTTGCGCAAAGTCAGCCGCCGCTGGATGACTTCCTTCCTTTCTGGGTTCAATACCCATTCTTGGATGTTTTCCGTAATTTACGAAAAACGGTGTATGTTTTGTTGATGCTTGAATTTTGTTATTGTAACTAAATTCAGCAATTGCAAGCCAGCCCGACCAATTTTCTTGTCGGTGATCTACAAATATTCTCAGGAACTGTTCTAGATCCTGATTCATTCTTTCTGTTTGTCCATCCATCTGTGGATGGAAAGCTGTAGACAAATCTGTGGAAATGCCTAACATTTGATTCAATTCCTTCATCATTTGAGCGGCGAATTGAGGTCCGCAATCCGAGATTATTGACTCGGGGAGACCATGGAGTTTCCATATATGATCTCTGAACAATGTTGCCAACCCTTGGGCTGACGTTTCTTCCGAAGTTGGGATGAAATGTGCCATTTTGGACATTCTATCACAGACTACTAGAATTGCATTGTGACCATGCGATTCTGGTAACTTTGTAATAAAGTCTGCAGTGATATGAGTCCATGGCTTTGATGGTGCCGAATTAGGCATTAACTTTCCCGCTGGTGGTTCTGGAAGTTTTTGCTTCTTTGGCACTTGTCACATCCAGCAACATATTTTTTAATGAATTTGGTGACACCTGGCCACCAATAATTTCTTGTGACGAGTTCAACCATCTTCCATTGTCCTCCATGTCCAGCAATGGGTATATTGTGATGGAGTCTGACTATCTCCATGCGTAGTTTTTCATCTTTAGGAACGTAGACTTTTCCTTGCCAGAGAATTAATCCTTGTTCCATCTGCCATTCTCCTGCATTGAGTCTCCTGACTCCTGCCTTTTTCATGGTTTCCACCGCTTTTACAACCTCCTCATCGTTTGCTTCTGATTTTCTGATTTTATTTAAAATCTCTTTTTCCGATGTATTGACTAGCACATGTCCTTGTTGAAGTGCCGCAATTCGGAAAAATTCCAGTTTTAACAAGGTGACTTCCTTGTTATCATCTTCTACCCCCTTTTTATGGTCTGGCCTCCTGGACAGAGAATCGGCCTTTCCCATAGTTGATCCTGCTTTATGAATTAATTTAAAGTTAAACCTGCTGAGATATAAAGCCCAGCGTGCTTGTCTTCGGTTTAATTTTTTTGCATTCATAAAGTATTCGAGATTTTTATGGTCCGTCCATATCTCAAATTCTTGCCTTGCTCCTTCTAGATAGTGTCTCCAGGCTTCGAGACACCTAATAATGCCCAACATTTCTTTATCGTGGACATCATAATTCCTCTCGGTTTCGTTGAGGGATTTGGAGAGATAAGCTACTGGTCTCCATTTGTTATCATCACATTCCATTGATAACACTCCTCCCGTTGCGTAATCCGAGGCATCAGACTCTATTCTGAATTTCTTGTCGGAGTCTGGAGCGACAAGAAGGGGTTGTTCTGTAAAAGTTTTTTTTAATGTTTTAAAAGCTTTTTCTTCTCCTTCCTTCCATTCCCATGTTTTGTCTTTTCTGACCAGATTATGTAATGGTCATGCTATTTTGGCAAAGTCCTTGACAAATTGTCGATAGTAATTTGCCAATCCTAGAAAGCGTTGAACATCCTTGACACTAGCAGGTGTTGGCCAGTTGAGGATAGCGTCAACTTTCTTCGGATCCATTTTAATTCCATTGGTCCAATGATGACTCCTAGGAATTCTACCTCCTGCACATTCCATACACATTTTTCTGGTTTGACATACAAATCATTTTCTTCCAAACGCCGGAGAACTTCGAGCACTATTTTGTTGTGCTCTTTTTCGGTTTTTGTATAAATAAGGATGTCATCTATGTAAACAATGACTTTTCCTTCATTTATCATATCCCAAAAGATATTGTTCATCATAGCCTGGAAGGTTGCCGGAGAATTGGTAAGACTGAAATACATTACTACTGGTTCAAAAGAACCTTCCGGTGTAGTAAAGGCAGCCTTCCATTTGTCTCCTTCTTTGATTCGTACGTTATTATAACCCCACCTAAGATCCAACCTGGTGAAGTGCTTTGCTTGTCCTGCTCGATCTACGAGTTCCGATATCAACGGTAATGGATAGTTATTTTTAACTGTCCATTCATTCAGGTAACGGTAATCCTGTACCATTCTCTTTTTTCCATCTTTTTTCTTTACAAAGAACACTGGCGATGTTTGCGGTGATTTCAAAGGTCTGATGTACCCCTTTTTTAATTGATCATCGACAAAATCTCGGACTTCTCCAAGTTCATCTGGTGATAAAGGATACACCTTTCCTTTTCTAGGTTGGTAACCTTGTTTGAGATCAATAGCATGATCCCATGGTTTCCTAACCGGCATTCTTTCTGACGCAGTTTTTTCGAACAGGTGTAGGTACTTGTGATACTGCGATGGTACCAACTCTTTTGGTTCTTGTTTCTTTAACTCCCTAATCCATTTTGGATCGTCTGATTTGATTTCAGATGGGAGAAATTCGTATTTTTCTCCTTCCTTATAGAATTTCGGATGTTTCCATTGATCCAGGAAATCCAAATTCTGTTCTTCTTTCTCTTTTTGCTCTAACCAGTAGGCAAAGTCCAACTCCCTCTCTTTTTCCCAGACGTACATATTGGTTTCCCAATGTTCCACCTGTTTTGTCCGCTTTTGTCTCTCCTTTGTCCACTCCCTTTGTTTATGTCCACATGATCGTGGGCATCTTGTCAATTCTATTTTACCGGTGATCCAGTTGACATCTGGGTTGTGTCGTCATAACCATGTAGATCCTATGATTACGTTTGTCTTGCCTAATTCGCATATTTTGAATGTGGCTCGTTCTTGGTGTCCCTTGTAACTCATGAGCAGATCTACTTCATGAGTGATCATTCTGCCTTCATTGTTAGATCCATCTACGTTTCTAACTTGAATTGGTCGATCTAAAGGGATTAGTTTATAGCCCTTTTCATTAGCGAATTTAGCGTTCATAAACAAACCTGTTGCTCCCAAATCGAGCAACGCTGTTTCTGTTGTTTGGTCATGTGTGTCTAGAGTTTCTAGACCTATTTCCATTAATATCTCGTCTTTCTGACCAATAGAACGAACGAGAAACTCTTTTTGTCCC
The DNA here is from genome assembly GCA_023014475.1 of Amanita pallidorosea. Lineage (NCBI taxonomy): Eukaryota > Fungi > Basidiomycota > Agaricomycetes > Agaricales > Amanitaceae > Amanita > Amanita pallidorosea. The sequence goes on from JAEBUS010000094.1 coordinate 103,412, forward strand.
TTTTTAAGTATTCTTTTACCTGGTAAGGAAGAATCAAGCACAGGTTTGTCTGCCCTGCTGCACTCCTGTGCTTTGGCACTAGAGACCGCTTCCTGCGGGGTGGTCTCAGAGACTGTTGAAGTCTCCGAGTCCTCCGTACCTACCAGTCCGTTTTCCTTACCTAATACAGAATACCTATTAAGAGAGTTCAGTACGGGACTTACTGACTCTCTTCCTCTTTTAAAGCTTCACCTTTTGCGAAGTATTCCTTCATTTCTTCGAAGGACATGGTTCGGATATCCAAACCTGATCGACAATTTCTTGCTATGTGGCCGATTCTTCCACATTTGTAGCAGCGCATTGGCGGGCGCTGAGTTCGATCCACGTCCATAGCGTTTGGGTCTTGAGGCCGTGTTGCTGTATTATTATTCGAGGAGGGCCCAGCTCCCGATCGGTTCTGGCTTGCTGATCCCGATGCTGTATTGTATTGAATCAAGGAACAGCAGCGCAATACACTAGACTAAGTAAGGATTCAATTACTTACATTTCTTACTAGTGTTACTGCCTTACTTAAGGTTGTAATGTTAGTTGTAAAACTGAGGGGATAGTCGCTCAGAACGCCCTCCTTATATGCATTTCAGAAACCCTAACCTAAGTACAGTGTAATCTACCTATTACATAATATCGGTCCCTAAAATGAGTCATTCTGAGTCTTCTTCTATTTATATTCCTTCTATGATGTTCTATATGACATCATTTCCTTCTATATGACGTTGTATGAGTCATTTATGAGTCATAATCATGAGTCATTATGACTAATCATGAGTCATAATCATGAGTCATTGTGACTCCAAATGAGTCATAATTATGAGTCATAATTGTGAGTCATAAGTCACATGACTAATATTATGTAAGCTATTTATGATTAAATATGAAACACTTAATTAATAGTTATTCAATCTTATCTAATTAGATTAGATATAGATTAGATATAGATTAGATAAGATGTTCATTACATTAGTTATTGTAATGAATGTAACTAATCTAATGTAACTATTATAATAACTATCAGAGTTTCGACACTCCCCCTTGTTGAATATTTCATCAATTGTGTATACCACATAACTCAAGCATTTTATTATGCTTATTCAACATAAGGTTCTTGGTTAAGATATCAGCTGCTTGATCTTCAGTTTTTATATAATAGAGATCAACTAAGTCTTCTTTCACGCATTGTCTAATATAATGATATCTTACATCCATGTGTTTCGTTCTTTGTTCTTGAGCTGGATTAGAAGCCATGTAGATAGCTGCTTGATTATCCATTATTAAAGAATGGATTGTATATCATATCCAAGTTCATTAAACAAATTCTTTAACCATGATATCTGTCTGCATGCGTCTGATGCAGCCATGTATTCAGCTTCTGTTGAAGATAATGCTATTGTTTTTTGTTTAGCTGATTTCCAGTATACTGGTGCTCCTGCTAATTTTACAACCATACCAGTTGTTGACTTTCTATCAATTGGATTTGAAGCCTGATCAGCATCAGCATATACAATTAAACCATAAGCATCACGACCATCATATTTTATACAATAATCTAATGTGCTTCCAACATATTTGATTATGTGTAATGCTTTATTAATGTGATCCATTGTAGGATTGCTCACAAATTGTGACATTAATATCGTAGCATAAATGATATCTAATCTAGTACACATTGCTAGAAATAATAATGATCCTATCAGCTGTTGATAGTATGTGATCATTTCAGGTGTAGCTTTGCCTTCTATTTGTTTATTTGGTACATAACCAGCTGGTAAAGGAGTATTAACTGGTTTTGCATTTATTAAACCAAATCTTTCAACAATCTTTTTTGCATATTTGGCTTGATCAATTGTGACAGTACGTTTACTTTTGTCTATCACAATATTCATTCCTAAATATTCACTTAGATCTCCTAAGTCTCTACTTTCCCATTTATTCATAAATTTCTTTTAAAGTCATCAACAGTCTTTTCATTATTGCCCATGAATATTATGTCGTCAACATATAAGATGATAACAACAATGTCTTTGTTGTTTCTGTAGACATATATTCCTGTATCGGCATATAATCTTCTAAACCTTAGTTTAGTTATACTGTTATGTGCTTGTATATTCCAAGCTAAAGATGCTTGTTTCAAACCATATAAAGCTTTTCTTAGCTTATATACTTTATCAGTATCTTTGGTTTTTGAAACCTTCCGGTTGTTCCATATATATCTCCTCTTCTAATTGGCTGTATAGAAAAGCAGTTTTAACATCTAGTGCTTTGAGTACCCAACCCTCTAAAGCTGCTAATGCTAGTAAGATTCTGACAGTCTCGAATCTTGAAACCGGGCTAAATGTGGCTCCAAAGTCTATTCCTGGTACTTGTGAAAAGCCTTGAGCAACCAATCGCACTTTATATCTATTATCCGATTGCTTTATGGTATAAACCCATCTACATCCAATAGGTTTCCTGTCTTTAGGTCTGTTTACTAATTCCCAAACATTTCTACTTTGTATAGATTTAATTTTTCTTCCATAGCAGTTACCCATTTTGAATATGATTGAGGATCCTTATCTTTTATCTTGATAAGATCTCTATATACAACAGGTATTCCTTTTCTTCTGTTTTCTTGATCATTGAGTTTCGATGCTGCTTTTGATAAGAGAAATTTATCTCTTTTTGCTTGTACTTTCTTTAGCCAAGCTTCATTATCAAATTCTAAATCATTAGATTCTGAATCTAATTTTGTATCCATAGTAACCATCTTATCTAGATCAATATCTGGTATAGAAGGTTTCTTTATTATCTCAGGTAATAAGATATTCTTTTCAAATCTAGGCATTGGAATTAAATCTGATTTAACATCTGATTTATTTGTTTCTACAGAAGTTATTTTCTTATATTCTTTTTAGGAATAGGTCTAAGATCTTCTACAGTTAGTTCTGTCATATTAGATTCTGACGTTCTAATGTTTGGATGTTTTTTCTTTCCATACAAGTCTTCAGTAACTTTTTTAACTTGTTTATCTATTTTATCATTTAGTTCTTTATCATTCTTGATTCTGTTTGAATGACATCATTCCATTTCTTAAAGTTAAATTCAGCTTCAATTTTAGTTGGATGTTTATCTCCATAAACATTATCTTTAATAACTTTAACTTTTGGAATTCTAGATGATTTTCGTGTTCCAAACTTTTGTTGTATGACAGCTCTTTCCTGTTCTCTAAATCCAAATGGATTTCGAGCTTGTTCATCTGGATTAATAGACTGTTCTAGTATCGTAGATCTAGAAATTGGTTTATCATTACCAAGTCTATTTCTTTTAACTTCTCGAAGATCTAACTTCTTTCCAACACGTTTAACTCCTTTAATCAATCTATATTCTTTCTATAGTTTATGTCAAGATTTTTTAGGAAGTTGAAAAGGTGTTTCAATTAATGATTTACTTTTATTAAGAGTATTTTTGGATTTATTCAGATTTTCAATCTGTTTTTTCAAATTCTCTTATCTTAGCTAATCTTTCATCATCTCTTTGTGATTTCTTATTTATAGATGATTTCTTTAATGAAGGAGTATCAATAGCTTTTTGTTTTCCTTTATCAGTAAAATATTTAAAAGAATCATTAATTTCTTTCATTTTTTCGAAGTTATCGTCAATTCTTTTTGATACTTGACTACTTCTAAAACCTTTTGTTTCAGGATCTTTTATATCTTCATCAAGATCACTTTTACTTTTATACATATCAGATATATTCAAATCTGATTCTGAATGTGAATCCTTCTTTGATCTATATGAATTACTTTTAGATATATTTGAATCATAATCACTTTCATCTGCTGAATATGATTTGTGCTATGATATGAAGAATTACTGTCATGTAGATGATTGTCTAATTCCTTTTATTGTTGATTGTAGTGTCATGATTATAATAATTCTTGTTTGATGGAATTGCTTTAAGATCTAAAGATGGGTATATCTTTATGAATAAGTTTATCTTTTGTTAATTTGGGAAATATGTTTTCGTCAAAGATGGCATGTGTAGCAATGATTATAGTATTTTTATCATTCATGAACTTATATGATTTGCTTTCATATCCAATGAATATCATCGGTTCAGCTCTTGGTGATAATTTATTCTTTCTTCTTTCTTTTACTATATAGACATATGCTAGACATCCAAATATCCTGAAGTTTGACATGTTAGGTTTTTTGTTCATCATATTTTCATAAGGTGTTTTCCATTTCGTTCTTCTCAATGGTGTACGATTATATATGTGGACTGCAGTATCAAATGCAAAAGACCACCATGATTTAGGACAACCAGATTCTAATAAAAGTGTATGTGCTTCTTTAGAATGGTTTCATTTAATCGTTCAGCTCTACCATTTTGTTGATGAACATGTGGAGCACTTAGTTCATGTTTAATACCTTTTCTTGAAAATAGTTATTTAGCTTTTGATTTACAAACTCTCCCCCTCGATCTGAATGCATACTTTTTACTTTTAAATTGAGTTGATTCTCAATATATATAATATATGCTTTAATGGCAGTAAAAGTATCAGCTTTAGATCGAAGTAATGCTACATAAGCAAAAGAAGAATAATCATCTAAAATTAATAAAGCCCATTTTTGTTTATGGTAAGACTGAATAGGTAATTCTATCAAGTCCATATGTATCAATTCTAGCAAGGTAGTTGCTCTATTAGTTGAAACGTGATATGGTTTGTTATCAAGTTTTCCCATGATACATGATTTACATATGCTTTTCATATGTGGTTTATTAACTTTAGAACTATTTTCAGTATTTCTGAACATATGACTTAACACGTTATCACTTGGATGTGCCATTCTTTGATGCCAAATAAAATAATCAATAGTTTTAGAACTATTATTTAATAACAAATGTTGTAAAGGTCTTTTAATCTCAGTAGATAACCAACTTATAGAGTTAGTTTCTAAAGGATATCCTGTCAACGTTATGTTTCCCTTGTGTATAATAGTTTGTGTTTTTTGTGTGATTCATACTAGTAAGTTGTGGTACAGAGATAATTCTGTATGGAAACATTGGCATATAACATACAATCCAGTTTAGCATATGTTTTCCATGTCGGAAACATATTTGGCCTTGGCCTTCAATGAGTGTTTTCGCATTTTTGTCTGCAGTAGTAACTTTAACTGGTGTGATAAATTTCTTATATGACATAAAGTCATTTATAAATGGTGTACAATGTCTGGTAGCTCCAGAATCAATTACCCATTTATCATTTTTATTTAAGAGCATAATTTGTTCACTAGGAACCCTATATTCATAATTACTATATACACAATTGTATCTACTGTTATTCAAAGCTTGATTCGATGCGTTCAACACATCTACATTGGTAAGATTATCAAGCACTAAAACAGTATTAGATAAGTAATTAGAATGGTTTAAATTTGTCACATACCCAAATGGATCATCCTCATCAGATGGTCCTCCAGAGTTACTCTCAGGATTAGTTATATCCATATTTTCGACGTTAGTATTGATGTTTTCATCAATATATTCAATGCCACTATTGTAACCATCATTTGCATCATGTAGTGTTCCTCACTACTGTCTGATTGCGATTTAAGGTCCGGAACTGAACTATCATCAGTTTCTGCTATAGGTGAAAATGGAATTTGAGGTGTCAAGAAGATTCTTTTGAACTCCGTTCCTTCAGGAGAAAGTTCATAATCTACTACTTCATCTCGAAGATATTCCGGAGGATAAGCCAACATAGATCTATGTAATGAAACCTATTCTATCTAATAAATCATGATTAGATGTGTGTTCAGGTATCTCTTCCTCAATATTTCCTATAGTCTGAATTGGTTCATCAATCGTCATATTATTTTAAAGTGAATAATGTTATGAGAATCTTTCTTATTCTCATGTTTATATTATTCAACTCTGCAATCAAAGCTTTATTCTTCAGCTTCTTGTTATCACGATTCTGTGCGTTCCGTTTCTTCTTATCATCTTTAGATAAAGACGATGCATTTGCTTTATTAGCAAATCTGTTATTGCTTTGACGAGGTGTGAACGATCGTCTATTATTGAATCTGCCTCTAAAAGAATCCTCCTCTAAACCTGTTGTTTGGAAATTGATTACTAGAGTGCTGATCATTCCAAGATGGTTTAGTGTTTGGATATTGTTGATATTAGATCCAATGTTAGCAATTTGAACGGTTTGTCTGCCACTCCTTGCATGAGATTCCATTCATTCTGAATCTTAGGAACTATCTTTGCTGACGTGAATCATCAATATTGCTATTAACAATATTAGTAACAAAGTACTATTGTTGATTCAAAGCATGTAAAATGAAGAATTCAATACAAAGTCTGGAAGTTTGTATTTATCTTCAGTTCCTAGATCGGAAACAGCTTTCATCAATTTAGAGATAGCTATAATGGGATCTTGTCCTGGTTTCATAGACCAACTGAATATGTTTTTGTATTAAAATGAAATATTTGGCTATTCCAGTTGTTCCAAAAACTTTATCTAATTCAGCAATAGTTTGAGCTGGAGTTTCTTTAACGTAAGACCATAGATTAGTTGCTAATGCCATTTTAATGATAGCATTTGTCTTTGCAGAATTTTCATCCCAATCAAGTCTTTCATTATAAACAGATTTATACTTCAATTCCAATGGGTTTTTTCTTCAATGCTAGATTTTTCCGTAGGTGGTGAGGGATAACCTTCTTTTTCTCTAGTTACGTATTTAGTGTATCCTTTCATGGCTAAGTATGCCATCAAAGTTCTTTCCACTTTTTATAATCCATACTCCATTAAACACAGTAACCATTTTTTCTAGCGATTCTTTATCGTCTTTTCCTCCACATAAATAATTTGCCAATCTATTTTTAGAAGAAACAAAATCATCTAGAGTCCACCAAGCAAGTCTAGACTTAAAATTCTCAGTGAAATGAAGATGATTAATGCCAGTACGTTCATAAGTAAAATGAACATTTCTTCTCCAATGTTGAGGATACGAGACGATTTCAGATAATTTAGGATACATAGGCCAAACTTGTTCTTTATAGTATCTGGGTTGAAATAAAACCATATAACATAATCCATTCTTGTTCCAAATAGGATGATTTTTAGTATGTTTTATGATATGTGTTTGTTTGTTAACCCTATATTTAACATTTATAAAGAACGGAAATGCAAGTTCTAATTCCTTTGCTTTAACGCTGAAATTAGACTGAATATTCCTATCAGATTTTGATTCAGTACCTGAACCTGATTTCAAGAATTTCCTATTCGATGAAGAACTTGGTTCTCTTATAGGTGCAACGTTCTTCTGCCATCTGATTTGTGGAGCTTGAAAATTGTGAACCCTCTTCTTTCGTTGAAGATTCCTTGGTTTGGAAATATTGTTTTTCGGATAAACAATTTCTTCCGAATTTTCGTCAATCCAATTGGATGCTTTATGTGGTTCATATCCCCAAGGTTTCTCATCATCATCTGATTTGTGTTCATTGTTCCAACCATTATCCTGATTTGTATCATCAGCTTTCTGTTTCTCACAGATCCTTTGTAGACGTTTAATCAAACCAGCAATAATTTCTTTTGTATTTAATATTGTTGGTTCAGGGGAATTATTAATATGTCCTTGAGACTCTGGGAATTGTTGAACGATGTTTTCATTATGGATGGTGAACGCGGTTTCTTCTTCTTTCAAAAAAGGATTACTCTTAGGATAATACATGTCGATGATATCATCAGGAACATATACAAAATTATCCAAGTTCGACGTATGAGTAAACTCATTTTGATGAAGTTTTTCATCAGATTTAACCGTTGGGAAATTATTCTTAGTCTGATTTTCGTTCTCATCGGACTGTGACAAAAAATTCATAATAGGACCATTTTGGTCCGCATTTGTACAAGTATATAGACTACTAGGTACTATACCTGGTAGTCGACGCTGTCCTCGGAGACGACTGAGTTCGCCGAACTCCCTGAGCTTCTCGATTTCGTCCTCGATCGGGATGACGGGCTTGAATCTTTCCGGAGCATCCGCTCCGGTCTTTCTCCTGCTACCGGGATAAACTTTTCCCCGGGCGAATGTGACTGTACGGGGAGTGACGTAACTCCCTCTTCTGAATGACTGGGGTTCTCACGACCCCTGAATACATACGCTGTCACAGATATATCAGCTTTTGATTTAATTAGCTGATTTAGATCTGTTACCAAAGACACAAATTTGTCTTTTTCCAAGATCCGATCTAGCTCCCTAAGAGCTTCTTTCTCCTTTCTCTGAATTTCCGATGCGTGAACGGCTTCATCATAATCTTGTTTGTCATGATAAATGACACTGTTATGGATCCAGATCGGATGTTCTCTGGCTAGTCTCTTTCTAGCCAATTCTTGAGAAAGTTCTTTAGGATCGTAAGGGTCATCAACCCTTCGGAGCGTCGTGTCGATAGTCTTTTTCAAAGACTCATACTGCGGAGCGGGGCGGCCATCAAATCCCATATAGTGACACATCGGACCAAGATGCTGTGGAAATCCAGGGATGTCAGATAACTTTTCCCGACGTGTGATGATCTCGATCTCTTCGTCTTCTTCCTCAGCCCTGTCAAACTGATGTAACAAGATCAGATCTACTTTCTCGCTGATGGCCATGCCATCTTCTGATCTATATTTGACACCTAGGATATGTGGCTTATCGCCAATGTCCCTGACTTCCTCAGTCAGGAAACAATTGAGAATGAAACCAAAAGTGTCAATACGAGGGGCAAAGGAAATTTGATATGCAGGAAGATCGTAAGATCTGAATCGCTGGATATATGTCCCTGACCTCAGGGGTATCTTTGATATTATTGTATCCGGCACAAGAATGCGCCAGATGGACGAGGCGAGCAAGGCAAACATATGGATCACATGACGCCATATCATCTGCGTCATATTTGTTCATGATATTAATAACATCCTCCTTGGTCAAATTTCGGTTCCTAATCAAGACTCGAGCTAAAATGCCCTGATTGATGTAATTTTCGTAGCCGATAGCTCCATCAAGATAGACATGATAGTCCATTTGAGTGCAGAGAGGACCAATTTGGTAAATGCGCGACATTTCGATTTGTTTCTAAAAATAAAAATATATTAGCCTAATTCTTATTTCCCGAATGATACATGAGAAAAAGAGTGCTTATCAGGCTGTGCTATTTTTGAAACAATACGTCATGGACTTGTCTGGCAATGCAAACGACTCATTGGGGTTATATGGATGTTGTTATGCCAATCTCGTACCAGGGCTCCTTCAAATTCCCTGCGTACAAACTAGTATGTATGTATGTATGTGTGTATGTATCTGTGTAAGTGACATCCTCGGATGTCCTAATCTAGTTGGGGTGCTATTCATCTGCCAACAATAGTCTGCGTGTACGACAAAGTTCGCCTCAGCACGACCTTTATACGAATATTAAATAATTAAATAGAGAAAACCGACGAAAACGGTTATTATGATATATGCATTAATGTAACGGCAATTGGGGTGCGTGAAGCCTTTACAGGGGATTGGCCCTGTTATCCGCATAAAGCGGCCCAAAATCCGTGTCTTTTTTGGTAGTGGTGTGACAAAACCACAACATGATTAAAGACCTGCCGGTCCTGGGAAAGTTTTGATTTCATTGTCTTCCAACAACACGACTCCGATGCGTGACACCAGATATTTAATCTATCTCCAGATAGTCTGTCACAAGTGTGACAGAAATGGTATCCCTGCTACCATTAAGCGACTATTTATCCATAGTTGGGTTAGCATTCATTTGTAGGCGTGAGAGAAAGTCAAAACACAGATCACACAATATCTTATCAGCTATAGATCCCATCGGTCATGATAGAGGGCCATCAGCCATATCTATGATTCCGATATTTTGAGATCCCATCAGCTGATCTGATCACACACTTAAACTATTTATAATACACTGTAGACTATACCCTTCTTAGACATACAACGCCCAACCCTTTGAGCGTTTGAAGGCAGTCGCCGGGGCCCATAACCTATTGAATCAAGGAACAGCAGCGCAATACACTAGACTAAGTAAGGATTCAATTACTTACATTTCTTACTAGTGTTACTGCCTTACTTAAGGTTGTAATGTTAGTTGTAAAACTGAGGGGATAGTGCTCAGAACGCCCTCCTTATATGCATTTCAGAAACCCTAACCTAAGTACAGTGTAATCTACCTATTACATAATATCGGTCCCTAAAATGAGTCATTCTGAGTCTTCTTCTATTTATATTCCTTCTATGATGTTCTATGACATCATTTCCTTCTATATGACGTTGTATGAGTCATATGACTCAGTGTGAGTCATTTATGAGTCATAAACATGAGTCATAATCATGAGTCATTATGACTAATCATGAGTCATTATGACTAATCATGAGTCATAATTATGAGTCATAATTACCGGCTTTGCCGTATCCAGGCCTTTGGTCCCTTCACTCCTCTTAGCGGAGTTACTGTTCCTCGAAGAATAATATTGTTCTTCGGCTTTTGCTTGTCTCCATTGTTGGTTGAGACGAACCAATCTTCGGTACCATTCGTCAATGGTTTCCGGTACTTCATCAGCCTCCATTATCCTTTTTCGGAGACCGGCATTCAAACTTCTTTTGAATTCTTCAACTAGGGCCCTTCCTTGGTACCCTGTTCCTCGTGCGACTTTTTTAAATTTTTGCACGTGTTCCTCACACGTGTGTGCGCCCTGTGACATAGTGCGCAATTCCGATATTTTTGATGACTGTTCATCTGTGTCACCAAAATCCCTCCATATTTGTCTATATAATTGTTCCACTGTGTCCGGAACAACATCATCTTCATTGGCTATTAATTCCAATAGATTGTCTTGCCAATCTACCGCAAATCCTTCCAACATGTATGACAACACCAAGAGGATTTTGTCCTCCTCCTTGGCATTTGCCATCTTCAGCTGTATGTAAAGCCGGCATCCATTGATAAAATTTGTGACCTCCGACATCTTGCCGGAGAACACCAGTGGTTAGGCTACGTCTACTTTTGACGAGCCATTCCCTCCTGCTGGTGTGGGAATATTGAATACCGTCCCTTCCAATATATTGATAATTGGGGCCAGGGCGGCCGGTGGTATTGCTGCTTGTTGTGCCGCAGTGGCATTGTTATTTTGAAGCACTAAGAGCTGTGCTTGTAGCTGCTGAATGGTGTTGTTTTGATTATTCAGCAGTTGTAATAACTGCGCGGATGTCAGATCTTCTTCTCCTTGATCCGACATATTGATGTAGTGAGGGGGTGGTGTTACGGACGATGCCCTCGTCGTAATTCGTTCTAAGTCAACAGTGACAAGCAGAGTCTCGGTCCGCTCCCAGTCACCGGACAAAGAGTCTAGATGCTAAGTCAATTGATGACGAAGGTCTTGAGAACGATGAAGAAGAAGAGCGTCGAGTTCAAGCAAGGTTGAGAGCAATACTCGTCTAAGTTGGAACTGAGGTTACTCTAGGATACATGGGGTTTATATACGTTTGGAAAACAAAGGAATGGTAAAAGGAAATAAAGCTGTAGTTATCTGAGAAAGGAAATGTGAAGGTAACTACGAAAAGGAGATAGCGTCCATGCTGTACACTGCGCAGTAATGATGATGGTGAAATGGTTCACTGAGACACGGAGACGAAACGAAAAGAGAACTGTAACATTACCCCCTTCGTATGCGAGAAGTCGCCGACTTCTACCATGAGTTTGTCCAGCCATGGTCCTGCCGAGATTCCAGCCAACTGATAATGTTACCGACGTCCTTGTCAGCAGTCTCCACTCGCCATTGTAAGCTCTGAATTGCTCGCTGTAACTGTTTCACTTGAGCGAGCATCGCGTCCCATTCTTCATAAGTAAGGGTATGTGGGTTGGTAGTGAGGGTGAGGGCGGTGATAAAATCGAGGGGTTCAGAGAACAAGTTGAAGTAGGTGATCAAGGTGGCGAGGTTGTCGCTGACGTTGTTGAGCATGGCGTTGTGGGGGTGAGTAACAACGGGTGGAGCGGGGGCGATAGGAACGGTGATGGTGTCGGTTAGTTCTGCTGGGTGTTCAATGAAGCTCGGGGAGGTCCGCAAACTCGAAGTCGTCGATGGGTAATGGTAGTATTGACA
>JAEBUS010000094.1:116804-129592 GCA_023014475.1 Amanita pallidorosea
TCAGGAGGTGGGGCCATGTAATTTGGTCCATGTGTTTCAGTCTCCCTATATGGCATAAGGAGTGACGTGTGAAAGACTGGATGAATGCGCCATTGTTTCGGGAGTTTGAGTTTATACGTTACTGGTCCTAAAACTTGCTCAATGGGGAAGGGTCCTTCTCGTTTTGGCGCTAGCTTTCTGGACTGGTATGGAATGTTAAGGTTTCTGTTTTTGAGCCAAACTTTGTCTCCTGTTTTGAATTTGATTGACTTGTCTCTGATTTGTCTAGCCACCATTTGTCTAGCTAATTCATGCGCAGCAAGCGCCTCTTTCCTAGCCTTTCGTAATAACTGTAGTCATTCTTCTGCTGCTGGTGTCGTCATTTTCTGCGCCGCAGTAGGTAGTGCAACAGGGTTTGTTCCATACATAAGTTGGAAAGGCGATGCTTTAACTGAGTCATGATGGCGGTTATTATGGGCAAATTCGGCGATTGGTAATAGTTGTTTCCAAGTGTGCGCTTCATTTGCACAGAATATTCGAAGATATACTTCTAGTTCTTGATTAACTCGTTCTGTTTCTCCATCGGTTTGCGGATGATAGGCGGTACTCATTCTATGATCGATTCCTAGTGTTTTCCTGATTTCTTGGAAGACCTTGGCTGAGAATTGTGGTCCTTGATCTGAAATAAGTACGTCTGGTAGACCAAAGCGCTTGAATATTTCGGAAATGTAGAGGTCTGCCATTCCTAGTGCGTCGATGGTTTTCTTGCAAGGAGTGAGAATTACCCCCTTCGTAAGACCATGGTCCACCGTGACCAAAATTGAGTCAAATCCGTCGGAAATGGGAAGATCGGTAATAAAATCCAAGGTCACTTGCTGAAATGGTCGAGTCACCTTTGATCCAATTGGTAGGAGGGCTGGGGTGTTGGGGTGAGTGTTCACCTTCATTTGCTGACATGTGGCGCATCCAGTGATCCATTCCTTGACGTGTTTATACATTCCTGGCCACCAGTAATCTCGTTGTAACAATTCTAGTGTTTTCAATCGTCCAGGATGCCCGGAAGTGGGCGATTCATGGACCATTTTGATAATACTGGTGCGGAGTGTTCCAAGATCAGGGATATATGCTCTGTCAATGTATCGAATGATTCCGTCAACAAATGCCCAATCCTGTAATTTGGATTTAATAGGCGGGGCGCGTTGTGTTTCTATGACTTCGATGATGGTCTTTCCAAAATTGTCAAGTGACGTAGCATCTCGTATTTTCTGAGCAAGGTCTGTAGCAATAAGGCGAATGAACTTGTTATTGGGTAACATGATAACGTCGTCCAGTATATCATCATCTTTCATATGATCAGGATGGCGGGATAATGCATCTGCTTCAAACATTTTCGTCCCTGGTACGTGCTCTATCTTCAGATCAAATTCCGATAGCGTCATAGACCAACGAGCTTGTCGAGGTGTTAACCGTTGCGGGGTTCTATAGAATGAAAGGTTTTTGTGATCGCAATGGACTATAATTGGATGCGGAGATCCATGCAGCAAATGTCGCCATGCTTGTAATCCTTTAATAATAGCCAGTAGTTCTCGGTCATAGATTTGGTAATTCTGTTCTGTTGTGGTTAAGGCGTGTGAGATAAAGCCACAAGGATGGAGGGATCCGGAGGCGTCGGCTTGTTTCAATACTGCTCCAGTGGCTTTATTGGAGGCATCCATTTGTAGGATAAACGGCCTTGTGGGGTCTGGCATGCGTAGGACTGGCATTGACAAAAATTTTCATTTTAGTTCATCGAAAGCCATCTGACAATCAAGCGTCCAACTGAAGGTTAAACCTTTCTTAGTTAAGTCCGTCAACGGTTTTGCTATAGCAGCAAAGTTGCCGATGAATCGTCGATAGAAATTTCCGAATCCGAGGAAAGATCTGACTTGTTTAACCGTTGTGGGGATTGGCCAATCTCTGATTCGGCGAGTTTCACTGGGTCCATTTGAATATGACCAGGCGTAATGACCATACCCAGGAATTCGACTTCTTGAACGCAAAATTTGCATTTTTCTAACTTCAAAAATAGGTCCTTTTCCTGTAAGCGTTCTAAGACTCTTTCGGTTCGTTTCTGTATTTCGTCCTTCGTTTTCCCACAGATCAGAATGTCGTCCATATAGATAATGAGCCATCCTTCATTAATCATGTCCTGGAAGTATTCGTTCATCATGGTTTGGAACGTCAAGGGCGAATTGCAAAGGCCAAAGAACATTACTGTTGGTTCATACAATCCTCGGTTTGTGATGAAGGCTGCTTTCCATTCATCGCCTTCTTTTATTCGGATGTTGTTATACCCCCAGCGCAAATCAAGTTTAGTAAAATAGTTTGCGCCTTCCAGTTTTGTCATTAGGTCTGAGACTAAGGGTAACAGATAGGCGTTTTTTATTGTCCATTCGTTGAGGTAACGATAGTCTTGGCAGGGTCTAAGGGCGCCGCTTTCTTTCTTTGAAACGAAGAAAAATGGTGATGCCTGTGGCGATTTGGATGGTCGAATATATCCTTTATCTAATTGCTCTTTAATCCACTCATCGAGCGTTGACTGTTCTTTTAGCGATAGTGGGTAGATTTTGCTAACTTTCGGCGTAAATCCGGTTTTGAGTTCAATTGCATGGTCCCATGGACGTGACGATGGGAAACGCTCCGATGCTTTTTTCTCAAAGGTAGACTGCCAGGGAAGGTACTCAGGTGGTAAGACAGTTGGCATTTTGTCGCGTTTTGCTTGGTGTTCAAACGCTTGTGACGCTGATGTTTTTACTCTTATCCAATATTCGTCTTCTCCCCATTGTTGAGTATCTAGCGCTATGCACCAAATAGGTTTGTCGTCTTTTGAATTGTCGTCTATTTGGAGGGTTTTCTTTCGCCAATCAATAGTCGGGTTGTGTTTTTCCAGCCATCGTATTCCGAAGATGATTTCTTGATCCCTAAGTTTGTGATCCATAACCAAGTATCATATGGTTTTCCATTGATATAATAAACAAGATGAGTTCGATGTGTGATTATGCCATTTTGGTTAATAGTTCCGTCGGCGTTTTTGACTTTAATTGGTTGTTTCAGTTTTTCTTTTGGCCAAACTTTTGATATGCGTTCGTCAATGAAGTTTCCTTCTGCTCCACAGTCAATGAGGGCGGATATTTCAGCGGTTTTATCGTTCGTTTGCACAGTGATTGAAATCCGTTTATCATTATTGGATTGTACAATTACAGAATCGAGTGCTAACTGTCCAACTTTATGGGAGGCGTCAACCGCTTTCTGGCGTCTCCTTAAAAACCCTCTGTTTCGAGTTCTTGGAGGGTATTCTTGCGCTCCTCGTCTGGGAGTGCTTTCAATAGTGCCCTAATGTGTTGGCAGTTGATTCTTCTGAGGTCGTTTCCTCAATGGTTCTAATGGTGCGATTCTGTGGAGGAGGTGATTTGTTGGGTGTCGTCTGGGTGTTCCCTTTGTTTGGGCAATCCCTGGATATGTGTCCCTGGGTTCCGCATCGGAAACACTTGCCGGTTTTCTGATATTCCTCCTTTTGGGCATCTGAAAGGCGTCCAGTAGTTATGGCATTGACTCCTTTCGATCCTGATGCTGAGTTCCTCGAGTTTCGGTTAAATTTGAAACGTCTCTCCGTGTTTCCTGATCCAGAGGATCGGTTCATCAGTTTCAGGCTTTCCCAAGCATTGTGTAATCGCTCCGCAGCATCATAGGCTGTTTCCATGTTGATGACTGCAGGGTTTTCGATGATTTTTGCTGCGACTGATGCTGGGAGTCCTTTACAAAAATAGATTTGCTGAGCCATGAACCCTGTGATTCCGGTTGATTGAATAAGCGATCGGAACTTCTGAATATAAGTGGGGATATCAATATCTCCGCCCACTTTAACTTTATCTAGATCATTCAGGGTCCTAGCTGCAGTGTCTGATTCGCCCCAATCGGCTAAGAATCGCTTTTTGAAACTGTTGTAGCTATCCCAAGAGAGCGTTGTTCCTTCTTCCTTTTTCTTTCCTTTATCTGTAGGCGCCTCATCCAATTCTTCTCGGATATTGGATTTCCAATCGTCTAATTCCTCTCCTAAGTGTAGGAAAATGTATTTGATTTTCTTCTTGGCAGTGGTAAATCATTCCTCATCTAGATCGAAGGTGTCATCAAACGCATAGATGAAATGTTTCGCTTTGGACCGTTGTCCTTTGAATTTCTCAATGGAGATTCCCTTTATCCCTTTCGGAGATGTTTCCTTTTTGTCTGCCATATCCCTTTTTGTTTCGGTTTCAGGTTCCTGTTTCGGTTCAGTTGTTTGTTTCGAGCTTTCTCCTTGTTTCGGTTCGTTGTCAAAATCTAGATCTAGTTCGATCTGCTGTTGTTCCTTGTATTCGTTCCACTTGGCAAGAGTAGATTCCTCAAGTGCGGAGAAGACTCCGTTGGTTAGATCCTCAGTGTCTCGAAACTCGTGCCACCAAGTGAGTTCTGGTTCTTTGTTTGGTGGGAAGAATAATCGGCTATCTGAATTGTTTTCTTCGTTATGCCAATTAATCCAAGTTTCTGCTGGTAATTCTTCGTCGGGGTTTCCTTCTCTGTATTCTCCTTCAAAGAAGCTTTCTGGACTCACTGGTTCTTTTTCTTAGTGGTTGAAACGTAATACCACCCTTCGTTTGTCGTAGAAGGATAGACTTCTCTTCGTCCAAGGTAGTACTTTTGCCTATAACGAACGGAGTCGTTTGGCAGTCTGATCTGGGAGGTTCGGGTCTCAATGGTGTCTGGCTAGTGACAAAGCACTGAGCGGTTCCTGAGTTCCAACTTGTGTTACGGACAATGCCCTCGTCGTAATTCGTTCTAAGTCAACAGTGACAAGCAGAATCTCGGTCCACTCCCAGTCACTGGACAAAGAGTCTAGACGCTAAGTCAAACGATGACGAAGGCCTTGAGAACGATGAAGAAGAAGAGCATCGAGTTCAAGCGAGGTTGAGAGCAAAACCCGTCTAAGTTGGAACTGAGGTTACTCTAGGATACATGGGGTTTATATACGTTTGGAAAACAAAGGAATCGTAGAAAGGAAATAAAGCTGTAGTTATCTGAGAAAGGAAATGTGAAGGTAACTACGAAAAGGAGATAGCGTCCATGCTGTACACTGCGCAGTAATGATGATGATGAAACGGTTCACTGAGACACGGAGACGAAACGAAAAGAGAACTGTAACAACCAGTAGATATCCAATATACGTTCAGTTGCTCTTTCTTCCCTACCAGGATGTAAGTACCTCCACTCTATGAGTGTAAAGACCTGGAGAGGTCTCTGGTCACTGTCTCTGACAGTGATACAATACTCAAAACACCTGGAGAGGTGTCTGGTCACTGTCTATGACAGTGATACAATACTCTTGTCATCGTATGACTCTATGTCTGACGGACATATGAGCTCATCGTTCATGACAATGATGACCACTGAGACAAACCATGTCTGACGGACATGTGATTGCTGCTCAACAATGGGGCGATATCCGGGTTCTTGAGCATATCCTTGATATAATGCACATCGACTTCCACAATCAGATTCCGGATTCCTATGAGGTAGAGCTTCAGCGCCTTCAGCGCATGGTACAGGCCGTAAATTTCCAGTTTCAGCTGCGAAAAGCACGCTTCTCTCTCGTTTAGTGTGATTGATCGTACCGGACCAATGGCTTGTCAGGGTCGCATTGACACAAGAAAAATCCTACTGCAATCCATGACGTGTCCACAGCTAAGATAACTGGTGCGTCGGATTTGTAGTTGATGGGCCGCAGCGTGGGCAAAGTTATGAGTGCTTGCTTCAGAGTTTCCTGCGCGGCTATTTCCTCGGCTCTGAAGGTGAACGGAATGTCCTTCCTAGTCAGCGCTACCAATGGACTTGGTTTGCGGGCTAAGTTCTTGATAAAAATACATGCCACCCCTATGGTTCCTAGGAATGTGCGGACTTCGGATAGCGATGTGCATGGGGCCCAATTCTTGATGGCAGTGAGGAGTTCTTTTTCTGGTTTGCAACCTTTGTATGTACATAGATGTCCTACAACGGTGATCGAGGGCGTGCATAACACTAGCTTTTTTCCGGAGAAAGTCCCGCTGGCATACTTCATACGCTGAATGACTCGGTTGAGACCTTGGAAATGCTCCCATACAAAACGTTGGATTCCCAGATTGTCCGGTATTGTCTCGTATGTGTCGTCGTCCCGTTCGTATCATGTAGATGGGCCTTTGACCGGTACGTCATCGATGTACGGAATGGTGAGGTCCAGTATTTCCAGTTGCAGGATGCAGGTGATGTTGTTGTGGAAGATCGGAACCAAATTCGTCCATCCCATAGGCAATGTAGTTAGGCGCATGGCTCCAAAGGGCATTTGGAAGGTTCTTAAGTCTCATGAATCCTCAGCTAGTGGTTGCTCATCGTATCCGACGAAAAGATCCAACATTGCGCCGCATGCGCAGCCTGCGAAATTCTCCACCAAGTGTTCTGGAATAGGCATGACTCCCAAGTGTCGGATTGTGACTGCGTTGAGAGGTTCCAGAGAATGCACAAGCTGCAGTTTGCCGGTCTTCTTCAGTACGCAAAACCAACAGGACTGGTACAAGGAATTTGAAGGCTCGTAAACTCTGGCGTCAATCTTGGTTTGGATAATGTCGCAAATTTGGTTGTATAAGCCTGGCGGGATCGGAATATTGTGCTGTACCCAAGGCGTATGCGGAACCGTCGGAATATCCACCAGCGGGAAGAACTCCGTCTTGAATTTGCCTTGCTTGCTGTTGTCCCAAGCGAATGCCTGTTCATGCTTTACCATAAAATTGTGCATTAGTTTTGTTTCTTCGGGCCATAGAAATTTGCTTCCGTGTTCTTGCTCCAGTGTTCTCTTTCGTTCTTCTGTATATCGCCCATGCGGCATAAATTTGGGTGGCGTTGTACTTAACTCTGGTAGATTGGTGAGTGGGTTGCCCTTGATTTTGTGAATGATTCTAAATTCCTTCGGTAATTGACTAATGACGGGTTTTACTTTCTTAGCGACAGGCTTGTATTTCTTCTTTTGCATGGATAGCAGGACAGGTGATAGATTGTCACGATGTGGGTTCACGGTTGTTTTTAAATTGTGCAGGATGGGTGGTGCGGAATTGGCTGAAGTCTGTTTGCACGTAGCAGGAGGCGTAGTATGGCTGTTGCGGAATATGGTAGCGTTTAGGTATGCTTGGGTGAGCGGGTCGCAATTGTTGGTCTTGATTTCTTGTAAACTTAGCGCGGCACCAAGGTAGAGACGAGCAGGGTTGTTATTGGTATCAGGCTCGCTGGTATTATTTACATGATTGGCGGACGGTAACGACGGAACGGGAGTATATGCTTGAATATCTATCGGTTTTTGGTTATGCGGGTCCACTGTTAGTATACAAGCCACCTCTCCATGAGTGTTCATCAATTCCTCGAGGTTTTCTGAAAATCCACCTGTTCTTCTTCACGCATATGGTACTTCGGTCAGCTGCGGGGCATAGTCGGAATGGTTACTATAACATCACTATTCGGGTTGTGGATTGTGATTGTTTGATCCTTGTTGCTGTAGTTGTGTACAATCAAGCGGGTTAAGACGTCGAATGGTCAGCCAAGCAAGATGTCGTATGCAGGAGAGTGGATGACGTGGACTTGAAAGTACAAGTCGATATTGCCGATGCGGAATGGGACGTTGTTTGCAATGCCGAGTGATGTGTCCACTTCACCGTTTGCGGCCTCCATATCTATTTGGATTGTCGGGTTGTACGGAATCCCAAGCTTGTTGCAGACTGCTTCCGACATACATATAATCGAACATCCTGAGTCCATGATGCAATCGACTTCTGCTCGTTTGTCTATCAAGCCTTGCATGCAACATATTGGTTGTGACTCCTTGGTGATCCATAGGTGGGGTTTACCTGGTCCCTCAACGCTATAGAAAGCTTCCACTAGGTCCGGCATGGCGTATACTTCTTTAACGGTGTGGTGCCGTATAGGTGCACGTCCACAAATGCTGCTGCAGCTCCTTGTGCCGGAATCGGGATACGTCGCGGTGTTAGGTATTTGTGGAGCTTGGCACGTAGGTCTGGCAATACCGCTAACAGCTCCTCGTAGCTCATGTGCGTCGCATGGCTCTGAAGCGTCCACTTGAAGATGTTTTGCACCAACTTGTTGTTCTGCGCTGGCGAGAGAGTGGTGTAGGTGGCGTCCTTGTTCTTCGGGAATGAGCTGTAGGGCCAATCCATGGGTGGTTGGTAGTTGGTGTCACGGACATCGGCGAATGGGTGCATTGTGGGTGGTTCTTTCACCACTTCAGGTGACACAATCTCTGTCGGCTTCTCGGTATCTTTAGTTCCTGCAGAAACTACTTCCTTTCCTTTAGCGTGCAGCAGAACTTCCACCTTGTCCAATCCCGCTTTCTTCTTCATTTGCAACACTACCATCCTGTGCTGCAGCTGTTCCATTTCTTTGTCATCTGGGTCTTCTACCGTGGTGTGATAGGCCATAATGGGGGAGGTGGCAGCGGTTGTAGCTGTATTGTTGTATCGAGCAGCATAATACATTGCCGGCCAGATGTTGTCATTGGCGGGGTTTGCTCTGTGTTGGTGATATTCATCCACATTGTCTTTTAGTGTGTTTCCTTGGTTGAAGCGCGGAATGTAGTTGCCGGATGGTGCAACGATGCGGCCGTCCATGCTCTTCGAGATTTTCCCATTCGCCATGTACCTGTCAACTTCCAGGCAGCAGCTTATATAGTGTGCGGTATCTCCACAAAAGTTGCATCCGCAGGCTCCTAGCAGGGTTGCATTAGCGCCGGTTCCAGGGGACCATACAAACGAGATTGCGGCATGCAATTGGCCGCCATTGCCTGTGTTAGCAACAATACCATGCTCTGACCTAATTTCTCAAACATGGCCGCCATATCTTCTTGTTTGACGTACTGCGTGGCCACGGGTGGCTCGGACTTGATTGGAGGCGGTGTGGGGGACTCAGACTTAACAGCGTATGACAGGCCGGCAGTTTTATTGATGAGCTTGTGTCGTAGAACGACTGGCCTTGAATTACTTCTTGGGCCGCCGCTAATGTTTGTTCTAATGAAAATGGGTCACCGCAGTGCACGTCTGGGTACTGGCTTCGCATCCATCGGTACATTTTGGTTGCCACATCTACCTGGAAACCTTTGAAGAAATACTCGCTTTGTTGTCGCACAGATAGCCAATCGTGGTTAATGAGGTACTTTGTGATCACCAGGAACCATTGGTAGTAGCTGCAAAGACTTTCCGCGGTTTTGATTCTGAGCCGTAGGGTTTCCTCAATCAAACGCTCCAGATGGTCCTGTGTATACTGTCACTCATTGATGACTCCGCTATATAATTTTTGGATCGATGCTTTGAAGGGTTTGTACGTTGCTGGCACAGAGAATGTCTCGGCAGCTCCCCATAGCTCGTACTCTGTGTCCTCCAGGTATCGAAGCGCGTAGGTCTTCTTCTCTTGGTCCTCCATTACGGCGGTTTCTCGGAATAAAAGCTCTAATTCTGCGAAGTAGCGGGGAAGGCATCATGGCTGAGTCAAATCAAAGTGTGGTGCAGATTGGCTGTATTGGGTCAGCATTGACTTATGCGAAGTTTGGTTGGCGGCCATTGCGGATTGTATAATGTTCGTGGGTTTGACTGGGAAATATAGATTTGCGAGTGGGTCGGAACTGTAGGAATCTGCGGGGAGGCTACTGAACTCGATGTGGTTGTGTGGCGGCGAAGGGTGCAGTACTTTACACTCCCCCCCCAGTCCCATAAGAATCCTATAAGAATCAGGGATTCCTATAGGAATCTGACTGCAGTCTGATAAAAATGCAAAAAATTAAAATTAAAAATACCTAACACCAACTGAAGGTACATATTTGTGTTTGTTCATGTTTATTTTCACATATAGACAATATGGGCATCATCTGACAGCAATTTGTGGGGAGGTTTCTGATATGAGAGTTTGGGGTTGTGACAAGGTAGTATGTGACATTCAGGCAGCACCTGATAGTGAGAATTGTAAGATGACAGTAATTATTCATATTTGTACATACTCTATGGAAAACTAAACTTGACAGGATATTGGAGATCATCAAGAGTGGAAAATTCTGCTGATTTACATATGTATGTATAATTGTACACAAGTCTATCCTGAACTATCATCATCACTACTACTATCAGAGGTGTGTTCATCATGCCTCACTATTCTTTGCCTTACATGGATTGTGTGATATGTCAGCATTGTATGTAAGAACCAATTAAAGTTCCCTGGTGCCATCCTTCTAAAAATTGAATCAAAGCAGTACTTTACACTGCCCCACATAGTCCAGTGGGACTCCCGGGACTTCCTGGGACTTACCAGGACTTTACCAGGACTCCTGGCTCAGTCCTGCATTTTGAATGGGACACTACCAGGACTCCTGGCTCAGTCCTGGTGCAGTCCTGGTCATGTCAACCAGGGAAGATATTCAATAATTTACATCCCTACCATACAAATAACAGTAAACAGCCATATTACACTGCCCCACCATGCAAATAACAGCAAATATTGCCATTGTCCTGGCCTAGTCCTGGTCAACTAACCTGTATATCAGTACTTTACACTATACTACCATACAAATAACAATAAATACACAATATATGAGCACATTACACTGTCCCATCAGACAAATAGTAGTCAACTAACCACTCCTACATTTTCCCACAGTCAGAATAGCTTCCTGTGCATATTCTCACTCTTCCTTCATTTCCCACAGAATGACCACTTTCTTTATGTGTTCCCACACTATACTAAACTTTCCCACGGCCAATTTAACCCCACAAACCAACTTTTTGTATGAATTCCCACACTGGACTCAATTTTCCCACGGTCAAATTAACTTCCTACACCAAACCTACTTCTCACCCCATTTTCAATAACAGACATGCAACTTCCAACACAGGAAAAATGAAAGGTCCTCACAATTGCCATACCAGCCATCTGGTGATTATGATTTGAGTTCTGGGTTCCTGTCTCATTCATCAATTGTTACTTATGTCCATTTGAATTTCCAACACAAAAAATAAAGGTTTTCACAATTGCCATACCAGCCATCTGGTAATCATGGTTTGGGTTCTGGGTTCCCATCTCATTTGTCAATTGTTACTTATGCCCATTTGACAGTTGACATCCAATTTCCAACACAGAAAAAAATA
Source organism: Amanita pallidorosea (assembly GCA_023014475.1). NCBI lineage: Eukaryota > Fungi > Basidiomycota > Agaricomycetes > Agaricales > Amanitaceae > Amanita > Amanita pallidorosea. The sequence continues at coordinate 128,018 of JAEBUS010000094.1, forward strand.
AAGGTTTTCACAATTGCCATACCAGCCACCTGATGATCATGGTTTGAGTTCTGGGTCCCCATTTATCAGGCAATTTACTTATGCCCATCTGACAGTCAACTAATTCAAATAACAATCAACTAGCCTACACATCAGTATAGATTTACTACACTATTCAAATAACAGTAATGTAAGCTATATATCTGCTTCATCATTTTCTTCATTGTCTGTTTCCTGATCTTCCCTCTCATCATCTTGTTCCTTTTTTGTATTTGATAGCTGTCTCTGGAGTACATATTTTGCATGGTAAAAGATCATGAAATGCAGGAACCAGTCAAAGTTCCCAGCAGTCATCCTTCTCAGTATTTGTTCAAAGCCACCCAACCATGCATTAAGTTGCTCACAAGCTTGTGTATTGAATGCATGTTTATAGTACAACTATCCTTGTCTGCAATGACCAGATTAGGTGCAGATCCATTTGAAGCAGCAGGATTGCACAAAGTTTGGCATAATTCATCATCAACATGGTGATTAATATAGTGGTATGAGTCCACTATAAACCTTGTTGTTGCCTTCCATTCCTCCCATCTCCCATTTATTAGGCAACTATGTAGCACCATGCATGCCTTGTCAATGCAAACATAGTCAGGCCTGACTCTAATGTGGGATAAACACTTTCCAAGAATTTCATAATATTTTTGGGGGACTCAGATTTTGGAAACTTGTTCCATGCAATGACAACTCCACAAGGACCACATATAGTTTCAACACACGTTCAGAATAGCTTCCTGTGCATGTTCTCACTCTTCTTCATTTCCCACAGAATGACTACTTTCTGTATGAGTGCCCACACTATACTAAACTTTCCCATGGCCAATTTAACCCCCCACAGGCCAACTTCAAGTATGAATTCCCACACTAGACTCAATTTTCCCACAGTCAAATTAACTTCCTACACCAAACCAACTTCTCACCCATTTTCATTAACAGACATGCAACTTCCAACACAGGAAAATGAAAGGTCTTCACAACTGCCATACCAGCATCTGGTGATCATCATGGTTTGAGTTCTGGGTTCCTGTCTCATTCATCAATTGACATCCAATTTCCAACACAGAAAAAATAAAAGGGGTGTTCTATTTTGTTAACTAAGTGACAGTGTAAATATATCAACCTGAATATACCACCATGACTGAGCCATGGTGGTCTAATGGCAGTGATGGTGTGGTGAGTGGACAGCATAGGCAATGTGGCAGGTGGTAGGATGGGCATTGGGTGTCCTGGGGCAAGGTTGGTGGAAAAGTGCATGATGGTGGTGAGGTGTGTGGTATGTTGTGAGTGGCCAGGTAATATCATTGCTGACTAATTGATCAGGTGATTAGTTTCAGCCAGTCTCAGCCAAGGTAAAGTGGATTTTTATTTTATTTTTATTTTATTTAAATAATGTACAATCAGTTGTATTTATACAGTTATTGATACAACAGGGCAAGAGGGTGAGGGTGAGAGACATCAGAGTGAGAGGGTGAGAGGCGAGAGGGTGAGAGGCGAGAGGGCAGTAAACAGGTGAGGGTGAGAGGGGGAGAGGGCGAACAGGCA
>JAEBUS010000094.1:130025-186965 GCA_023014475.1 Amanita pallidorosea
GGCGGGGTCTTGGTTGCTAAGTTGGGCCGCTAAAGAAGAAGTGCAGATGCAGGAGCAGTGGCATTGGAAGCGACGAGGGTTCGGGGGAGGTGGACAATGCGGCGGGAATTGCGAGCGATGCTGACACGAACGCCTCGGAGGGCGTTTTTCTTGTCTGAGCGAATCAGGCCGAGCACGTTGGCCTCAATGCAAGTTCTTTAGGCCACCTATGGCGAGGTACCGTTGAATGATAGCGCTATTGCCCTGCTCGAGCAAAACGCGCTTCTACGACAAATCTTAGATTTACAGACGACGCAGGCCAACCTTCAGTATAAACTGCGGCACATTGCGCACGACACCAGGCACGCGACGTATTGCCTGCTTGACTATTTCTGTCCACCGCAGGGTTCGGACGAAACACGCGACGGATCTCGTGGGGCGGCCGCGGAACCAAGTCCTGAAGAAACAGCGGCGCAGGTTGCACAACCAGAGGAGGAAAGCGTACGTGGAGAAACAGAGGTCGCGATTGCGGAGACCGGATCGGACGAAGTTGGTGACCAAGCGTACCAGAGGCGGGTGCGGAGGAAGTCGCGGAAGGGGAATTGGTTGTCGCAGGTGATAAGGGCGACGTGGTTATGAGCTCGCCGGCTTCTCCTGCTCCGTAGCCGTCTTTCAAGTTTGTGTGATTCGTAGTCGTCGGCCCGAAATTAATGTTGCGGTTTTGTGGTTTGGCTTCGAATAAGTAACTTAGTAAGTAGAAAGAGTGGGATAAGGGTAAGAGGAAGCAGAAAAGATGAAAGGCGAAAGCAACGTGGTTTATTCTAGAGCGGACGTGAAACGGGTGAGATTCTAGCGATAAAATGGAAACTAATAAGTGAACGGAGAAATGAAGCAGTAGGAAGGCTTAAGGTGTTACGGCTCGTCTATGTCAGATTCCGAGTCGGAGTGGTCGTATGCGAGTTCTTCTTCTGGTGCGATTTGCGCGGTGGGTCGTCGTCTCCTTGTGAGTACGCATCTGCCATTTGCCGTATGTGTTCTTCCGAGGCGTCCAATATATTGTCCGGAACTCGTATTCGTTGCCTCGCGAAGTAAGGAATAACGCGGAATGCCGCGTAAGGTCGGTCGAGTACTGTTCCGTCAAGCTCGCAAAGGATATATGCGCCGCCGCGGTTGCGATGTAGGACGACGTATGGGCCGATGTAGCGTGGGCGCATCTTTCGGTTTAGCGACTTTTCGATTGCAGTGTTGCGGACCAAGACTAGTGCGCCGCGTTTGAAGTCGAAGTCCCGGATTACCGTCGGGTGCTCTCTTTCGAATCGTTTTGCCGCTGCTATCCGTGCGGTGTAGACCTTGCCTTTCAGTGCTTCCGTTTGTGCGTGGCGCTTTTGTAATTCCGTAGCGCGTCGTGCGATGAGTTCGGTTGTCGATAGGAATGCGTCGGGTGGCGGCAATAAGTACGTGGCTTCCGATATGTCCAACGGGAGGAGCGGATGTGTGCCGGTGACCGCGAAATAAGGCGACACTCCCATGCGCCGTCGTGCTGTGACGCGTTCCGACCAGAAGACTGAATGTAGTGCTGGGGCCCAATTTGATCCGTCGCTTGCTTTGACTAGCGCTTGTCGGACGTCGTAGTGGCTGCGTTCTACTATACCGTTGGCGCGAGAGTTATATCCTGATATGCGATGTGGTTAATCTGGTACTTCTTTGCCAAATACTCAACAGCGCGGATGATGGGCGCCCCATTGTCCGTCACTATTTCGACTAAGCTTCCCCATCGGCAAATGAGGTCTTCAAAGACCCAATCCCCTATGGCGTTCGCCGTTTCCCGTCGTAGAGCGCGGTATTCTGGGTAGTGCGTTAGCGAACAGCGTGCTTGGACCAAGTACTTGTATTGATTCGACGGTGGTAGGTGCATGGTGTCCAGGTAGACTTTAGCGAAGATCGGAGCGGGCTCCGCGACGATGGGCGGGATGCGGTATAACTGTAATTGCCGTGCTTGGCATTCGCGACAGGACTTGATGTACCACTTAATGTCGTCTTGCATCTGCGGCCACCAAAACCGTTGCATGATTATCGAGCGGGTAGCGTAAAAGCCGCGGTGTCCTAGTTCGTCGTGGCAACTGACCAAAACGCCTATCCGCTTGTCCGGATCCAAAACAATCTTGTGCGCTCCGCTCCTGTCCTTCAACCACAGCGTATCATCTTTCATAAAGAATTTAGTACAGTACCGCGTGAACCGGATATTTTCTTCGGCCGACATGTTGTCGGGTCGTTCCAGATCCGCGAGGAATCGCTTTGCCCACTGTAGCTTCTCTTCGTCCTTTGCTGCCGTTTCGCTCCTCCACGGAAATACTCCCTCGTACGTGTTATCCTCTTCTCCTTCGGGCACTTGCGATGGCTCGTTTTCCGATGGCGGCGTATCTGGATCGGTTAAACAGAAGGTTGTGACAGGTTTGCTATGCCGATTCGTGATCATCCCTAGACCCGCTTTTGGCTTCTTCGGCCCTTTTGACTTCCGACGCTGTTGTGGACTCGACTGCTGCGCGAGCGCTCTGGAAGGCGCGTGGTTAATCTGATGCATGAATCCGTATAAGTTGTCGATCCAGTCGTCGAATTCTTCATCTTCCTTCGCGTCGGGTTCCTCATCCAAAGGTTGCCGCGGGCGTCTGATAATCCGTCGGGTGCGTGAAGTCGGCCAGGCACATGAACTAGCTTAAAATGGAAGGTAAGGATCGCCAAGATCCACCGGTTGATTGATGCCGATGGCGCGATGTCCGGGTTCTTGAGCATATCCTTGATATAACGCGCGTCGACTTCCACAATCAGATTCCGGACCCCTATGAGGTAGAGCTTCAGCGCCTTCAACGCGCGTACAGGCCGTAAATTTCCAGTTTCGGCTGCGAAAAGCGCGCTTCTCTCTCGTTTAGCGTGATTGATCCGAAGCGGTTGTAGTACCGGACCGATGGCTTGTCGGGGTCGCATTGACACAAGAAAAATCCTACTGCGATCCATGACGTGTCCACGGCTAAGATAACTGGTGCGTCGGATTTAGTTGATGGGCCGCAGCGCGGGCGAAGTTATGAGTGCTTGCTTTAGAGTTTCCTGCGCGGCTATTTCCTCGCTCCGAAGGTGAACGGAACGTCCTTCCTAGTCAGCGCTACCAACGGACTTGCTTTGCGGGCGAAGTTCTTGATGAAAATGCGTGCCACACCTACGGTTCCCAGGAATGCGCGGACTTCGGATAGTGATGTGCACGGGGCCCAATTCTTGATGGCGGCGAGTAGTTCTTTTTCCGGTTTGCGACCTTCGTACGTACATAGATGTCCTACAACGGTGATCGAGGGCGCATAACACTAGCTTCTTTCCGGAGAAAGTACCGCCGGCATACTTCATACGCTGAACGACTCGGTTGAGACCTTGGAAATGCTCCCATACGAAACGTCGGATTCCCGGATTGTCCGGTATTGTCTCGTATGTGTGTCGTCCCGTTCGTATCGTGTAGGTGGGCCTTTGACCGGTACGTCGTCGATGTACGGAATGGTGAGGTCCGGTATTTCCGGTTGCAGGATGCAGGTGACGTCGTCGTGGAAGATCGGGACCGAATTCGTCCATCCCATAGGCAATGTAGTTAGGCGCATGGCTCCGAAGGGCGTTTGGAAGGTTGTTAAGTCCCGTGAATCCTCGGCTAGCGGTCGCTCATCGTATCCGACGAAAAGATCCAACATTGCGCCGCATGCGCGGCCTGCGAAATTCTCTGCCAAGTGTTCCGGAATAGGCGTGACTCCCGAGTGTCGGATTGTGACTGCATTGAGAGGTTCCAGCGAATGCACAAGCCGCAGTTTGCCGGTCTTCTTCAGTACGCAAAACCAACGGGACCGGTACGAGGAATTCGAGGGCTCGTAAACTCCGGCGTCGATCTTGGTTCGGATAATGTCGCAAATTTGGTCGTATAAACCCGGCGGAATCGGAATATTGCGCTGTACCCAAGGCGTATGCGGAACCGTCGGAATATCCACCGGCGGGAAGAACTCCGTCTTGAATTTGCCTCGCTCGCTGTCGTCCCAAGCGAACGCCTGTTCATGCTTTACCATAAAATCGTGCATTAGTTTCGTTTCTTCGGGCCATAGAAATTCGCTTCCGTGTTCTTGCTCCAGTGTTCTCTTTCGTTCTTCTGTGTATCGCCCATGCGGCGTAAATTCGGGTGGCGTCGTACTTAGCTTCGGTAGATCGGCGAGTGGGTCGCCCTTGATTTCGCGAATGATTCTAAATTCCTTTGGTAATTGACTAATGACGGGTTTTACTTTCTTAGCGACGGGCTTGTATTTCTTCTTTTGCGCGGATAGTAGGACAGGTGATACATTGTCGCGACGCGGATTCGCGGTTGTTTTGTGCGAGATGGGTGCTGCGGAATTGGCTGAAGTCTGTTTGCGCGTAGCGGAAGTCGTAGTATGGCTGTTGCGGAATACGGTAGCGTTTAGGTATGCTTGGGTGAGCGGGTCGCAATCGTCGGGCTTGACTTCTTGTAAACTTAGCGCGGCACCAAGGTAGAGACGAGCAGGGTTGTTATTGGTATCGGGCTCGCAGGCATTATTTACATGATTGGCGGACGGTAACGACGGGACGGGAGTATATGCTTGAATATCTATCGGTTTTTGGGTATGCGGGTCCATTGTTAGTATACAAGCCACCTCTCCATGAGTGTTCATCAATTCCTCGAGGTCTCCTGAAAATCCGCCTGTTCTTCTTCGCGCATATGGTACTTCGGTCGGCTGCGGGGCATAGTCGGAATGGTTACTATAACATCGCTATTCGGATCGTGAATCGTGATTGTTTGATCCTCGTTGCTGTAGTTGTGTACGATCGAGCGGGTTAAGACGTCGAATGGTCGGCCGAGCAAAATGTCGTATGCGGGGGAGCGGATGACGTGGACTTGAAAGTACAAGTCGATATTGCCGATGCGGAACGGGACGTTGTTTGCGATGCCGAGCGATGTGTCCACTTCACCGTTTGCGGCCTCCATATCTATTCGGATTGTCGGGTTGTACGGAATCCCGAGCTTGTTGCAGACTGCTTCCACATCCATATAATTGAGCACCCTGAGTCCACGACGCAGTCGACTTCCGCTCGTTCGTCTATCAAGCCTTGCACGCAACGTATGCGTTGTGACTCCTTGCGATCCGTAAGCGGGGTTTACCTAGTCCTTCCACGCTATAGAAAGCTTCCGCTAGGTCTGGCATAGCGTATACTTCTTTTACGGTGTTGGCGCCGTATAGGTGTGCGTCCGCAAATGCTGCTGCAGCTCCTTGCGCCAGAATCGGGATACGTCGCAGTGTTAGGTATTTGCGGAGCTTGGCGCGTACGTCTGGTGATACCGCTAACAGCTCCTCGTAGCTCACGTGCATCACATGGCTCTGAAGCGTCCGCTTGAAGATGTTTTGCACCAGCTTGTTGTTCTGTGCTGGCGAGAGAGTGGTGTAGGTGGCGTCCTTGTTCTTCGGGAATGATCCGTAGGGCCGATCCATGGGTGGTTGGTAGTTGGCGTCACGGACATCGACGAATGGGTGCGTTGTGGGTGGTTCTTTTGCCACTTTGGGTGACACAATTTCTGTCGGTTTCACGGTATCCTTAGTTCCTGCGGAAACTACTTCCTTCCCTTTAGCGCGCGGCGGGACTTCCGTCTTGTCCAATCCCGCTTTCTTCTTCATTTGCAATGCTACCATCCTGCGCTGCAGCTGTTCCATTTCTTCGTCATCCGCGTTTTCTACCGTGGTGTGATAGGCCATAACTGGGGAGGCGGCAGCGGTGGTAGCTGTATGGTTGTACCGAGTGGAATAATACATCGTCGGCCGGATGTTTGTCGTTGGCGGGGTTTGCTCTGTGCGTCGGTGATATTCATCTACGTTGTCCTTTATCGTGTTTCCTTGGTTGAAGCGCGGAATGTAGTTGCCGGATGGTGCCACGATGCGGCCGTCCATGCTCTTCGAGATTTTCCCGTTTGCCATGTACTGTCGACTTCCGGGCAGTGGCTTATATAGTGCGCGGTATCTCCGCAAAAGTTGCATCCGCGGGCTCCTAGCGGGGTTGCATTAGCGCCGGTTCCAGGGGGACCGTACGAACGAGATTGCGTGCGGATTGGCCGCCATTGCCTGCGTTAGCGACAATACCATGCTCTGACCTAATTTCTCAACATGGCCGCCATATCTTCTTGTTTGACGTACTGCGTGGCCGCGGTGGCTCGGACTTGATTGGAGGCGGTGCGGGGACTCGGACTTAACAGCATATGACAGGCCGGCGGTTTTATTGATGAGCTTGTCATAGAACGACTGCCTTGAATTACTTCTTGGGCCGCCGCTAATGTTTGCTCTAACAAAAACGGATCCCACGGTGCACGTCCAGGTACTGGCTTTGCATCCATCGGTACATTTCGGTTGCCACGTCTACCTGGAAACCTTTGAAGAAATACTTGCTTTGTTGTTGCACAGATAGCCGATCGTGGTTAATGAGGTACTTTGTGATCACCAGGAACCGCTGGTAGTAGCTGCAAAGGCTTTCTGCGGTTTTGATTCCGAGCCGTAGGGTTTCCTCAATCAACGCTCCAGATGGTCCTGTGTATACTGTCGCTCATTGATGACTCCGCTATTATAATTTTTGGATCAAGCCTTGAAGGCTTTGTACGTTGCTGGTGCGGAGAATGTCTCGACAGCTCCCCATAGCTCGTACTCTGTGTCCTCCAGGTATTGAAGCGTGTAGGTCTTCTTTTCTTGGTCTCCGTTACGGCGGTTTCTCGGAATAAAAGTTCTAATTCTGCGAAGTAGCGGGGAAGGCATCGTGGCTGAGTCGAATCGAAGCGCGGCGTGGATTAGGCTATATTGGGTCGGCATTGACTTATGTGAAGTTTGGTTGCGGCCATTGCGGATTGTATAATGTTCGTGGGTTTGACCGGAAAATATAGATTTGCAAGCAGGTCGGAACTGTAGGAATCTGCGGGGGGCTACTGAACTCGATGCAGTTGTGCGGCGGCGAAGGGTGTGGGCTTTGCGAAGGTGATGTGGTGGTGGACTGCTGGAGCGATCGCTGTCTTGTTGATTATTCGTAGGTTGCGTGAAATCCTCCGAATCCGAGGTGCGCTTTGATCCGCGGTGTCTGAACTGGCTGTTCGTGACGAGGAAGCTGCGGTGTTGCGTGAGTAGCTTGTTGATCCTTCATTTAGCTGAAACTCGGTGCTAATCCTAGATTGCGGGCGGATTGGCGACTAAAGGCGCTAGTGTGCTTGAATATCTCCGTGAGCGCTTTGCTCAGATCCTGATGCAGTAGTTGCTGCGCGGTTTCGGCTCCTTGCTTTAGCGAATTATACCAATTGTTGACTATGTTGCCAGTGGACGGTGACACTGTGAGATGTCTGGGGAATTCCCGCTCGCGAGGTGATTCAGGCAGAGTTGTTAGGACTAATCCCACACAACCCACAAGCCTCGTTGAGACGAGATAGAGAAAAGAGGTTTATTGACACAGTAGATAAGTAAGCTGGGTGAGAGCAAACTATCTAGAGTCTTAGAGACTCCTACCTACGACGCATCACCTTATATACCCCAACCATGGTCTGTGCGCAGCAGCCCATGCCCCAAGGGCTATGTGCGCGCAGCAATGAAACATGGCGACTATCTACTCCTTCCCGCAATGCCCGTGTCCCCATCCGGTCCTTATTGTCTTCTTATTGCCACAGCCCCTGGCTGACTAACCACTGACCTAACTGATGGGCGCCTTGACATAGGGTTGGCGCCTATAAGTCCTGTATACCTATGCGTCCATAGGGCCCAGAGAAAATAGATAAAATATAGAGAAATCACCAGAAAATCGTTAGAGTCGTAACATGACCCCCCCTTAAGACTTCACGTCCCAGGAAGTTAGTGTGAGGATATCGCTTTAGGAATTTTTGCAAGGTCCCTTGCAAGCGCCTTGTCCGTATCCGGTTCATCATAGATCAACTGCAGTCACTTTCCACGCTGCCAGTTCCTTTTAAGTTTGTCAAGGTATTCCCTTTCAACTTGCCGTTTTCCCATCCAAATATCGTTTGGGCACATGTACCTGAGTGTGATTTTGCCATTGTCGTATTCCATGTTGCGTATGTTGACAAGTCGATGCGGAGCACTTGGATTGGCCTTGTGAAACTTTTGAACCTCTTTCTTAGCATTATTGAGGTTTTTAGCGGGTTCCCAAGTGGATTCTTCTACAGGATAATTTTTCCACTTGACGAGATATTCCAAGCGCCCTCCGCCACGTCCACTGACTCGGCTGTCCATGACTTCCTCAACCTCGTATTCGCCATCCTGTGATTCTTCCACCATTTGTAACTCTTTGCGTTGAGCTACCTTGTTCTTTTGAGTGGGGAAGACAGGTTCTTTATACGGTTTGAGGTGGATCTCATTGAACACATTGTACACCTTCCAAGATGCGGGAATTTTCAACTGGTACGCGGATGCGCTGACCTTCTTCACAATTTCCAAGGGACCGACAAACTTGCCATCAAGTTTTTTTGTAGCGCGAATAGTAGGCAAGTTTTCCGTGCTGAGATAAACCTTGTCACCAGGTTTTGATTCTCGTGCTGGTGCCTTACTTTCATCATACCGCTTTTTCATAGTTTCAGCAGTTTTATTCAGCGCTTCTGTTGCCTTGGCATGTACGTCTCTCGACTTGCTGTGTGAAGTGGGTTTACCCTTTATTGGATGCCATCCATTGTTCATAAAAAAATGGTGAATATCCGTTGATGCGTGTACCCGATCATTGTGGCAGAACTGCGCTAACTGCCAGCCAGTCACTCCAGTTATCTTGACGGTGATTTACAAACATGGTCAGGAATTCCTTGACTTCCTGATTGACTCTTTCCGTTTGTCCATCGTCTGAGGGTGACACGCTGTAGATCGATTCGCCTTGATGCCCAGCATCCCATACAGGTCATCCATGAACTTGGAGACAAATTGAGGTCCTCGTCGCTGATAACTTTCGGGGAATTCCATGCTCTCTGAATACGTTATCTCGGAATAGGACTGCCACTCCTTGAGATGTGATTGTTGACAGTGGTTGGAAGGAAGTAGGCCTTTTGGTAATCGGTCTACCACTACCATGACCATGTCATTGCCCTTGGATGCCGGCAGAGGACCAATCAGATCAACAGAAACAATTTCCCAAGGCTCCGAGGGAATCTCATTTGGATGTTAAGGAGCCGCCCTGGCCTGTCAGTCTGGTTTGGCGCGCTGACAAGTTTCACATCCCAGGATGTATTTCTCGATATCTTTACGCATATTTGGCCACCAGTAATTCTGCGTTAGTAATTCCAGCATTTTGACGACTCCAGAATGTCCCCAGGAATGGATTAATCCAATCAGTTCTCCTCGTAGTCAGTTATTGGCAGGTATATAAATTCGTCCCTTCCACTGCACAATTCCTTTGTCGATTGTATAGTCCGGGTCTCCTTTTTCTAGTCCTTCACGCACTTGCGACTCCCATTGTCGTTTTGGAATTTTCCCCACGTCCTTTAGCAATTCATCAACTGCCTGATCATCATCCAGAAGCCGTACAAACAGATGTTCCTTCAGAAGAACGACTCCTTCATTGTCGTTTTGTCCTCGTGCATGCCCTGCCCTTTGAGACAGTAGATCTGCTTTGGAGTTAGATTTTCCCGACCTATGCTTGATGATAAAGTTGTATTCCTGTAGATCTGTGACCCATCGTGCTTGCCGTCAGTTAAGATTCTGCGCTTTCCTGAAGTATGTGAGGTTTTGATGGTCTGTTAAAACCTCCACTACTTCTTTGGCTCCTTTTAGGTAATGGGACCATTCATAAAATGCATGCATTACAGCCAACATTTCTTTGTCGTAAATTTCATAATTCCGCTCCGCATCATTCAAAGCCTTGGAAATGAATGCCACTGGTCTCCAAAGTTGATCCTTGCCCTGTTGAGACAAAATTCCGCTGATTGCAAAGTCTGACGCATCTACCTCAACTCGGAATTGGCCTTTGTCATCTGGAATTTTGAGGACAACCTCCCTCGCCACAAGGTCTTTCAGTCCCTGAAAGGCCACGGATTGGGTCTCAGTCCATAACCAGTCAACTTGCCAGTTAATTTTTGCAACGGCTTAGCCATCTGAGCAAAACCCTGCACAAATCGTTGATAAAAGTTGATAAATCCCAAGAACTGTTGTAACTCCTTTTTGCATGTTGGTTCTGGCCAGGATGCAATGGCGTCAATCTTGCCTTTCTCCATTCGAATGGAGTCAGTACTGATCACCAAACCCAGGAAATCAATTTGCGGCTGGTCGAACCAACATTTCTCGGGCTTGAGGGATAACTTATGTTCACCAAGCTTGGCCAAAATACGGTTGACATGTCCTGTGTGCTCCTTTTGAGATTTTGAGAAAACCAAGATATCGTCCATGTAAATGACAACCCATCCTTCTGCAATTTCCTGCCTGAATATGTCATTCATCATTGTCTGGAATGTTGCCAGCGAATTGGTTAGCCCAAAGAACATGACCAACGGTTCAAATAGCCCTCTATTTGTCCGAAAGGCGGCTTTCCATTCATCCCCTTCCTTAATGCAAATGTTTGTATATCCCCAGCGGATATCCATTTTGGAGAACACCTTTGCCTGTGATAATTTGTCCACCAGTTCCCCAATCAAAGGTAACCAGTATCGATTTTTGATTGTCATTTCATTCAGTCGTCGGTAGTCCTGAACCGGTCTCAGTTTTCCATCCTTCTTTTAACGAAAAAGAACGGCGATGCCATGGCGATTTGCTAGGCTGAATACGTCCTGAATCTAAGTTTTCCTTTAGAAACTCATCTAGTTGGGCTGTTCATCTCGATTCAGTGGGTAAATTTACAATCCACTGCCTTAGATCCGGGTATCAACTTGATCGCGTGATCCCAAGGACGCCTTGGCAGTAGTTCATCAAAGGTTTCCTTTTCAAAGACCTTCCTGTGACCGAGGTAATGCCAGGGACTACTTCTCTAAAGAGCGCTTTTTTGCTGTGTTGGCTTCTTTTGCCGCAATGTCTGTCGCACCGACCGTATTTGAATTCAGGCTCTCCTATGTGTACTGCCAATAGCTTTTCGCCCTGCTCTAAAGGTTCCATAGGGTCCACTTCATCTTCTGGGTTATCCACCTGAGAGCGGTCCAACACGTGCCCGGACACCTAGTGAATCGCACTTCCTGTTTTTTCCAGTCCATCACCGGATTGTATGCTGTAACAATCATGTCCCAGGAAGATGTCCATTTTTCCTAGTCCGGCAACCCCACATTCAATGACTTCTTCATGGCTTCCTATTCGTAATTTGAACTGGACCATGTACTCCAGACTGCCTAATGCATTTCTTGTTCCATCTGCATTGTAGACCGGCATGGGTCTAAGGAGTTTCCGTTTATTAAGTTTGTGCCTTTCCACAAACTCGGTACTAACGCATGACCCTGTACAACCCGAGTCTACTAGCGCCACAATATTAATTTGCGTCCCCGTGTCCATGGTCGTGATAGTTCCCTTCAAATTCATTTCTTGTCGTCCTGATGCTTTGACGACATCTGTCTTAACCGTATTAGTTCCACAATCCTCTTTTCTGATTGTTGGTTTAATTGTTAACCAAGTTTTCAGTTGCTTCATCAAGTCGTTTATTNAGTTGTAATGGTTCCTTTCAAGTTCATTTCCTGTCGTCCCGTAGCTTTGACGACACTCTGCCTTAACTGTGTTAGGTTCCACAACGCTTCTGCTTCCGATTGTTGGTTCAATTCATTAACCAAACTTTCAGTAGCTTCATTAAGCCTTTTGTTATGGACCCATTCTTTCAGGCATCGCACCGCAGTATCCTTGTCTTGTTGCCAAATTCTCCGTAACACCCATGTGGGTGACCAAGTTTTTATCCGGGGTTTTGCGCTCACACTCAAGTTTGCAATCTGGTGGACATATGATGAACATTCATATAATAATTCTGGTACACTAATACAAGAATCTTTGTCCGAGATGGAAACTTTATCAGCCAGCAGCGTGGAGCGCTTGCCTACTGGCTGTTACCAAAACCCTTTTCCTTGCCCTATTCCTTCCATTGCTCCTCCGTGAGCTCCTCCACCTTCAACTCTCGGATACGGCCTTTTCCTTTCTCTTTCTTATTGAACCGCTTTGGTTCTGGACAGTCCCTGGCAAAGTGTCCTTCTTTGCCGCAGTTGAAGCATGCCCCTGTGCGTCGTTTCGCTTTGTCTACGTCCATTGCATTAGGATCCCTACTGGATGTCGACATAGCAGGCATGCTGTGTTGATTGGTGCCTTACTTTCCTTGGCCACCGGTGTTTCTTTGTATTCATTACGGCTTTTCTTCTCGCCGTATGCTTCTTTCGCCCTGCGATATACCCGCGCTAACTGCACCGCCCGATCCTGGATCGTTTTCAGGGATGCATCATCCGCTAAGTTCCCGTGCCTTATCAATTCCGCACCTAGGGCAGGATTGATCCTATTCAGGAAGTGGTCTTTGAGCGCATTTTCGCCCCATCCAACCAATGGTGACAACGCGTTGAACTTAATGATATAGTCTTCTATTGGAGTATTCCGTTGTTCCAATTTCATTAAGTCGTCCGTTGCGTGTTGTTTGGTCTCGGTGGACATGAAGAATTCGTGCATCTCAGTTTTAAACGCCGCCCAGGTTGTCCATGGATATTTGTTTTCGTTGGGTGGTCGTGTCCATTGCAACGGTTGATCTTCAGGTTGCAACGGAGCTCGGTGTCCGTTATTTACTTCTGCCCATGTAAGATCCGATGGATACCTTGTCGGAGCGCGCGCATGCTTCCCTTCATATTCCTCATCTGCCTTTTGGATTTCCTGGAGTTTGACTCCTGCCCACTCTCCAGCACGGTTTCCTTTTCCCTTTCTGGTACGATACAAACAGATAACGATGCGTCTCCGGACTGTAGTTTCTCGTGCTAGCGTAAAGTAGACTTCCATGGTGCGCAGCCAATTGTCCACCTGACTCGGATCACCTTCAAAGTGATCGGGCATCTCGGCTTTAGTTAGTGGGGCCGGTAAGGGTCAAGGATGTGTGCGCTGCCACTCTTCCAACACATTGGTAAGGAGTTGCCCAAAGCCATTGACTGTTGCCATCCTTGATTCCTCGATGTCGTCAATCTCCTGTTGCCTTTGTGCTACGGTGTCCTGGTTTGTTCCGGTCAGAGGAATTTGCGGCGGTAAAGGATGTGGCATGACTTGTGTATATCCGATTAGAAAATCCCTTAGTCCCATAGCCATCTGAACTGTCCATTGAAAGGCGCCGACGTGGTATCGGCCATACCCTTTGAGGATCCAGTCCTCCATCTGAGTCCAGGCATTGAGGCCTTGAGACACGCGTTCCACATGGATGCATCCATCTTGCCCATAAGTTTTTCGTGCCCTTATATTGGCTTTGGACTCCCTCATGCGTTTGTCAAACTGAAAGACCTCCTGAATTTGTGGATATGCCGGCCACTCGAACCTGTTCCAGTATTGTTTCTGAAACATGACCAAATAACAGTAACCCGGAATGTCCGGGTGTAACACCTTGTCATTGACACGAGTTACAGGATATGGGTACGTGTGCTCTATCTCCTTAGCTACAGTCCGACGCCAGTGATCTATTTCTCGTTTCTTCTGGTCCTTATCCAAATTACTAGGTCCTGCCTCAGTCATCCAATCTTCCGCCATTGTGACTGGTCCGTCGTGCCAGTTCCAATCGCCGCCACGAGTTCGCATGATTGCGTTGAACTCTGCCTTTTTGGCTTTGATGGCCTCAGCGTACGTGGGAACCTTGGGCGGAACCGGAGGTGGTGTGGACTGTTTCGAGGTCCTGGGTGGCGTAGATCCCGTGATCAGGTACAAGACCGGGTTGGGCTTGCTGACGCGTACAGGGACGCTGGATAACTCCACATCACCACCCTCGCATTTGATGGACAGGGTTGACCCAGTGTAGGATCGAGCCTTCTTCTTTTTCTTGTTACGGCAAAAGAAGCCCTTGCCACCCCAACAAGCTCGCTTGTTGTAGGTCCCCCTAGCGACCATTTCGTCTATGCTGCCCCAGTCCCAGATATCATTGCCATCTTCAATTCGGATCATGAATTCCTCCAGGACATGGAATCGGTCCCGCTGACAATTGTCCTGTAGGCTGAACCGAGCGAAAGGGTTTCGGAGCTCGGTGTTCCATGAAGCGATCTCGGTGACTGTGGGCCAGGCGGGCCAGTGGTACAAATCGTAGTACTCCGGTTTAAACAGGTACATGTAACAGTACCCGGGTTTGCGCCAATGATAATTTGGGCGGTCCTCATTTGTTGGGACCCCAGGCAACACAACTCATTCCTGGTTTTCCACCCAATGCTCTGTATATTCCTTCTTGGTCCGAATTCCCCAATCGGCCAAGTGCAGATCCATGAAATCATCCCATTCTGGGAGCATGACTCCATCGTTGTCCGGGCCGGTATGGTTGACCAATGAGTTGGGCTCCGTAGCCGGAGATGAGCTTGATGGACCCTTTCTCCATTCATACATGTACGGGGCATACCGCGTCATGCGGCCCGAGTGCTTGATTTTGATGTTGCCATTTGAGGCATGCATCAACTTGTTCCTTTCTTTGGCCGTCAGGACCAAACCGTCGTGTTTCAGGGTAAACACGTTGAACCCCTGGAGTAACAATAGCATATTGGAGGGTGAATCGAACACCGCCTCCCTGACGTCCGGTTGATCGATAAGCTGCTCAAGCACCTGCTCAAGCACTCGCCTATCCGCTTCCAGTTCTCGTTCCATCTGCTGGAACTTTCGTTTTTGTTGTAGCGCCTCGCGCTTCTCTTGCATGAGGATTTCCCATGCTTCTTCCTGTTTGCGGAAGGCCGCTTCCTCGAGCATCTGTTGTTGATATGCTGCTTTGCGCAGCTTGAGCTTTTCTAGTCGGCGCTGCTCCTTGCGCCAAAAATACCATGCGCGGACATGCGCATCATTTTGTTGGTAGTCAACCGGCTTGGTCGACTCGGTTCGTTTGTGGGGCAAAGGGCACCCCACCGCCCATTCTAGATCGAAGACTTTTCCGACCTCCATCAGGGACATAGCTGCCCCTGGCAATACGTAGTTAAACAATGATTCCATTGTTTCGGATCCCAGATCCAAGATTGTTCCAAAAGGTAATAAGACGTCCCAAGTAGGGAGATGTCGCCTCTTCTTCAGTAACCGTACTTCCGAATACAGTCACTCTTTGTTGCGGTCAATAACGCACCCGCACACGATTCTTCGATTTATTTCCATCAACTGACCTAAAGGGGTGGTGCCCGGCTCTTCACTCTAATGTCCTCGTGCTCAGATCAAAAAGATCCGATACGTAATTGGTATTTAGAGACTGTGTGCCTTGATACACGTCACGCCAATAGATTGCCTTCGCCGGTTCCAACGGCTTTTCCGAAGTCCTAATGTAGCTGCCCGGGGCGACCCTGCCTGGTCCACAACCCAGCACGCGACTACTCTCGTTTAGAACTTTTTTATAGACAGAGTGGTCCCGCAGTTAGTCGTGACTACGTTGTTGACTATATCAATATCAAGGCTGAAGACGGTCTCATGGTGTAACGAGCGCCTTGTCAGACAAATAAGATTTTTGGTGGAACGCTTCGACGCTGTGAGCGACAACGAGCAAGGCGTGCTCGGCGCTGTGTCAAACGACGAAGGGTGTGGTTGAAAGACTCTAGATTATGTTAGGACTAATCCTACACAACCACAAGCCCCACTGAGACGATGAGAGAGAAGAGAGATGTATTGACACAGTAGACTAGTAAGCTGGGTAAGAGCAAACTATCTAGAGTCTTAGAGACTCCTACCTACAACGCACCACCTTATATACCCCAACCATGGTCTGTGCGCAGCCGCCTCATGCCCCAAGGGCTATGCGCGCAGCAACGAAACCATGGCGACTATCTACACCTTCCCGCAATGCCCGTGTCCCCATCCGGTCCTTATTGTCTTCTTATCGGCACAGCCCTTGGCTGACTAACCGCTGACCTAACCGACGGGCGCCTTGACATAGGGGTTGGCGCCTACGAGTCCTGTATACCTATGGATCCATAGGGCCCCAGAGAAAATAGATAAAAATATAGAGAAATCGCCAGAAAATCGTTAAAGTCGTAACAACTCTCACCACCAACCCGCACACCCTTACCTATGAGGAATGAGACGCGATGCTTGCCCAAGCAAAACAATTACAACGGGCAGTTCAAAGTCTACAGTGGCGAGTAGAGACTGCCGATAAAGACATCGGCAACATCATCAGTTGGCTGGAATCCAGGCAAGACCACAGTTGGACGAATTCATGGTAGAAGTCGGCGACTTCTTGCATACAAAGGGGGTAATGTTACAGTTCTCTTTTCATTCCGTCTTACCGTTTCACATCCATCATTACTGTGCAGTGTACAGCCTGGACGCTATCTCCTTTTGTAGCTACTTTCACATTTCCTTTCTCAAGTAGCTATAGCCTTATCCCTTTTACGGTTTCCTTTGTTCTTCAACCATATATAAACCCCATGTATCCTAGAGTAACCTCAGTTCCAATTTGCTCTCAACCTCGCTCGAACTCGACGCTCCTCTTCTTCATTGTTCTCCAGACCTTCATCATCGTTTGACTTAGCATCTAGACTCTTTGTCCAGTGACTGGGAGCGGACCGAGACTCTGCTTGTCGCTGTTGACTTAGAACGAACTACGACGAGGGCATTGTCCGTAACAATAGGGCCCCAGAGAAAATAGATAAAAATATGGAAAAGTCGCCAGAAAATCGTAAGGTCGTAACAGTGGATGAGCAAAGAATTCGTGCAGAGAATGCAGAATCTTGGCTCTCCAAGGAATCTGACGAACAAAAATTGGCTCATGAAAAGAAAAGAGCCAAGAAACAATGTCAGAAAGAAAATTGGTTAAAATTGAAAACCGATAATATCCAAATCACTGCTAGATCCAAAGAACCTAGAAGTAGAATTCCTGCTCATGACAAGTTAAAGGGATCAAAGGATCAAACCTTTGAAGATCTACTCTATGGTTCTGATAATTCTCATTGGGAATTATCTGATGATGAGAATGAAACATTCCTAGCTGCTCAAAAGGATCACCCATTAGAATACAATCAACGAACAGAGTGTTAACTCACACACATCAGAAACCTATCTGGAAAAGACCAGGTTTCTGCTATTTGGCAGCAGTTAAACTTAGAGCACTGCCCAAATATGTGTGGAAGGCATATCCTACTATTAAGGAGATGTCTGAAATGAGCCATAGTCTTCGTAAAGATGTTGGCTTCACTCTAGTTGAGCAGCAGAATGGGCATTTCCATCTTACATTGTCCACAAAAGGAAAATATGGCTGGGCAAATATTGATAAAATTGCTCAAACAAATAAAAGCCATTATCCTGTTGGTGTGGACAACAGTGACAAGGATAGAGTTCCCATATTAAAAGGTTCCAGTAATCGGAATACTTGGGAACGATTAATGAAGGCTATGCTCCAATCGAAATCTGTATGGCAATATGTGAATGGAGGCATTACACATAATGAATATACAGCTGCAGACCAGGAAAAAATGAATGCAACCAGTGTAACAGCTGCACAAGTGTCAGCACTTAGCCAGAAATGGAAGTTACACTTAGAGTGGCTAGAAAATGACAATAAAGCAAATGGATTAATATCACTCCATTTGCCCAGTTCTCTAGCTAAGTAAGGTTTCAATATACTTACATTGTGTTAGCTAGGTTGCCTTATCACTTATGTAGTTTGTAGTAAAACTGAGGGGATAGTCGCTCAGAACGCCTCCTTATATGCATTTCAGAAACCCTAACCTAAGTACAGTGTAATCTACCTATTACATAATATTGGTCCCTAAAACAAGTCATTCTGAGTCTTCATCTATTTATATTCCTTCTATGATGTTCTATATGACATCATTTCCTTCTATATGACGTTGTATGAGTCATATGACTCAGTGTGAGTCATTATAAGTCATAAACATGAGTCATTATGACTAATCATGAGTCATAATCATGAGTCATAAGTATGAGTCATAAGTCACATGACTAATATTATGTAAGCTATTTATGATTAAATATGAAACACTTAATTAATAGTTATTCAATCTTATCTAATTAGATAAGATATAGATTAGATATAGATTAGATAAGATGTTCATTACATTAGCTATTGTAATGAATGTAACTAATCTAATGTAACTATTATAATAACTGTCAGAGTTTCGACAGATGGGATCTCAAATATCGGAATCATAGATATGGCTGATGGCCCTCTATCATGACCGATGGGATCTATAGCTGATAAGATATTGTGTGATCTGTGTTTTGACTTTCTCTCACGCCTACGAATAATGCTAACCCAATCATGGGAAAAATGATCGCTTAATGGTAGCAGGGATACACATTTGTGACAGACTATCTGGGGAGATAGATTAAAAACCTGGTGTCACGCATCGGAGTCGTGCGTTGTTGGAAGACAACGAAATCAAAACTTTCCCAGGACTGGCAGGTCTTAAAATATGTTGTGGTTTTGTCACACCACTACCAAAAAAGACATGGTTTTGGGCCGCTTTATGCGGATAACAGGGCCGATCCCCTGTAAAGGCTTCACACACCCCCAATTGGCCGTTACATTAATGCATATATCATAATAACCGTTTTCGTCTTTTCTCTTTTATTATTTAATATTCATATAAAGGTTGTGCTGAGGTGGACTTCCGTCGTACACGCAGACTATTGTTGGGCAGATGAATAGCACCCCAACTAGATTAGGACGTCCGAGGATGTCACTTACACAGATACATACATACATACACACATACATACATACATACTAGTTTGTACACAGGGAATTTGAAGGAGCCCTGGTACGAGATTGGCATAACAACATCCATATAACCCCAATGAGTTGTTTGCGTTGCCAGACAAGTCCATGACGTATTGTTTCAAAAATAGCACAGCCTGATAAGCACTCTTTTCTCATGTATCATTCGGGAAATAAGAATTAGGCTAATATATTTTTATTTTTAGAAACAAATCGAAATGTCACGCGTTTACCAAATTGGTCCTCTCTGCACTCAAATGTACTATCATGTCTATCTTGATGGAGCTATCGCTACGACAATTACATCAATCAGGGCATTTTAGCTCAGGTCCTGATAGGAACTGAAACTTGACCAAGGAGGACGTTCTCAAAATCATGAACAAATATGACGCAGATGATATGGTGTCATGTGATCCATATGCTCGACTTGCTTGCCTCCTCCATCTGGCACATTCTTGTGCCGGATAACAATATCAAAATACCCCTGAGATCAGGGAAATATATCCAGCGATCCAATCTTACAATCTTCCCGCACACCAAATTTCCCTCGCCTCTTGTATTGACACATTTGGTTTCATTCTCGATTGTTTCCTGACTGAGGAAGTCAGGGACATTGGCAATAAACCGCATGTCTTAGGTGTCAAATATAGATCAGGTGATGGCATGGCCATCAGCGAGAACAAAGATCTGATCTTGTTGGATCAGTTTGACAGGGCTGAGGAAGACGATGGAGAAATTGAGATCATCACACGTCGAGAAAAATTATCTGACATCCCTGGATTCCCACAACATCTCGGTTCGAAATGTCACTATATGGGATTCGTGGCCGCCCTGCTCCGCAGTATGAATCTTTGAAAAGACTATTGACACGACGCTTCGAAGGGTTGATGACCCTATGATCCAAAGAACTTTCTCAAAGAATTGGCTAGAAAAAGACTAGCCAGAGAACATCCGATCTGGATTCATAACGGTGTCATTTATCATGACAAACAAGATTATGATGAAGCCGTTCATGCATCGGAAATTCAGAAAAAGGAGAAAGAAGCTCTTAAGGAGCTAGATCAGATCTTGGAACAAGACAAATATGTGTCTTTGGTAACGGATCTAAATCAGCTAATTAAATCAAAAGCTGATATATCTGTGACAGCGTACGTATTCAGGGGTTGTGAGAACCCCAGTCATTCAGAAGAGGGAGTTACGTCACTCCCCATACAGTCACATTTGCCGGGGAAAAGTTTATCCCCGGTAGCAGGAGAGAGACTGGAGCAGATGCTCCAGAAGATTCAAGCCTGTCGTCCCGATCAGGATGAAATCAGGAAGCTCAGGGAGTTTGGCGAACTCAGTCGTCTCTGAGGACAGTGTTGACTACCAGGTATAGTACCTAGTAGTCATTATACATGTACAAATGCAGACCAAAATGGTCCAATTATGAATTTTTATCACAGTCTGATGAGAATGAAAATCAGACTAAGGATAATTTCCCAATGGTTAAATCTGATGAAAAACTTCATCAAATGAATTTACTCACACGTCTAATTTGGATAACTTTGTATATGTTCCTGATGAAATCATTGACATGTATTATCCTAAGAGTAATCCATTTTTTGAAAGAAGAAGAAACCGTGTTCACCATCCACAATGAAAACATCGTTCAACAGTTCCCAGAGTCTCAAGGATGTATTAATAATCCCCTGAACCAACAATATTAAATACAAAAGAAATTATTGCTGGTTTGATTAAACGTCTACAAAGGATCTGTGAGAAACAGAAGCTGATGATACAAATCAGGATAATGGTTGGAATGATGAACACAAATCAGATGATGATGAAAACTTGGGATATGAACCACATAAAGCATCCGATTGGATTGATGAAAATTCGGAAGAAATTGTATATCCAAAAAACAATATTTCCAAACCAAGGAATCTTCGACGAAAGAAGAGGGTTCACAATTTTCAAGCTCCACAAATCAGATGGCAGAAGAACGTTGCACCTATAAGAGAACCAAGTTCTTCATCAAATAGGAAATTCTTGAAATCAGGTTCAGGTACTGAATCAAAATCTGATAAGAATATTCAATCTAATTTTAGCGTTAAAGCAAAGGAATTAGAACTTGCATTTCTGTTCTTTATAAATGTTAAATATAGGGCTCACAAACAAACACATATCGTAAAACATACTAAAAATCATCCTATTTGGAATAAGATTGGATTATGTTATATGGTTTTGTTTCAACCCAGATACTATAAAGAACAAGTTTGGCCTATGTATCCTAAATTATCTGAAATCATCTCATATCCTCAATATTGGAGAAGAAACGTTCATTTTACTTATGAACGTAGTGGCATTAGTTATCTTCATTTCACTGAGAATTCTAAATCTAGACTTGCTTGGTGGACTCTAGATGATTTTGTTTCCTCTAAAAATAAATTGGCAAATTATATATGTGGAGGAAAAGACGATAAAGAATCGCTAGAAAAAATGGTTACTGTGTTTAATGGAGTAATGGATTATAAAAAGTGGAAAGAAACCTTGATGGCATATTTAGCCATGAAAGGATACACTAAATACGTAACTAGAGAAAAAGAAGGTTATCCTTCACCACCTGCAGAAAAGGCTAGCATTGAAGAAAGAACCCATTGGAATTGAAGTATAAATCTGTTTATAATGAAAGACTTGATTGGATGAAAATTCTGCAAAGACAAATGCTATTATTAAAATGGCATTAGCACCTAATCTATGGTCTTACATTAAAGATACTCCAGCTCAAACTATTGCTGAATTGGATAAAGTTTTTGGAACAACTGGAATAGCCAAATACTTTATTTGTATAAAAATATATTCAGTTGGTCTATGAAACCAGGACAAGATCCCATTATAGCTATCTCTAAATTGATGAAAGCTGTTTCCGATCTAGGAACTGAAGATAAATACAAACTTCCAGACTTTGTATTGACATTCTTCATTTTACATGCTTTGAATCAACACTATAGTACTTTGGTTACTAATATTGTTAATAGCAATATTGACGAATTCACGTCAGCAAAGATAGTTCCTAAAATTCAGAATGAATGGAATCTCATGCAATCAAAAGCAAGGAGTGGCAGACAAACCATTCAAATTGCTAACATTGGATCTAACATCAACAAGTATCCAAACACTAAACCATCTTGGAATGATCAACAATCTAGTAATCAATTTCCAAACAATAGGTTTAGAGGAGGATCTTTTAGAGGCAAATTCAATAACAGACAATCATTCACACCTCGTCAAAGCAATAACAGATTTGCTAACAAAGCAAATGCATCTTCTTTATCTAAAGATGACAAGAAGAAACAAAATGCACAGAATCGTGATAACAAGAAGCTGAAGAATAAAGCTTTGATTGCAGAGTTGAATAAGTATAAACATGAGAATAAAAAAGATTCTCATAATATTATTCACTTTACAAATAATATGACGATTGATGAACCGATTCAGACTATAGGAAATATTGAGGAAGAGATACCTGAACACACATCTAATCATAATTTATTAGATAGAATAGGTTTCCATTACATAGATACTATGTTGGCTTATCCTCCAGAATACCTTCGAGATGAGGTCGTAGATTATGAACTTTCTCCTGAAGGAACAGAGTTCAAAGAATCTTCTTGACGCCTCAAATTCCATTTTCACCTATAGCAGAAACTGATGATAGTTCAGTTCCAGACCTTAAATCGCAATCAGACAGTAGTGAGGAACACTACAATGATGCAAATGATGGTTACAACAGTGGCATTGAATATATTGATGAGAACATCAATACTAATGTCGAAAATATGGATATAACTAATCCTGAGAGTAACTCTGGAGGACCATCTGATGAGGATGATCCATTTGGGTATGTGACAAATTTAAACCATTCTAATTACTTATCTAATACTGTTTTAGTGCTTGATAATCTTACCAATATAGATGTGTTGAACGCATCAGATCAAGCTTTGAATAACAGTAGATATAATTGTGTATATAGTAATTATGAATATAGGGTTCCTAGTGAACAAATTATGCTCTTAAATAAGAATGATAAGTGGGTAATTGATTCTGGAGCTACCAGACATTGTACACCATTTATAAATGACTTTATGTCATATAAGAAATTCATCACACCAGTTAAAGTTACTACTGCAGACAAAAATGCGAAAACACTCATTGAAGGCCAAGGCCAAGTATGTTTCTGACATGGAAAACATATGCTAAACTGGATTGTATGTTATATGCCAATGTTGCCATACAGAATTATCTCTGTACCACAACTGACTAATATGAATTATGAAGTATATCACACAAAAACACAAACTATTATACACAAGGGAAACATAACGTTGACAGGATATCCTTTAGAAACTAACTCTATAAGTTGGTTATCTACTGAGATTAAAAGACCTTTACAACATTTGTTATTAAATAATAGTTCTAAAACTATTGATTATTTTATTTGGCATCGAAGAATGGCACATCCAAGTGATAACGTGTTAAGTCATATGTTCAGAAATACTGAAAATAGTTCTAAAATTAATAAACCACATATGAAAAGCATATGTAAATCATGTATCATGGGAAAACTTGATAATAAACCATATCACGTTTCAACTAATAGAGCAACTACCTTGCTAATCAACTCAATTTAAAAGTAAAAGGTATGCGTTCAGATCGAGGGGGAGAGTTTGTAAATCAAAAGCTAAATAACTATTTTCAAGAAAAAGGTATTAAACATGAACTAAGTGCTCTACATGTTCATCAACAAAATGGTAGAGCAGAACAATTAAATGAAACCATTCTAAAGAAAGCACATACACTTTTATTTGAATCTGGTTGTCCTAAATCATGGTGGTCATTTGCATTTGATACTGCAGTCCACATATATAATCATACGCCATTAAGAAGAACAAAATGGAAAACACCTTATGAAAATATGATGAACAAAAAACCTAACATGTCAAACTTCAGGATATTTGGATGTCTAGCATATGTCTATATAGTAAAAGAAAGAAGAAAGAATAAATTATCACCAAGAGCTGAACCGATGATATTCATTGGATATGAAAGCAAATCATATAAATTCATGAATGATAAAAATACTATAGTCATTGCTACACATGCCATCTTTGACGAAAACATATTTCCCAAATTAACAAAAGATAAACTTATTCATAAAGATATACCCACATCTTTAGATCTTAAAACAATTCCATCAAACAAGAATTATTATAATCATGACACTACAATCAATGATAAAAGGAAATCATTTCATGATTCAAATAATTTAGATGATGATGATTCGTCAGAATCAGATGATCATAAGTCTAATAAGGAATTAGACAATCATCTACATGACAGTAATTCTTCATATCATAGCACAAAATCATATTCAGCAGATGAAAGTGATTATGATTCAAATATATCTAAAAGTAATTCATATAGATCAAAGAAGGATTCACATTCAGAATCAGATTTGAATATATCTGATATGTATAAAAGTAAAAGTGATCTTGATGAAGATATAAAAGATCCTGAAACAAAAGGTTTTAAGAGTAGTCAAGTAAAAAGAATTAATGACAACTTCGAAAAAATGAAAGAAATTAATGATTCTTTTAAATATTTTACTGATAAAGAAAATCAAAAAGCTATTGATACTCCTTCATTAAAGAAATCATCTACAAATAAGAAATCACAAAGAGATGATGAAAAATTAGCTAAGATAAGAGAATTTGAAAAACAGATTGAAAATCTGAATAAATCCAAGAATACTCTTAATAAAAGTAAATCATTAATTGAAACACCTTTTCAACTTCCTAAGTCAAATCTTGACATAAACTATAGAAAGAATATAGATTTATTCAAAGGAGTTAAACGTGTTGGAAAGAAGTTAGATCTTCGAGAAGTTAAAAGAAATAGACTTGGTAATGATAAACCAGTTTCTAGATCTACGATACTAGAACAGTCTATTAATCCAGATGAACAAGCTCGAAATCCATTTGGATTCAGAGAACAGGAAAGAGCTGTCATACAACAAAAGTTTGGAACAAGAAAATCATCTAGGATTCCAAAAGTTAAAGTTATTAAAGATAATGTTTATGGAGATAAACATCCAGCTAAAATTGAAGCTGAATTTAACTTTAAAAAATGGAATGATGTCATTCAAAACAGAATTAAGAATGATAAAGAACTAAATGATAAAATAGACAAACAAGTTCAAAAAGTTACTGAAGACTTGTATGGAAAGAAAAAACATCCAAACATTAGAACATCAGATTCTAATACGACAGAACTAACTGTAGAAGATCTTAGACCTATTCCTAAAAAGAATACTAAGAAAATAACTTCTGTAGAAACAAATAAATCAGATGTTAAATCAGATTCAACTCCAATGCCTAGATTTGAAAAGAAAATCTTATTACCTGAGATAATAAAGAAATGATGTAGATGGGTTTACACCATAAAGCAATCGGATAATAGATATAAAGCGCAATTGGTTGCT
This sequence comes from Amanita pallidorosea, assembly GCA_023014475.1. Taxonomy (NCBI): domain Eukaryota; kingdom Fungi; phylum Basidiomycota; class Agaricomycetes; order Agaricales; family Amanitaceae; genus Amanita; species Amanita pallidorosea. The sequence continues at coordinate 155,398 of JAEBUS010000094.1, forward strand.
CAAGGCTTTTCACAAGTACCAGGAATAGACTTTGGAGCCACATTTAGCCCGGTTTCAAGATTCGAGACTGTCAGAATCTTACTAGCATTAGCAGCTTTAGAGGATGGGTACTCAAAGCACTAGATGTTAAAACTGCTTTTCTATATGGCCAATTAGAAGAGGAGATATATATGGAACAACTGGAAGGTTTCAAAACCAAAGATACTGATAAAGTATATAAGCTGAGAAAAGCTTTATATGGTTTGAAACAAGCATCTTTAGCTTGGAATATACAAGCACATAACAGTATAACTAAACTAGGGTTTAGAAGATTATATGCCGATACAGGAATATATGTTTACAGAAACAACAAAGACATTGTTGTTATCATCTTATATGTTGACGACATAATATTTATGGGCAATAATGAAAAGACTGTTGATGACTTTAAAAAGAAATTTATGAATAAATGGGAAAGTAGAGACTTAGGAGATCTAAGTGAATATCTAGGAATGAATATTGTGATAGATAAAAGTAAACGTACTGTCACAATTGATCAAGCCAAATATGCAAAAAAGATTGTTGAAAGATTTGGTTTAATAAATGCAAAACCAGTTAATACTCCTTTACCAGCTGGTTATGTACCAAATAAACAAATAGAAGGCAAAGCTACACCTGAAATGATCACATACTATCAACAACTGATAGGATCATTATTATTTCTAGCAATGTGTACTAGATTAGATATCGTTTATGCTATGATATTAATGTCACAATTTGTGAGCAATCCTACAATGGATCACATTAATAAAGCATTACACATAATCAAATATGTTGGAAGCACATTAGATTATTGTATAAAATATGATGGTCATGATGCTTATGGTTTAATTGTATATGCTGATGCTGATTGGGCTTCAAATCCAATTGATAGGAAGTCAACAACTGGTATGGTTGTAAAATTAGCAGGAGCACCAGTATACTGGAAATCAGCTAAACAAAAAACAATAGCATTATCTTCAACAGAAGCTGAATACATGGCTGCATCAGACGCATGCAGACAGATATCATGGTTAAAGAATTTGTTCAATGAACTTGGATATGATATACAATCCATTCCTTTAATAATGGATAATCAAGCAGCTATTTACATGGCTTCTAATCCAGCTCAAGAACAAAGAACGAAACACATGGATGTAAGATATCATTATATCAGACAATGTGTGAAAGAAGACTTAGTTGATCTCTATTATATAAAAACTGAAGATCAAGCAGCTGATATCTTAACAAAGAACCTTATGTTGAATAAGCATAATAAAATGATTGAGTTATGTGGTATACACAATTGATAAAATATTCAACAAGGGGGAGTGTCAAAACTCTGACAGTTATTATAATAGTTACATTAGATTAGTTACATTCATTACAATAACTAATGTAATGAACATCTTATCTAATCTATATCTAATCTATATCTTATCTAATTAGATAAGATTGAATAACTATTAATTAAGTGTTTCATATTTAATCATAAATAGCTTACATAATATTAGTCATGTGACTTATGACTCATGATTAGTCATTATGACTCATACTTATGACTCATTTGGAGTCACAATGACTCATGATTATGACTCATGATTATGACTCATAATGACTCATACAATGTCATATAGAAGGAAATGATGTCATATAGAACATCATAGAAGGAATATAAATAGATGAAGACTCAGAATGACTTGTTTTAGGGACTGATATTATGTAATAGGTAGATTACACAGTACTTAGGTTAGGGTTTCTGAAATCCATATAAGGAGGGCATTCTGAGCGACTATCCCCTCAGTTTTACAACTAACATTAGTACTTTTTACTAAGGCAACCTAGCTAAAGAATGTAAGTATCATTGAAACCTAGTGTTGTCAATGGCTCGGCTAATAGCTGCTAGCCAGCTTAGCTAAGCTGATTATTAGCCGAGCCATAGCTATTTTTGGCTACGGCTTTGATTGGCTAGGCTATAGCCATAGAGCAGCTTATGAGCCGGCTATAGCCGGTTTAACCATGAGTCATTGTGTCTCTTGCCCGTTCACATTCGCCCTCTCCCCTCTTGCCTGTTCGCCCTCTTGCCCGTTCACCGCCCTCTCGCCCGTTCACCACTCCAGCTAAGCTAAGTCCCCGGAGCCGGTTTTTCGGCTTGGCTCGGCTCCCAGAGCCAGCTAGAGCCAGCTCTGGCTATCTTTTCAAGTTGACTGACGCCCCACCCCAGGTAATGCCTCCTCAGGCATTGTAGGTCTTTTTGAAGCTCTTATTTACATATTCCTTGCCTCAAGAAGGTTGGAGAGCACTGGCATGATGGGAAGCCAGGGTAGGTCTGGGCACAAGGTGAGTAAAGATTTGGTCATATCTCAGCCATTCCTTGACGGATTCCCTTGAATATAGAATCATTCGATAGCTTTTTCTGAGACCATTCTCGACGTGTTAACCGTTTGGCACCGCGCGCGCTTGATCCCGCCCGTAAACATAAAGCTGAGTCACACATGTGTTTTTATATCATATCTCCCCCATTTCTTGACGGTTTTCCTTCAATCTTACACCGTTTGCAAGCGCTCTTGACCCTCTTCCTTGTCGTCGCATTGACCGCTTGATGCGGCGCACTTTTCTCTTTCGTTATTTATCAATCTTTCATTCACATCGTATTTTACATGCTAGTGGGCTCATATCTCACTCATCCATGGTCGGTTTCACTCAAAGTATGTTGTATTTATAAGCATTTTCTCTGCACCTAGGAAATCTGATGCATTGCAAACACTTTTGGCCAGGATGGGTAATTAAAGCAATGAGACATAATGATACCTAGCCTATTTTATCACAGTCCATCATAACTTGAAATTCCAAGGGAAACTACTTTTATATATGTGTATTTGATAGAATTACATGCAAAACTGGACCTACAAGACTAAAGAACAGGAAAACCCAGTACCTGAGTATACAGATTTGTGAATAGCAAGAAAATGAATGTGCAGCGTATGAAGCAGTCACTGCGCTGAGAACGACAGTAGGAGGCACTTCTAAACGATACAGGAATAAAAGAAAACCATTGAGAAACGACTGAGATATGATGAAAACGGTTTTGACGGAGAGATTGATAGAAAACAAAAGAACGAAGGCGCGCTGCATCAAGCGGTTAATGCGACAAGGAAGAGGGTCAAGAGCGCTTGCAAACGGTGTAAGATTGAAGGAAAACCGTCAAAAATGGGGGAGATATGATATAAAAACACATGGTGTGACTCAGCTTTATGTTTACGGGCGGATCAAGCGCGCGCGGTGCCAAACGGTTAACACGTCGAGAATGGTCTCAGAAAGAGCTATCGAATGATTCTATATTCAAGGGAATCCGTCAAGGAATGGCTGAGATATGACCAAATCTTTACTCACCTTGTGCCCAGACCCTACCCTGGCTTCCAGTCATGCAACCACTACTCCCCAACTCTGTAATATGTAAAACTAAGCATTGGAAATGCCTAAATAATGCAGGGGAGCTAGGCTCAAGGCAGGGGCTCACATATGCATTAGTACTGTGGTGGTGCCTATTAAAATCGGCTATAGCCGGCTATAGCCAGCTATGTAGCTCATCAGGATTTTGGGGGGGTCTGGCATGCATAATAGATCTGATCAATGATTCCCACACTGTTTTGCTATACAAGCCATTATCAACCATTATCATGGTTTACAACCCCCTTCAAGAGTTACACATTTGATGTGAGCCTTGTAGCATATGAGCTTGAAGTGACTCTGTTGGAACCCTTGGGCTAGTCTTATAGCCTATTGCCTCGGAGTCTCACATTGCATCATCAACTTACACATTCAATGTAAGCCTTGTAGCATATGACCTTGAAATGACACTGTTGGAACCCTTGGGCTAGTCTTATAGCCTATTGCCTCTGAGTCTCATATTGCATCATAAACTTACACATTCAATGTAAGCCTTGTAGCAGATGACCTTGAAATGACACTGATGGATTCCTTGAGCTAGTCTTATCATGTATTGTCCCCACATCTCATAGAGTGTCAACCACTTACACATTCACTGTCAGTGACAGTCAGTGTGGTGGTATATGAGCTTGAAATAATACTGTTGGAGACCTTGGACTAGTATTATCATCCATGGTCTCAACCCTCATAGGTCATCATCTAATTATACATTCACTGCCAGTTGGGTAGCACATGAACTTGAAATAAAATTGTTGGAGACCTTGGACCAGTCTTATCATCTATTGTCTCCAAGTCTCATTCAGCATCATCCACTTATATGTTCACTTACAATCTTGTAGCACATCATCATTGTCTAAAGACAATGATGAGTCACAGCTGATGTTATATGTAATAAATATGTAGTGAATCCAGGGCAGCAACTTCCAGATACAAGTGTGATGAGGATGCTGTGCCCATCAGGATTTTGGGGGGTCTGGATAGATCTGATTAATTATTCCCACACTGTTACTGCTATGCAAGCCATTTCACTGGCTCAAATTGAAAGTAACTAAATGTCAAAGCTGAAGCACTGAACTTTTTTTGAGCAATGATGGGACTTGGATTTAATGTGTGAAATTGGACAACAGGCAATGATCACAAACACCCTGTATTAAAGTATATATGGCACAATCTCTACATAACTGTATATTTTATAATTTGAATATCTACTTTGAGTTGCCACAAATTTTCAAAATCCATGATCATGGATAATTCATGGTGATCACACAATGATCATGCAATATGAATCACAAGTGAGATATCTGCATGATGCATGATCACAGCAAAAATGTGACTTTTGTCCAATTCTGCTTGAGATCTATCAACCTAGTGATTGGGAATCAGCAGCCAAAAGATAAATTATGCCTTAAAGGGAAACCTGATCATGAGCATCAGACTGACAATACTTGATCAACTCCTCTTGCCATAATTATATATCATTGGTAGAATAAATATAACTTAATTAACTAGTTATTGCATTCCTTGTATCCTCTCCTTTCATGCACTGTCTAGAATAGGGTAGAGAGAGAGGGAGGCAAGCATGAAGAGAGGGCAGAATGGCAGATGGCATACAGGGCAATGAGAGTGCAGCAGAAGGCTCTTGGTGATGGGGTGGCGAGAGTAAGCAGCACAGAAAGGGCGACAGAGGGTAAACATGAGGAGGGCAGGAGACAAACAGGGCGGCGAGGTCACAGACAGGGTGGAGGGGATAGAAGAGGGTGTTGAAGGCAAAGGGTGGCAAGAAGGGTGGCGAGACTGAGCGGCCATAGATGGCAGGATCCGACACATGGAGGACAGTGAATGTGAGGAGAGGACAACAGAGGCAAACAGGGCAGCGGCGAGGAAGAGGGCGACGATGGCAAAGGGCGGTAGAGGCAGCGGCGAGAGTGAGTGGCATGTATATGACAGTATCCCACATATGGGGACAGTGAAAGTGAGGAGAGGGCAGCAGAGGCAAATAGGCACTGAGACACAGAGAGAGAGAGAAGAGGGTGACGAGAGTGAGCGGCGCGTAGATGACAGGATCGTTGCTATAGTTCGTTAGTAGATGCTACTATGATATACAAGCTTCCCGGTCAAAAATTTCGGCCATGTCAACTGAGATACGGCGAGCGAGAAGAGGGCGGTGAGAGAGAGCGGCGCGTAGATGACAGGATCGTCACTGTAATTCGTTAGTAGACAATGCTACTATAATATACAAGCTTACCGGTCAAAGATTTCGGCCATATCGACTGAGACAGAGGGCGGCGAGACAGAGCGGCGCGTAGATGACAGGATCGTCGCTTTAATTCGTTAGCAGACAAGGTTACTATGGTATACAAGCTTACCAGTCAAAGATTTCGGCCATATCGACTGACAGAGGAGGCGGCGAGACAGAGCGGCGCGTAGATGACAGGATCATCGACAGCTCTAGTCTCGTTCGTTAGTAGACAACGCTACTATATATACAAGCTTATCTGTTAAAGATTTCGGCCATATCGACTGTTCACTTGTAGATAGAAATAGATAGATAACTTACTGCGAAGAGTTTGAGCAAAAAAGAAAAAAACAATGCACATGATGATATTTAAACGGTAGCTGCAAACGTGGCAGAGGATTGGCAACGAGTGCGACGAGGGTCATCATAAGGTGGAGAGAGTGAATGGTGAGAATGAGGATAGAACAGACATGGCAGCGAGAGAGCAGAGGGCTCTGAGACTACTTCAACCGCTCTATGGCAACGAGGGCGGCAAGGGCGGCAAGAGTGAATCACTCCCGGTCCTGGGGCAAGAAGGGAGAGAGGCGGCGAAGGGATGGGACTGAGAATAAGGCGGGCGGGCAAGCAGGATGAAATCGGTGATTTCAACTGCCGATCCTTGCTGTTACGGACGATGCCCTCGTCGTAGTTCGTTCTAAGTCAACAGTGACAAGCGGAGTCTCGGTCCGCTCCCAGTCACTGGACAAAGAGTCTAGACGCTAAGTCAAACGATGACAAAGGTCTTGAGAATGATAATGAAGAAGAGCGTCGAGTTCAAGCGAGGTTGAGAGCAAAACTCGTCTAAGTTGGAACTGAGGTTACTCTACAGTACATGGAGTTTATATACGTTTGGAGAACAAAGGAATCGTAAAAGGAAGTAAAGCTGTAGCTACCTGAGAAAGGGAATATGAAGGTAACTATGAAAGGAGATAGCGTCCAGGCTGTACAATGCGCAGTAAAGATGGATATGAAACTGTTCGCCGAAACATGGAGACAAAACGGATATGAAACTGTTCGCCGAAACATGGAGACGAAACGAAAAGAGAACTGTAACATTACCCCCTTCGTATGCGAGAAGTCACCGACTTCTACCAAGAGTTTGTCCAACCGTGATCCTGCCTTGATTCCAACCAGCTGATAATATTACCGACATCTTTGTCGGCAGTCTCCACTTGCCACTGTAAACTTTGAATTGCTCGCTGCAGTTGTTTTGCCTGAGCAAGCATTGCGTCGCGCTCTTCATAAGTGAGGGTGTGGGGGTCGGTAGTGAGAGTCAGTGCTGTGACGAAGTCGAGTGGTTCGGAGAACAGGTTAAAGTATGTGACGAGGGTGGCGAGATTGTCGCTAACGTTGCCCAACATAGCATTGCAAGGACGAGTGACGGTGGGTGGAACGGGTATAATGGGGACAGTTACGGTGTCAGCGAGTTCGGCCGGGTGTTTGTGAAGCTCCGGGAGGTCAGCAAAATCGAAGTCGTCGATGGTGATGGTGGTGTTGATGAAGACCTCGAGGGGGAGGTCATGGGCGGCAGCGAGGAAGGGTGATAGGACGGCGGCGGGTTCGACATAACAGTGGCCACATGCTGTGACCAGGAGGGCAAAGGCGAAGGCAATAAAATAGGCGACGGTGGTGAAGAAAGGGCGCATGATGTAACAAATATGTTGGGGATCTGGTGCACTCCAAAGCGTCCTTTTATGTTCAATTAAACACTTCGTCATCATAATTGACAGTCAGGAGTTCTTCTTCCGAAAATTGGTAAGATGACGCGGGCGCTCTGATGGTGGGAATATATTCGAGTTCTGCATCAGATTCTTCTGATTCGCTCAATTCATTCCTGGTAACGGTGGAAACCTCGTTCCCATGTTCGAGATTCATGTCCGAGGAGTTGCGGGATGAGATGATCTGATCGGTGATGAGCATCCAGCGAGTCTACGCATTGTTTGCGACAATTACAAGACATGTTCGAAGCAGCTACGAAGCTCAGCAACACATTCGAAGTGATTGGCAACCTCAATCCACTTGTTCAAGCCTAGCAGCACTAGCCCCACCTTCGATCAACATCTCAGAACTTGTCCAGAGATCAAGTAGTGTTCCTCAGACCAAGAGCGTGCCAGCGCGTTTGGTGCTTTAGCCATTCGAAGCCATCCAAGGATCCCAAGCCCCTCAATTGACCCTTGTCCCATCACCAGCAGCTCCCCATTCATTGCCTATTGGTCCCTCAGCTCCCTAGAGACCCCAGACACAGTCTAGAGCATTGCACAAAGCCCAGTTTCCATCAGGATTGTGTTGTCATGGTTTGCACAGCATATGTTTCACTTGCTCCACATCATTAGTTTCATTGCCAGTTCGATCATAGGTTATTTTTAGCTTCAGGCACCCCCTTTTGCGTCGCTTTCCCCCCCTTTTTCACTTATATATAGGATATCCCCTGTATAGCACAAAAAAAAGACAACAAAGAGAACACAGAGACCAGATGATAGCTCCCCCCAGTCGTTCCCTCTCAGAGTTTCGTTCTAAGCCTGTTCCCCTCGCTTCCCTTGCGTCCTCGAGCCTACCCAGCAGTCCCTCATTGGTCGAGCCTAGTTTTGCGCCCTCGAGCCTTCTTGCGACCTTCGTCTAGCCGTTATTGCCCTCGTCCTCTCAGTATCTTGCGCCCCCTTCGTTCTTTTAGCATTCCCCAGTGTTCCCAACTGTCTAGTGCAGTTCAGCAGGCCTCTCCACTCGCAGCAGTCGCTTTAGGTTGTCTTGATCACCTCAATCCCCTTTGACACCCCTCGTGTGCCTTCGATCAGTCACTGAAGGAGCACCCGAGCACCTCTGTTGGTTTAGGGTTGGTTTGGAGGTTGAGTCCACCTAGTGCGCATCATCGGGTGAATTGGGTATAGTAGGTCCGTTTGCATCGTCAAATGCATCTAGGAAATCTAGACTCTCCAATGCATTGTTGAAGTTGGCGATTGCGTTTGGAACATGTCGGTTGTTAATCCATCGATAGATTTCAATTTCTTTGCCGGCGCGCTTCAGACTCTGAATGAAAGCGTAGGTAATAGGATCCTCTCGGCGAAGGGCTGCTTCGGTATACACGTTATATGTGTGATTTAAAGGTCTGTTGGGCGATGGAAGGTATGGTGATCTGGCGTCCGGGTAGTATGGTAGTTCTTCTGGATCAAATGTAAGATCCATATACTTTGGGAGATAGTGAAGACGAGCATTGAATGGGAATTCTACATGTCCCTGTGGTGTGTTAAATGTCCGGCAGTTAGTCTTGAGATTCTAGTGCGATCTGTCGAGCTGCCTGAGTTCGGATAATTTTTGTTAATCGGGTAATCTAATGGAGAGGTTGGAGGGTGATATATAGGGAATGTAATGATTCGTCCTTGGAATTTTTCATAAAGTTTTGGGGAATACCGTCTCGAGTAGAACAGTACTTCTTCGTATATCGGATGTTTTGTTTAAGGATTCGGCGGTTACGGTAACGAGACATAGTTGTTTTACAGTCGTCTTCTCTGTTTATATGCTTGCAGAATATCCGCAGCATTGCCTAAATTGCGTTCAGGTTCCAGGAATTGTCATTCGGACCGTAGTTTTTCCATTTAACCAAATACTGATATCCTGCTCCACGTTTTCGGTGTGCAAGGACCGCTTCGACTTCAAACTCTTCTTGTCCGTTTACGAGATCAGGAGGTGGGCTGTGTAATTTGGTCCATGTGTTTCAGTCTCCCTATATGGCATAAGGAGTGATGTGTGAAAGACTGGATGAATGCGCCATTGTTTCGGAAGTTTGAGCCTATACGTTACTGGTCCTAAGACTTGCTCAATGGGAAAGGGTCCTTCTCGTTTCGGCGCTAGCTTCCTGGACTGGTATGGGATATTAAGGTTTCTGTTTTCGAGCCAAACTTTGTCTCCTATTTCGAATTTGATTGATTTGTCTTTGATTCGTCTAGCCACCATCTGTCTAGCTAATTCATGCGCAGCAAGGGCCTCTTCCCTAGCCTTTCGTAGTAACTGTAGCCGTCTTCTGCTGCTGTGTCGTCATTTTCTGCGCCGCAGTAGGTAGTGCAACAGGGTTTGTTCCATACATAAGTTGGAAAGGCGATGCTTTAACTGAATCATGATGGCGGTTATTATGGGCAAATTCGGCGATTGGTAATAGTTGTTTCCAAGTGTGCGCTTCATTTGCACAGAATATTCGAAGATATACTTCTAATTCTTGATTAACTCGTTCCGTTTCTCCGTCGGTTTGCGGATGATAGCGGTGCTCATTCTATGATCGATTCCTAATGTTTTCCTGATTTCTTGGAAGACCTTGGCTGAGAATTGCGGTCCTCGATCTGAAATAAGTACGTCTGGTAGACCAAAGCACTTGAATATTTCGGAACGTAGAGGTCTGCCGTTCCTAGTGCGTCGATGGTTTTCTTGCAAGGAGTAAGAATTACCCCTTCGTAAGACCATGGTCCACCGTGACCAAAATCGAGTCAAATCCGTCAGAAATGGGAAGATCGGTAATAAAATCCAAGGTCACTTGCTGAAATGGTCGAGTTGCCTTCGATCCGATTGGTAGGAGGGCTGGGTATTGGGGTGAGTGTTCACCTTCATTTGCTGACATGTGGCGCATCCAGTGATCCATTCCTTGACATGTTTATACATTCCTGGCCACCAGTAATCTCGTTGTAGCAACTCCAGCGTTTTCAATGTCCGGGATGCCCGGAAGTGGGTGATTCATGGACCGCTTTGATAATACTGGTGCGGAGTGTTCCAAGATCAGGGATATATGCTCTGTCAATGTATCGAATGATGCCGTCGACAAACGCCCAATCCTGGAGTTTGGATTTAATAGGTGGAGCGCGTTGCATTTCTATGACTTCAATGATGGTTTTTCCAAAACTGTTGAGTGATGTAGCATCTCGGATTCTCTGAGCAAGGTCTGTGGCAATAAGGCGAATGAACTTTTATTGGGTAACATGATAACATCGTCCAGTATGTCATCATCTTTCATATGATCAGGACGGCGGGATAATGCATCTGCTTCAAACATTTTCGTCCCTGGTACGTGCTCTATTTTCAGGTCAAATTCCGATAGCATCATAGACCACGAGCTTGTCGAGGTGTTAACCGTTGCGGAGTTCTAATAGAATGAAAGGTTCTTGTGATCGCAATGGACTATAATTGGATGCGGAGATCCATGCAGCAAATGTCGCCATGCTTGTAATCCTTTAATAATAGCCAGTAGTTCTGGTCATAAATTTGGTAATTCTGTTCCGTCGCGGTTAAGGCGTGTGATATGAAGCCACAAGGATGAAGGGATCCGGAGGCGTCGGCTTGTTTCAAGACTGCTCCGGTGGCCTTATTGGAAGCGTCCGTCTGGAGGATAAAAGGCCTTGTGGGGTCTGGCATGCGTAGGACTGGCATTGACGAAAATTTTCTTTTTAATTCATCGAAAGCCGTCTGACAATCAAGCGTCCAACTGAAGGTTAAGCTTTTCTTAGTTAAGTCCGTCAACGGTTTTGCTATAGCAGCAAAGTTGCCGATGAATCGTCTATAGAAATTTCCGAATCCGAGGAAAGATCTAACTTGTTTGACCGTTGTGGGGGTTGGCCAGTCTCTAATACCGGCGAGTTTTACAGGGTCCATTTGAATGTGACCGGGCGTAATGACCATACCCAGAAATTCGACTTCTTGGACGCAGAATTTGCACTTTTCTAACTTCAAAAATAGGTCTTTCTTCTGTAAACGTTCTAAGACTCTTTCGGTCCGTTTCTGTATTTCGTCTTTTGTCTTTCCACAGATTAAAATGTCATCCATGTAGATAATGAGCCATCCTTCGTTAATCATGTCCTGAAAGTATTCATTCATCATGGTCTGGAACGTCGAAGGCGAGTTGCAAAGGCCGAAGAACATTACTGTTGGTTCATACAACCCTCGGTTCGTAATGAAGGCCGCTTTCCATTCATCGCCTTCTTTAATTCGGACGTTGTTATATCCCCAGCGCAAATCAAGTTTAGTGAAATAGTTTGCACCTTCTAATTTCGTCATTAGGTCTGAGACTAGGGGTAATGGATAGGCGTTTTTTATCGTCCATTCGTTAAGGTAACGATAGTCCTGGCAGGGTCTAAGGGCGCCGCTCTCTTTCTTTGAAACGAAGAAAAATGGTGATGCCTGTGGCGATTTGGATGGTCGAATGTACCCTTTATCCAATTGCTCTTTAATCCATTCGTCGAGCGTTGATTGTTCTTTTAGTGATAGTGGGTAGATTTTGCTAACTTTCGGCGTAAATCCGGTTTTGAGTTCAATTGCATGGTCCCATGGTCGTGATGATGGGAAACGCTCCGATGCTTTTTTCTCAAAGGTAGATTGCCAGGAAGGTATTCAAGTGGTAAGACAGTCGGCGTTTCGTCGCGTTTTGCTTGGTGTTCAAACGCTTGTGACGCCGATGTTTTCACTCTTATCCAATATTCGTCTTCTCCCCATTGTTGAGTATCTAGCGCTATGCGCCAAATAGGTTTGTCATCTTTTGAATCGTCGTCTATTTGGAGGGTTTTCTTTCGCCAATCAATAGTCGGGTTATGTTTTTCCAGCCATGGTATTCCGAAGATGATTTCTTGATCCCTAAGTTTGTGATCCATAACCAATTATCATATGGTTTTCCATTGATAGAATAGATAAGATGAGTTCGATGCGTGATCATGCCATTTTGGTTAATAGTTCCATCGGCGTTTTTAACTTTAATCGGTTGTTTTAGTTTTTCCTTTGGCCAATCTTTTGATATGCGTCCGTCAATGAAGTTTCCTTCTGCTCCACAATCAATGAGGGCGGATATTTCAGCGGATTTATCGTTTGTTTGCACGGTAATTGAGATCCGTTTATCATTATTGGATTGTACGATTACAGAATCGAGTGCTAACTGTTCAACTTTATGGGAGGCGTCAACCGCTTTCTGGCGTCTCCTTAAAAACCCTCTGTTTCGAGTTCTTGGAGGGTAATTTCGCGCTCCTCATCTGGGAGTGCTTTCAATAGTGCCCTAATGCGTTGGGCGGTTGATTCTTCTGAGGTCGTTTCCTCAATAGTTCTAATGGTGCGATTTTGTGGAGGAGGTGATTTGTTGGGCGTCGCTTGGGCGTTTCCTTTGTTTGGGCAATCCCTGGATACGTGTCCCTGAGTTCCGCATCTGAAACACTTGCCGGTTTTTCGGTATTCCTCCTTTTGGGCATCTGAAAGGCGTCCAGTAGTTATGGCATTGACCCCTTTTGATCCTGATGCCGAGTTCCTCGAGTTTCGGTTAAATTTGAAACGTCTCTCCGTGTTTCCTGATCCAGAAGATCGGTTCATTAGTTTCAGGGTTTCCCAAGCATTGTGTAATTGTTCCGCAGCGTCATAGGCTGTTTCCATGTTGATAACTGCAGGGTTTTCGATGATTTTTGCTGCGACTGATGCTGGGAGTCCTTTACAAAAATAGATTCGCTGTGCCATGAACCCTGTGATTCCGGTTGACTGAATGAGGGATCAGAACTTCTGAATATAAGTGGGGATATCAATATCTCCGCCCACTTTCACTTTATCTAGATCGTTCAGGGTCCTGGCTGCGGTGTCGGATTCGCCCCAATCGGCTAAGAATCGCTTTTTGAAACTGCTGTAGCTATCCCAAGAGAGCGTCGTTCCTTCTTCCTTTTTCTTTCCTTTATCTGTAGTTGTTTCGTCTAATTCTTCTCGGATATTGGATTTCCAATCGTCTAATTCCTCTCCTAAGTGTAGGAAAACGTATTTGATTTTCTTCTTGGCAGTGGTAAATCGTTCCTCATCTAGATCGAATGTATCGTCAAACGCATAGATGAAATGTTTCGCTTTGGATCGTTGTCCTTTGAATTTCTCAATGGAGATTCCCTTTATCCCTTTCGGGGATGTTTCCTTTTCGTCTGCCATATTCTTCTTTGTTTCGGTTTCAGGTTCCTGTGTCAGTTCTGTTGCTTGTTTTGAGCTTTCCCCTTGTTTCGGTTCGTTGTCAAAATCTAAATCCAGTTCGATCTGCTGTTGTTCCTTGTATTCGTTCCACTTGGCAAGAGTAGATTCCTCGAGTGCGGAGAAGACTCCGTCGGTTAGATCCTCAGCGTCTCGAAATTCGTGCCACCAAGTAAGTTCTGGCTCTTTGTTTGGTGGGAAGAATAATTGGCTGTCTGAATTGTTTTCTTCGTTATACCAATTAATCCAAGTTTCTGCTGGTAATTCTTCGTCAGGGTTTCCTTCTCTATATTCTCCTTCGAAGAAACTTTCTGGGACTCGCTGGTTCTTTTTCTTGGTGGTTGAAACGTAGTACCACCCTTCGTTTGTTGTAGAAGGATAGACTTCCCTTCGTCCAAGGTAGTACTTTTGCCTATAACGAGCGGAGTCGTTTGGCAGTCTGATCTGGGAGGTTCAGGTCTCAATGGTGTCTGGCTAGTGACGAAGCACTGAGCGGTTCCTGAGTTCCAACTTGTGTTACGGACGATGCCCTCGTCGTAGTTCGTTCTAAGTCAACAGTGACAAGCGGAGTCTCGGTCTGCTCCCAGTCACTGGACAAAGAGTCTAGACGCTAAGTCAAACGATGACAAAGGTCTTGAGAACGATAATGAAGAAGAGCGTCGAGTTCAAGTGAGGTTGAGAGCAAAACTCGTCTAGGTTACTCTACAGTACATGGAGTTTATATACGTTTGGAGAACAAAGGAATCGTAAAAGGAAGTAAAGCTGTAGCTACCTGAGAAAGGGAATATGAAGGTAACTATGAAAGGAGATAGCGTCCAGGCTGTACAATGCGCAGTAAAGATGGATATGAAACTGTTCGCCGAAACATGGAGACGAAACGGATATGAAACTGTTCGCCGAAACATGGAGACGAAACGAAAAGAGAACTGTAACACTTGCAGCTCATATACAATCCTCTTTGTTGGGGGCACAAACAAATGACTAATGCCACAACCGTAAGCTCAATGAGCCAAGGATCTTTCAGGCAGCACCCAAGTCCGGGGGAACCGAGGAGAGGGGATCGGTTGTAATGTAGATATGAAGCTGTAAACCTCGCCGTCCAAATCTCCGTGAGGCAATTTTCTGAGCTTGTGGTGTCCAGGGCGCAACGCACATTCTGGACCGGTCAGTGAACCGACCAATGCAGAGCGCATGGTCTGTTTGGCGCAGGTCGCAGGTGATGGAGTCATAGAAAAGCAGCCAGCGGCGTCAGTAGGGACGAGAAACGTGTTGTAAGCGGCTGGTGGCTGGGTACTGATGATGAGCCCATAGCACCAACAATAAAGGCGGGCGCAGTTGGTATTGCAGAAGTTGAAGTGCGAGGAAAACATGCGCGTGAGGTTGACATAGCAGTTAATAGTCTTCGAATACTCCTTGACAATGCTGTAGAAAGCGAACTGGAGACGGAGGCGTGTTCAGCGAGGCAGCTGATAAATATAACTCTTGGGATGATGACACGCTTGACGGCCTCCGTCGCAGAGAGTGGGCTAACCACAATATCTGAGGAAGACGATCATGTTCCTGTACATGAACATGATGCAATAGAAGAATACTTACACCTCCAGTTTTGTGCTCACTTCCAAACTCTTGAGCTGAGCCGCCGGTTCACCATTCGCGAATATAGCCCATATCCCTATTTACATTATGAAATCACCAATTGGGATGTCTTAGAATACACCTACCTGGTGAGCACTGATGACTTGGAATCCGAGGATTTCAGTGTTGCGCAGGTCATAGCAGCCAACGAGTATGACCGCGAGGTCTTTCCGTGGACTGTACCCTACTCAGTGGAATCAGATGACGACGAAGAAGAGTTGACTAGGGACACTTACCATGCTGCTGAATGGCTGCGCATGTGTTTGATTACACTGGGCCAGTATCATGAGGGATGGAAGACAGTCCCGGAATTCGAGCCGGAAGTATTCGAGGTACCTGAGGGATACCTTATCAGCCTCGGTGTGGAACTTTATGACCCAGCGGAATATGTCGCCCATCAGCACCGCTGGCTCGACGTATTGCATGAGTTCTCGTTCAAGAGGCAAATGTAATGGATGCATTGTCCCGTATTTACAGCAACGAACCACTAGGTGTTGTCCGTGCTGCAAGCGAATATGTCAGTCGCGATGGAGACAGTAACGTCGAACAGATCTTACCTGACATAACTCGACCCATATACGCTGGCTCGACAGCCATCATTCCCGACCCCACAGAGGACAGAACGGTACGAAGATCAGCACATCTAGCAGAGGCCAGCGCAAATAAACGCACATACTTTGAGCCTAAACAAACTCGTAAACGGCGCCCAACTGCAGCGCTGCTACCACCAGATCCGAAAGATGCCTATACGGAAACCAGAGTAGCTGGAATGCCGGAACAACCATCATCCTCAACTGACTTAG
Organism: Amanita pallidorosea; assembly: GCA_023014475.1. Taxonomy (NCBI): domain Eukaryota; kingdom Fungi; phylum Basidiomycota; class Agaricomycetes; order Agaricales; family Amanitaceae; genus Amanita; species Amanita pallidorosea. The sequence goes on from JAEBUS010000094.1 coordinate 171,529, forward strand.
ATGTCTCAGCCGTCTTGCAGACCGGAGGTGGAATTGGCTATGACATACCTGAATGTTTCCGTCACCAATACTCAAAAGACCCGTTCTTCACGGAGATCCTAGCCAACCCAATAAACTTTGCGGATTTCCGACTCGACAATGGATAGGTTTTCAAACGAAGCGGCGACATAGAAGTCTTATGCATACCTGATATCATGATTGAGCAACGAAGCGCTCGTGAAATAATAATCACTCACATACACTCGCTACTGGCCCATCTTGGTTATCGGAAGACCTTACATGCATTGCGAGACGAGGTATGGTGGAAATCTATGGTATCAGATGATCATGCACAACGTGCATGACAAGTAAACCCTCCACGCAAACTCCGAGTCATCAGCAAAACATCAACATCGGCTTTACCTGCTTCGTTGATTTTGAAAGTAGCCGAAGTCAACCAAGCCGCAAAAACACCCACCAGCTTTCTACAAAAGGTCAGTTTGTTTACAAAGTCTTTCTTTCTTTGAACTTACAAACCATTCGCTTCACTTCAATTCCTTACAAAGTATCACAAGTTGCGCAAAAGTAGGTATTGCATTTATACATGCTACTAGGTTACAAACCTAGTAGCTATTGCCAAGCATTGTACACCCGTAGCGAGCATTATACATCCATATCGAGCAAGTGAGCTGATTGAGCCCAAGTAAGCACTGTTGATGTTGATGCGTGGGCGAGCACTGAGCGCCAAGTGAAGAGTCAGCACCAAGTGATGAGAGAGTGCCAAGTCTTGATAAATGTGTGAGTGCCGGGTGACGAGTGAGTGAATCTTGATAAATGAGCGAGCACTGAGCGCCGAGCGATGAGTGAGCATTTCTGAGAGCGAGTCATGATGATTGAGCAAGTGGAGCAAGTTTGATGGACAAACAGTGAGCGTTGATAGGCCGGTCAGCATTGATACTTGTGAGCGAGTGTTGATACATTGATAGGCCAGCGAGCATTGATGTACAAGCGAGTGTTGATATGTTGATAGGAGAGCAAACATTGGGAGACAAGTATTGGGTCTATAAAGATAGTCACGTCAATATCAATTCAGTCAGAAAATGGGAGATGGAGAACTTCAAGTTAATCAGTCACAGACAACGATCTTGCGTGGCCACAGGTTCGACTCGGCTTCGATGATGATAACGTCGTCTGACTTGTATGTGTTGACTTATTCGTTCCATTTATTCTTCTTGCTGCGTGGGATATATTCGCGCCCTTCATTGAGGATGAGCTTCCAGTGATGCTCCTTGAAGACTTCAACGTTGTCCATGAAGACTTCAACGTTGTCCATGAGGAAGGTGGTGCGATATACCATCACCTTTTTGATCACCTTGCGCTTGGTGACAGGATCGATAGATGCATTCTGTTCTTCCTGGTCGCCATAGTTTTCAGCTGAGAATTGCTTCGTCCCCTTGACGAAGCGGCCGGTAGTCCATTGTACGAGAGCATGCTCAACCTGTTGCAAAGCTTAAATTAGACAGTTAAAAAAAAGGATGGAATCTTGCCGCTTGGGTTGCAAGTACAATAGCGCCAACTGGCTTTGCTTCACTGAAGTCGGCAATGATCTCGGGAAACTTTGATAGGTGCGCGATGCCGAGTGTTCGGGTGATTAGTTGCGAAGCCAAAAAACCCTATCATATATTGACTATCAGCAAATATTGCGCCGAGTGAAAGGATAAGCACCTTGGTGCCCGTTGCCTCATCATCTATCTCTCTCCATTGGAACACTTGGCTTTCTCCATCTGACGCTTTTGAAAGGTAAAACGTAACAAATTCTTTGATCTTTTCCGTATTATTCAATTCGCCGCTGTTATCCGACACGAGCGCAGCTAAACTTGATTCAGCAGCATCTACAAACCCTCGGTGCCAGCTGTGCAGGCGCGCGTTCATCTAGAGGACATGATAACATTATCGCAGAGAAAATACCAAGACTCTTACCAGCCCAAACCAGGCACCGTCTTCCGTGACTCTGTATTTCCCTGCCTCAAACACTTCATCTAAAATTCCTTGCATTTCAAGTAACGTTGGCGATTTCCAGGGATGGAGTGATCCTGTCTTCATGCGCAACAATGGCACGACCTGGCCCTCAAAATCCATTGCAGTTCCTGAAGGCAAATGCTTTGTTGACCAGTTCTTCGCACCCTGACGCGCTTCAAGAAGCGTTTTTGGTGCAGCGGGATTAGATTCAATCTTAATCATCTGAAACTTTGTTCGTTAGTTATGGTGGAGCACGCATAAGAGGATATGGCCTGACATTTCATCCTTCAGCTTCTTGATCCCTTTCTTCGTTGCGCCCTTCCTCTCTACTTTATCACTTTCCCCTTCAGGTATGAAACTCCCAAACTGTGCGAGGGAATCGTCGTCCTCACTTTCTTGCTCAATACTGCGCTTGTGCAAGACGGTCGGCTTCCTATAGTCTGGGAGTAAACCTGAGGGAGTGAGTTCCTTGCATGGAACGTGAGTAGCAATTTAAACAACAAATAAAAACTGTACTTATCAGTTTCGGTCAAGTTGTTGACCTTATCGGATTTCCTCTTGCTCACAGCAGGTGTCCCACTTTCTGGACGCACGGCTCTGAGCTTCTCGATATCTTGGCGGAACTGTCTGCCTTCCGCCTTGCGTGTCACTTCTGCCAAGACACCTCTGAACTGACGACGTGGAGTCAGCGAACGCCACATCCTCTTCTCGACCTCCTCAAATATTTCCAGAGCGGCTCTAGCAGGGACTGCTCATCCCCCTTCAAATGTGGCGCGAAAACCGTCCAGCGGATTGCGTAACGTAAACCACGTCAGAAACGAGGACGAAGCCATCTAACTTGAGTCCTGAAATGTACGCATATAAAAGGACATCGCTCTTCGCAGCTGGCTCGTCGACGGTTTCCTTAACCGATATCGACATGTGCTCCAGTAACTTGGTCGAAAATTTCTCCTCTTGTCTCACGGGCAACAGCTCGAATTCGTTGGACAGAGGAAATACGCGATTGATGACATGGTAGACTTGAGATGTTGGTTGTACAGCATCATCGAGTTGTATGTGACATGATAGTGGGACGCGATCCGCCTCAATCTTGTACCTTGGAACCCGCTGGACGAGTGCTCATACTTGAGTTGACGCTTCTCCAGTAGAGCCGCCATGGTATGGACGATATCTGGACAAGCTCCGGCGCCACCTTCCTGATTTTGATGCCATCACTGTAAAGCGACAGCGACTTGACCATCCGAACATATCTAATTAGAAAAAATGCGTCAGCATCCTACCCTCTACCAAACCGCTAAAAGAAAAACCCACAAATACATATAACCCAACCATTGTACCACATCGTCCCTGTTCTGGATCGTCCCAAACACGATCTCCGCATTCAAGCGTTATCTGCCAGTTTAGACACAAATTGCGTCTGTGTGTAGGCCTTCGAACATCTTTGTACGGAGCTTGTAGCGATAGGGGTCGCGGAAAATGACGCGGTGCGCCGCTGTAAAGCATTAGAAAGTATCAGAAACAATAGTGAATGACCAACCAGGATTCCTTTCACTGGAGCAGCCATTACGTTTCGCAAAGCCGCGTTGCTGACTCATCAGTGCATCAGTCACGGTGCCTGCGTCGGACTGAGCCGAGTTTTCCACTAATAACAGTACGAACACATAACGGAAACACTGGCATGCGCAGGATATTGCTGTTGCGTAAAGGTTCGATTTGGTGCATAATTTTTCAATTTGGAACACAGGCGTCGGATTCGAAGATTCCGTCTCAAATACTCTTAATAAATTACGTGTGGAATCGTTAGAAACAACCAAGTAATATGCACACTAGTGATACGAATAAGATTGTTGTCCGTCAGAAACATCGTTCAGATCCGATTTTCGGTGACATCATCTCGCATCTCAACGTCAACCAACATTCGGAAGACCTCCCTTTCGTCTTCTTCATCCACGTCCTCAACTGCGACGGCGTTGACGAGCGCCGTGACGATGGCAAAAACTCTGGCCCGTCCAGTGGCGTCGATATGCGCTACGACGACGATTTCAATACCTAAAACGGTGTCGGGGACGGTGACGCTTTAGTTCGTTAGTAGACGACGCTACTATGATGTACAAGCTTACCGGTTGGTCATCTCGGCCATATCGTCTGTTCGCTTTAGAGAACGTGCGATAGGAGAGATAGACAACTTATCGCGAGAGTAGTAGGATCAGTGGCTGTACGGAAAGAAAAACGGTAACTGCAAACGCGGCCGCACAAGTAGCAGTTGTGACGCTACAAATTTATTAGATATAAGATCAAAAATGAACGTACCGCTTGCTGCTTGATCTCGTTTTACAACCTGAATAATTATCCAAGAACGGCAGTACCTGTTATCCGAAGTTTGTGGAGTAAGACAGATGGACGCGCACGCAGGACAAATCTGTTTATTAATATAATGTGCATATTGACACAGTACAAACATGAGAACCAGTAATTCTAAAAAATGCATCAGCTACTCTGTTCTGAATGCTAGCACATAACAACCTACTGGCTTTACCAGCACATAATCTTAGAGCCCAGGGACTACTTGCCGAAATCAGAGAGGGGCCTTGCATGGCCTCGACTGCTGCTCATGCTAATGTTTGCCTCGCTTAGCTGATTTGGACGATGCGTCTTCGAGGTAGCAAAAGGTAATGAAAATTCGCTCGACGGATTTGCGAGGAGGTGGAGTTCTTTGCGAAGATGATTTTTGAATGACTCCACCATCCTTTTTCGTATACCGTCATCAAGCCACCCCGGCAGCACTACTGGGTAAACCGTAGAATGACAGCCGCGAACAAGTAAATGTGGTCCTGGGCCTGAAACGGAACCTCTCAATATGCCCAAGAGCTCCCAACAAACTGGGCAGCAAAGTTTCGACACCGAAATATGGGTTCCTCGCAGTGCCTAAAACATCACATGAAAGTCAATAAACATTTTCATGACAACATGGGCGGATGTACCTGACACGTCTTACGCAAATTTTCATCACTCCATTCCGGTAAAGCATTACCGCTGCAAAGTGCCGCGAGCACCGCCTCACAATGTACGCCAGCGACATATTCGGCCTTGTCTCCGTCTAAAAGTTTTTTAAACTGCTTGATAATTACCCCACCGCTCCCGTACATTTCCGGGTCAGCATCTTTCAGTTTCTCTTCCAAATTTTGGACAAGTTCGGTGGCAGACTTATCGCCAGTCGTCATCAAGACGGTGTCCATGGTTGATTTGAAGCACTCCCAGGGCGGAACAATGTAGTTGCAACGGTCGACAGCTAGAACTGATACGTTCACGGGGAGTAGGTTTGGGTGGTGCTCGCAATAGGATTCCAGCACACGCTTTCCAATAAACTGATAGACAAAAACTTTGGCCCACGCAAGATAAATGTGTGCATCCTCGGATGCTGGTACCTACACGAAAATTGTTAGCTTCATGTTTACATATGGCGAAAACTTTGTGCACCCCTATTGTCGTATCATCATCATCATCAAGTAAATCTGCATCGCTGGGCGTCGATTTCCTGGTGCTGTTGCTTCTAATACCGCATTTCTCACCAAATTTCCGATATACCATCCTTTGTTGATACGAAGGGTACATATACTTGGCCCCCATCTGCACAAGATTGTTAACGTGGGACTTCATCGATGCCGAGGTGAAAATGCAAAGGAGTAGCCGCGCGTAGCGTAAGGCAGAATTAAATTTGCTTGTCAAGGACGCGGATTTGGATTCCTCGTCTTTTAGTTGCAAGCTCTCGTCGTTATGTGATGCGTATTTGAATTTCTCGTTTTTTTGTGCCAAGCTGTTATATTCATCGGCAATTTCCCTGAGACAACGGCCGAACCGGACAAATGTTGCCCAAACAAGATCATGAAACTGCGCCACAGTATCCTGGGTGTAGAGAGCTTTCCCACTCTCGGCTGCTTCCATCAAAGCCTCGAAAGAAATGACTCTTTGGCTATTAGATTCTAACATGTTATCGAAGGTGTTATATAATGAGGCGACCATAGCCTTGCTATTTTGCTGCAGGAAAGTAGCAAGCGCTTTATCACGAGGATCTCGCTTGGAAGATCCCAACGGGCCCAACTGGATGTCACTTTTATACTGTTCCCAATAATTGAACCAAATGGTGGCGAAACCAAGTCCCTGCCAAGAGCTTATCCGCCGATGGAGCTTTCGCCAGGATACGGAAAGAAGATATTTAAAGAACCGGCGGGAATTCTCGTCACGAGCGTCCACATCGTTCCTGTAGTCTTCCATATAGGAAGAAACGGTTGCGACATGATCTTCCAGAGATGATCCGCCCCTGGCCACCGGTCACTAGTTAAGATCTGTGACGACCGTAAGTTAATGAACTCACATGGCTAGACGGCAAAAAGGGTCGATTTTGACAGCATCCCAATGACCATTTGTTTGGGGGACTACTCTTAGTTTGTGATGCTCCCTGTTCTGCGAGCCCTGGCTCGAGCTTTCGTTGGATGAGGAAGTAATGGAGTCAGGGTTAGCTAAAACGGTAAAAACGAGCTGCTTTTGAGATGGTGATCCATTTTCAATAGAGCATTCATCAACTTCATCCGCATTATCACCCAGCGATGGATATACGACGGCGCTCGGTGCGCTGTCGGATGCCATTACAGTGAGGTCAATGCTGGCCTTGGGGCCCGCCCGATAACAGGCAGCAACAATTTCGTGATTCTGCACGAGAACTGCCGTGATGGCATCCAGCGGCATAAAATCCGCTTCATATCCTGTGGTGTCTTCATAGTATAGCCCGACACGAGCATTCTCTGAAAATCGGTCCAAAGTTCCTTCGCCAGCGTTTGGATTCTTTAACGTAGTGACGAGGCGCAGCAAAAGAGTGAGCTGCGTGAAGTCGTCAAGTTGAGGTAACTCGGAAGGCATTGCAAGGATGACTCGGATTGAAGCGGAGACTCAGCACTGCCCCCACTGGAAGAAAAACACGTGGCTATATTATATAATATAAGGTTTCCCGCGACCTCAGATGACCGCCGCGGCCAGTGATGGTCCCGTCAACTTTCAAGATACTGTGCACGGTTGGGCCCCCTCAACAAATACTTGCGACACGATCGCGCCCCGATCTAAGCACCAAACCAGACCTTAACGCCCGCAGGCTGTGAAAGCAATCAAAGGGAAAGCTGGATGCTACTTCACTGATGCAATTGTTTGCATCATTTCGTTCTTGCACTGGTACCACAACAGCGAATGTCGTCCTCAGCAGTCTATGTAGTAATGGCATTTGTCGCAATGTATCAAAGACTGGTATCAGGTCTCTTGCTTTGAAGTGGAGCATCAAACTCCGTGGCAGAGAAATGTTCAGTAAGACGTCTGAATCCAATGATGTGAAATGGCACCTCTCGCTAAGGGCCACTGATCATAGTCTCATGAAACTGATCGGTGCACTGCTAAAAGTTTTGTCGATATCGGAGGGATTGAACTCAAGTTCGAGTTTCTCGATGCATGACAAAATGGTATCGGGGAAACTTGAAGCGAGAAACAATATCCTGCATGATCCTGGCATTCCTAACGGCTTCGTCATCATTACGAGATGCACCAACGAATCGCAACAATAGCTCTATCGGAAAGCTTCCAGCCCGTAAGGGCCAGTCATAAACTAGACCAGCACATTTGTTATCAAGACGGACGTTATTCCATAGTTCGAATGTCCTGAGTGCCAACGTGCGCCGACGTGAATAGACACGCGACAGCAAAAGCTGGGGAAGCGTTTCATGGTTTCAGATAGGGAATATTACAGGTCCGTGGTCTTGCGAAACGAGGACAAACACATGGACGAGAATGTCGTTGGGGAGGGTGTCCTGAGGTGAGTCGGTTTTGATTCCTCTGTGCTCCAGTGACGTTGACGTCGATGTGCTCGACACGCACTGCATTCGGGGACATTGGGTTTCGAGTGTATGGTTGGCACTGGCATATGCACGTCTGGTCACAGAATTAGTCACAGTGACACACGTAGCTTGCGCAAAGTTGCATGGTAGTATTATCATCGCAAGGATCAATGGGTTTCATTGGCAGTGATGGCCCGGTCACGGTCTGAATGAACGACTAAGGGCTTCGAACAAGCTTGGAATGTTTAGACAGTTACAAAAACAAAAAAGCCATGGTTATAAGACGATGTAGTATGATCCTCAAACGCGTCAGATCCTAAGGCAGCACTTGCAGTTAAAACAAGCCCACCAAAGTGGACTCGCAGCCAAAGATGACGGCCGTCGATGTAACATGCCAGTGCCATGCAACGCGTCAGTCCAAAGGCAGCACTCGCAGTTAAAACAAGCCCATCAAAGTGGACTCGTATCATCGCGGCGTTGAAGATGACAGCCGTCGATGTAACATGCCAGCGCCATGCAACACATCAGTCCAAAGGCAGCACTCGCAGTTAAAACAAGCCCATCAAAGTGGACTTGTAGCATCGCGGCATCGAAGATGACAGCCGTCGATGTAACATGCCAGCGCCATGCAACACGTCAGTCCGAAGGCAGCACTCGCAGTTAAAACAAGCCCATCAAAGTGGGCTCGTAGCATCGCGGCATCGAAGATGACAGCCGTTGATGTAACATGCCAGCGCCATGCAACACGTCAGTCCGAAGGCAGCACTCGCAGTTAAAACAAGCCCATCAAAGTGGACTGTAGCATCGCGGCATCGAAGATGACAGCCGTGATGTAACATGCCAGCGCCATGCAACACGTCAGTCCGAAGGCAGCACCGCAGTTAAAACAAGCCCATCAAAGTGGGCTGTAGCATCGCGGCATCGAAGATGACAGCCGTGATGTAACATGCCATGCAACACGTCAGTCCGATGGCAGCACTCGCAGTTAAAACAAGCCCATCAAAGTGGACTTGTAGCATCGCAGCATCGAAGATGACAGCCGTCGATAACATGCCATGCATGCAACGCATCAGTCCGAAGGCAGCACTCGCAGTTAAAACAAGCCATCAAAGTGGACTTGCAGCATCACGGCGCCGAAGGTGGTAGTCATCGATGTAACATGAACGCGCAAGTGGTTGAAAACAAAGAAGGAATGTCACACGTGTCACGCTGGCACTTCTTTTGCACTTTTTTTTTCTTTTCTTTGCATGGATAGTTTGGGGAATTGCGTAAGCTACGATACATAGAGTACATGTTGAAGGGAAGCGGTGCCCTGAGAGCCCGCGTGTAATGGTATGTGGGTAACCGACAGTGCTGAAGGGAGTAACATTAAAAGAAACGAGTAATCACGGAACAGCGGACGGAATCGCGCTCGCGGCAAGAGCAACGCTTCTGGCGTTATGAGATCTTTTTTTTTTTTGCATGGATAGCTGTTCCCTGTCACGTGACATGGGTACAAAATTATACATGCTGTCAGTCTCCGAAGTTCTAATTCTAATTCTCCATCTCCGCCCATGGCCCGGACAAGGAATACCGCACGTAGATGCACGGGTGAAGATGCCCCCCGAAAGCAAATTGCCTCTATATCTGAGAGCACCCGGGCCCCTCCCGCTGCTCCTCCCAAAAAACGGCCCGGGCGTGCTGGTTCAAGTATGGTGAAGGTTACCATGAGGCCACCAGAACCTCAGAGCCCGACCTCATCCACTATTGAGCTACGTGCTGAGCCCAGCACTGCCATTGTATGTTCGCCCCTTGACATCTGTCGCCCACAATTCTAATGTTGCTGGGTCCAGTTCTGTGCGCTCTGCCGAAATGGAGGAGCCCTGACCGAGTGCGACTCTTGTCCTCGGACGGTATGTTCCAAGTGCATCCCAGATGCTCAGCTTTCGGAAGACAGCCAGTTTCGTTGTCCGTATTGCCATGTATTTCGTCCGAATGGCACTCGGAATGATTTAGAGCCGTACCTTGTGAGTTTTCTTTCCATCATCTTGTTGTGTTACTGACCTGAGTTTGGCAGGGTGATGCTGGAGTTCCTCTAACCCTGACTGGAATGCTTTCACAGCGCGAGTTCATGCCCGTCTGCTCTTCGGAGCCCCTGCTCATCATAACGATCAAACTTGTTTCAATTTCATGCAACGGCCTCCCTCCCATGCTTGTCTACCAACACCTTTGCCCGTATTTATGTCAAAACGTCGAACATGTCATCATTTCATTTGACTTCTCCACCCCTGATGGTACAGACAACTATTTCCGAGAAGTGAGTGCGCTCACCCAAAGGATACAATCTGGTGACTGGGTTAGGTGATTCTATGTGTCTTTGATGTTTTTTCAATCCTCATTCATTTCTTCAACGAGGTTCCGACGGTTTGCCGTATTCTTGATTGACCATACAGACCCAACCCGAGGCGATCTCCACTTTGCCCCAGCGAACCAGGGCGCCGCACCCATATCCAGGTAAGTAAAAGCCCGTCATTCTGTGCTTATCTAATGCAACGTCTACAGATATTTCCAAACCTCTTTCCTCCACCCCTTCTCGAAGTTTTGAAACCAGGGTCCGACCAAAACACCCTTACCCTGCTTGCATGTGGGGGGATCGTGAAATGCGCACGGTCCTTCAACGATGTAAAGATGTTTTTGAAAAGGTGAGTCTTGATCCTGCTCAATTTACATGCAGGAACTAACTGGTTAGTTCGCCCTTCCACTGGGTAATGGCTTTTGGGCAGGTTGATTTTCAACCATCCACTGCCAATGCCTTCCTCATGGACACACACCTTTTTTGGTTCATCTACAGGAGAAGCCCGGTCTCAGGCATGCTCCTCAACCACCAAGTGTTGGGGAGCCACTCCGACGTTTATATTCTATACCACTCCGGTTCAACTGACCGGTTAACTTGGTCGCATCCTGGACACCGTCCCTTTGGGTTCCCACTGCCAATTCAGTGCTGTGGTTGTAAGGCTCTCAAGTCGTTTGCTCCAAAACCCCAGGTAAACAAGGATAAGACAGATTTCAGCCTGATCCGGCTTGTGTGCAGTGTCAAGCATTGTAAAAATGTTCTAGAATATCAAAAGCCTCCGGGTTTGCGAAGGGTCATGAAGGGAGAGTTGTCGCGATCACCGTTGGGGATTGGTACATCGAGCAATGTTAAATTCAAGTATAATAGTCTACGTCATATGAGATTCACCTATTCCAGCAGCGCTTCCCCCCTCTCAGCGCGCTGATAAATAAGCTCCACATAATAAAAACAATGCATTACGAGCTGACAAAGATTCCAATGGGCTTGCACGACGTGGCTGTTGAAGCCGGATTTCGCCTGAGCAACGTGATTGCGAAGCGTTCATGATCATTCATGATCACACAGGTCACGCATGATTTACTCGTGACGCGTGATCTGCGCGTAATTTCGCGCATCAAAAGTATTGGTTAAAATCCCAAGCTCCGTTTCCAACACAAATTCCATTACGAAAATTGTTAAGAACATGTACAGTTGTAAATCGACAAGCAGCGAAGCATTGTACCCGGCACTTGAGTGGTCAAGGTTAATTGCTATACACGTCGGTGAGTTTGTGAACGGTGTAGCAGCACGAGTGCGAGGGCTCGCCATCGAAATAGAACGGAATGCCGCATGTCTATCTATTGTAGTTAACATTTTGCGACAGTAACAATTTACAAGTAACTCTCACCCGCAATACATAAACCTCGAGAAGAAAAGTAACTTATGCTACTGGTTGTAGCCTTGTATTCCGCGTTTGTTTTATCCTTGCTCTCTTCTCCTTCAATTTGGCTAGGGCACTCTGCTTTGTCACTCCGCCTTCGCACCTGACATAGCTGGGGAATACCTGGCTATTACAGCGGTAAGAATGTATCTGTGGTGCAAGTATTGGGAACTCACCAGTTCCACCAGCTCAGCAGGTCAGTAACTTCATCCCTTTCCTCCGATCAATCAAGAAGTCCAACACGCTCTCGTAAAACCGCTCCGAGTCTGTAGAGGTGTCAGACCGACAGAAGACTGAGGTCGATGACAGTGCGAAGCGTAGCTGGCAGGATGCTCAGTTACAGTATTGCTTCATATTGATTGGCAGCTGCCGCACCTGCGTCGCTACATAGGCTAGTGAAGCCGGTGTGACACGAGTCATGCCGTGGATACGAGCATTGCCCGACCTCGTCGCCTTGACCTCTTTCTCTACTGAACTGGGCGATGTGAAGATATACTTGAATGCCTGCAAGCCATTGGATCTCAAGTGATTGGGAAAATCAAGATATTTACTAACCCAAACAAGAAGCTTACTCCTGAAAAGCCCGTCCCAGGGTTCTTCGGGGTCAAATTGTTGCTGTGCATAAACCAACAATGGCCATTGATCACCTTGTACGGCAATTTCATTGTTAGTAAGCTTCGCGCGTATCCTACGCCAGGGCTTAGTGACGATAAATCACATGAAGCAGGAAATTAACTCAGCGTTCCCACTCTAGGCCCGCTGGACAAAGAAGGGCACCAGTTGCGGGTGGTGAAAACCGCGCGTTGTCTTTATATTCCGGGACAGCGGTGGATTTAGCGGCTTGTCTCGGGGAGTTATCCAATCCACAACGACACCTTTAAGACTCTTGGTGTCATCCGACCTTGCGCTAGATACGCCTTTCTGAATCTTCAATGTAGTGAGCCAAAGCTAAAAAATGTATGGAGCGGCGGATGTACCAACTCCGCTACCGTCACACACTCCTCCTCAGTCCCTTCCACGAGGCGTTCGCTTAGGTTGGGGACCATTCGTAGCAGTTGCTGAAACACCCTGTATTCCTTGCGTTGCCTGAATTGCATGTTTGTCAATGGCCAATGCGAGAAGTTCGGTTACAGACTCTAGTGTGAGCATTTCTTCTGCAACTTCTCCATCGTCGCCCAAAAAGAGTAAATTGTTTGTAATCAATGCTTGCACATTACACATCGCGTGCACTGTTCTGCCGAAGTGTCGTCCATGATGGACCAACGGATCGCTGCTGCGACTAGACCGCGCGGTCAACTCGCACCACAGTAGCCGAGAGGGTCAGCTTACGGTTTTCTTTTGTTGCTTAGCTTGAGAGCATTAACTCGAGCTTCAGAGTAGGGAGACAGGTCGTCTTCGACCATAGGGAGCACTGGGTCGCGTTCATCAAAATGCTGTTTTTCTGCCGCATACTTATGCACTAATGCGAGTCAGAGCGAGTCAGAGTCAGGGTCACAGACATGACTCGGTATGACTGGAACGACGAACATAAAAGTCCGGATCCGTCCCTAATGAAAACGTCAGTCCCAACGCTAACAAGCCAAATATTGCTCGGGCTTACAATCATTTATCCCCATGTCCAAAACACCTCTGTCGTTGCCATTCGAAACATTCCCGACATACCGCCAAAAGTTGCTATATGACGTCTTCAACTCGACGCGCTGTGTCTTGTCTTTCGACCCGGCTAACCTAGAATTGACTGCACATTCCTGGTATGTAAACAGTGCTCTAGAGCCTACCACCACTGCATGGTTTCTATCAGGCCTGCCAGAAAAGGTGCCCGCGTGCCACCGGCCGAATTGTGCAAGTACCGAGAACTTCACCAATACGTTGGGCCATGTTGCTTGTGCCCCTTGTTGGAACCGCTCAGTCAACAAACTCGAGTGTTCAGGGAAGTAGCAATATACCGAACCGGGTGTGGGTATTATGAGGGAGAGTATGTCGCCGAATGTGCAAAGAATCAGTGCGGGTATTTGGGTCTGCCTCTCTTGCACTTTCGGACGATGTGACTGCTCACGCTCTCCACGCCCAGTACCGTTGGAGAGAATATATTCGGACTATGGAGGGCCAGAGAAGAACTTTCCCCTTCGAGGTTAGTCCTTATATTTGGACGATGTCAGTACTACGAACCTGTGTACAAGGCGACGCCATACCATGCCCTCCACAAGTCCGTTGCGAACGGGGGACGAGGACTGTCGTTAAAAAGCCCTTGCAGAAGGCCTGCGCCCACGGCGGTGTGTCATGATATTTTGCGATTATGGACCGATCATCTCATCATGATGTAAGGTCTACTGTGCCCACCCTTGCCCGCTCCCGAGTTTAAAGGGGTCGATTTAAGTTACCGAACTGACTGGCGCAGATTCACGAAGCTCGGTTGCATGGATAGGCCCGGAATAACTGAGCAGCAATTCCTGGGCTTGTTCGCTAAGTGCGACGCCTGTGGGATCATCACCACGCACTTGATGTTTCCCAACCATCATTGTCGCCCGTGCCGCATCCCTGCCGAAGAGAAAACGGAAGTCGGAATCAAAAGGTCGCTGAAGAGAACCTACGCCCAAGCTGGTAGGTGGCGAAGGTTCTGCGAGTACGGACCAACCATCTGATCGTGTAATGCGGGACAGATCTGACGTGTCCTTCTTCCACCGCTCCCGACTTTGGAAGGGCAGCTCGTCAGCCCAGCTGGGAGAAGTTCGCGAAGATTGACTGCATGGTTAGCCCAGGATTATCCGAACAGGAGTTCCTGGGTTTGTTCGTCAAATGTGACACTTGTGCACTAGTCACCACACGCCCAGTCTTCTGCTATCATAACTGTAGCTCGCATACAGTAGATGACTTGGAGCTGACTGACGGTGATGCGCACTAGGTGGACTCAACCTCCAAACCAACCCTAAACCAACAGAGGTGCTCGGGTGCTCCTTCAGTGACTGATCGAAGGCACACGAGGGGTGTCAAAGGGGATTGAGGTGATCAAGACAACCTAAAGCGACTGCTGCGAGTGGAGAGGCTGCTGAACTGCACTAGACAGTTGGGAACACTGGGGAACGCTAAAAGAACGAAGGGGCGCAAGATACTGAGAGGACGAGGCAATAACGGCTAGACGAAGGTCGCAAGAAGGCTCGAGGGCGCAAAACTAGGCTCGACGCAATGAGGGGACTGCTGGGTAGGCTCGAGGGACGCAAGGGAAGCGAGGGGAACAGGCTTAGAACGAAACTCTGAGAGGGAACGACTGGGGGGAGCTATCATCTGGTCTCTGTGTTCTCTTTGTTGTCTCTTTTTGTGCTATACAGGGGATATCCTATATATAAGTGAAATGGGGGGAAAGCGACGCAAAAGGGGTGTGCCTGAAGCTAAAAATAACCTATGATCGAACTGGCAATGAAACTAATGATGTGGAGCAAGTGAAACATATGCTGTGCAAACCATGACAACGCAATCCTGATGGAAACTGGGCTTCGTGCAACGTTCTAGACTGTGTCTGGGTCTCTAGGGAGCTGAGGGACCAATAGGCGACGAATGGGGAGCTGCTGGCAATGGGACGAGGGTCAATCGAGGGGCTTGGGATCCTTGGATGGCTTCAAATGGCTAAAGCGCCAAACGCGCTGGCACGCTCTTGGTCTGAGGAACACTACTTGATCTCTGGACAAGTTCTGAGATGTTGATCGAAGGTGGGCTAGTACTGCTAGGCTTGAACAAGTGGATCGAGGTTGCCAATCACTTTGAATGTTTGCTGAGCTTCGTAACTGCTTCGAACATGTCTTGTAATTGTCGCAAACAA